>CM071865.1:46743923-46821987 GCA_036759665.1 Gynandropsis gynandra | reverse complement strand
TAAATCTCATAAATAATTACAGATGAGTAATAAATAGACTAAACACGAAGAAAGCTAAACAGACAACAAATTTTCATTAGCAAATCTAAAAGGAAATCTACAAAATGCAGCATTCATGGAAAACGACGAACGGAATCGCAGAGAGAACCCAAAAGCAAACCGGAAAAGACGATAACAACAACTGAAGAGGGAAAAACGCATAAAGACTAATAAAACCCTAAAATGAAGGGACGGTGGAGATCAATCACAGGTGGTCGGTGACAACATCGGGTCGTCCATTCAAACGAATCAAAGGGCCCAGAACACAGCAAAAACCCGAGCACACACGTGTACTCATCAGAAGACCCGGGTATCCGGATTACAATCCGCCCGCCCCCGTAACCCGTTCAATCAGGACCGTCCGCGTGGCTTCGGAGACATCTGAACGGTCCAAATCACAACACCTGTGGAAAAAAAAAATTGAAGGCATACTTGCCTTTTATTAATAGTAAGATATATATATATATATCATATATATATCATACATAAAATATATCTATAATATGATATATCATATATCATGTATGTATATGCGTATCATATTATTAACATCTATATATATATATTATATACAAATATATTAATAATTTATACATACATAAATCTATATCATATATCTATATATATATATATATATATAATCCTACTTATTAATCTTTTCAATACATTATAAACACGGTCGCTTTAACAAAACTAAAAATTAAAAATCATATATTTTACACAGTAAAAAAAATTGACGTCGTAAAAAATTACACCGTAAAAAATATTTTACGACGTTAAAAAATTTACGGCATAAAAAGTGACTTTAATTTTTTAATTTTTAATCAATTTTAGTTTTCAATTTGGACTCGATTTAAAAAATATATATCATGGACTAAATATCAGACATCATGGACTGAATATCATGATTGAATATCGGACATCATGAACTGAAAATTTGATATCATAGACTTAATATAATACATCATAGAGTAAATATAATACATTATGGACTAAATATTGAATTTAAAATACATTTTTTATAATATATAATTTAATGGAATGGACTACTAGTTAATACCTTAATAACTTTGTATTTATCTTTTATTTATTTTATAAAAGACGTTATACCACCTAATTATTTATTTTATACCATTTATTTATGTTATTTAATTTTACTTACTATTTTAATTTTCAATTTATTTTTATTAAGATATTTATTTTTTTAAGATCACATTCTAAATATTATTATGATAAATTGAATGATTTGAATTTTGTCTTGAATATAGTTATCATGTCGACACTTGTGGATCTCAAAATTGTGGCACTTGATGTCTCGGAGAAAAATTACATGACAGGGGCGTTTTATACTAAAATGCATCTTAAAGGCAAAAAGCTCATTGATAGGATCGATAAAGACAATAATTTCTCAAATGAAGAAAAACAAAAGTCATGATCTTTTTATGCCATCACATTGCTTAGGGGCTAAGAGATGAATATTGTACAAAAAAGATCCCACAGATTTGTGGGAATTTCTTAAAGATAATTCAATCACAAAAAATATGTCATCCTTCCAAAGGCAAAGAGTGATCGACTAATATGAGATTCCAAGATTCTAAGTCCATGGACGAATATCATTTTGTGATGAAGTTATAAGTATTATGATAATTGAAGAAGATATTATCGACATTTCATGCTGATAATGTCATAATATCAAGCGAAGATTTTCAAAACCTATCGCGAATGATTACAAATTCTCCTTGTTGCATAATAATAAAATGAGCTACTAATGAAAAATCATAATGCTCGTCCCACTCGGCTGGCACCATTATGTGAAATGAATGAACATCGTAGATTTCATGAACGAACTTAAAAATGATAGATTATGAAAAATATATCGACATGAAGTTTTATTAGATTATTTTTGTAATATTTTTGTTAAACGGTTATATGCAACTTTAATTTCATATTTTTTAGGTTCATCAATATCTTTATCGGATCAAAGTAACATAAAATATGTTACGATCAAATATCAACGATGAAGATATATGTCTAGCGGATTGTGCTACAATACACACAATATTGAAAGATACAAAGTACTCCAACTTAAGAATACATGAATCCAATATCAATACGATATCTGGAAATGCAAAAATAATTGAAGGATGTAGAGAAACAAAAAAATTATAATGTCTAGAGGGACAAAATTTATTATACAAGATGTATTATTCTCTCCACAATCCCAAAGAAACTTGTTGAGTTACAAAGATATTCGCCAAAATAGCTATCATGTTGAAATAGTTAATGATGAAAATTGTGAATATTTTTATATCACGACAATGGTTTCTAGAAAAACATATTGTGGGAAAATTATCAGCTTTATCTTTTAGATTATATTTCACAAAGATAAAAGTGATTAAATCATATGTCACCTTTAACCCAGAGTATAAAGATGTGTTTAAGATTTGACATGATAGATTGGATCATCCTGGTTCAATAATGATGTAGAGAATCGTTGAAAACTCCAATGGTCATCCATTAAAAATTGAGAAGATATTTAAATCTCATGAGATCATATGTACCGCTTGTTCTCGAGAAAAAATGATAATAAGACCATCATCAGTCAAAGTTGGCATGAATGAATACATGGGGATATATGTGGACCAATTCATCCACAAAGTGGACCATTTCGATGTTTTATGGTATTGATTGATGCTTCAAACATATAATCACACGTTTGTCTATTATCAGTCTGCAATGTTGCATTTGCAAGATTTTTTGCTCAAATAATAATATAACGAGTTCAATTCTCCGGTTACCCTATTAAGAAAGTGAGCCTTGATAACGCTGGTGAATTCATTTCTCAAGTTTTCAATTGTACATCGATTGACATTGAGATTGAACATCCTATACCACATTTTCATACACAAAATGGTATGACTGAGTTGTTGATTAAACATCTCTAACTCATTGCTCGACCATTACTAATGAAAACAAAACTCCCAATTTTTCTTTGAGGACATGTCATTTTACATATTGTAACACTAATTCAAATAAGGAAAACTGATTACCATAAATATTCTACATTGCAATTAGAAAATTCCCAGGAACCAAATATATATCATCTTCGAGTATTTAGTTGTGCAGTATATGTTCCGATTGCTCCAGCGCAACGGACGAAAACAGTCCCACAACGAAGATTGAGAATTTATGATGGATATAATTCACCATCCATCATTAAATATCTTGAATCACAAACTGGTGATATGTTCAAAACTCATTTTGTTGATTGTCATTTTAATGAGAATGAATTCCCAGTGTTACGAGGAAAAATAAAACAAACATCACAAGATTTAACATGAAAAATACAATCATTGTTATATCTTGATCCTCCCACAAAACAATGCAATCTGGAAATGCAAAAGATCATACATTTTCATAATATCGCAAATCAGCTACAAAATGGGTTCAATGATACAACACGAGTTACAAAATTATATATAACGACTGCAAATACACCTGCTCGTATAGAAATACCAAAAGGTACGAGTGAAAGAATTTCAAATGATTGTACAACATGTTTAAAGCGTGGAAGACCACTTGATTTTAAAGATAAAAATCCCCGAAAGAAAAAAGTTTGACAAAGATATTGGTTCTCAGATCATGGAGAACATCCCAAAAGAAATTAACGAGAAATATAATCTTCAGAATGAAATTGATGAAAATAATCATGAGAATACAGAGAACGATGAGATTTCCATTTACTATATCTATGATGAAAAGATCATAAAAAGAGATGAAATAAATGCAATGATAAAATATTCTCATTCTCTATATCCAAAGAAAATTGAAAATGTAATGAAGATCCAAAACCGTTGTTAGTGTCAGTATTTCAAAAGAGACATGATTGGATAAAATAGAAAGAAGCTATGCAAATAGAATTAGACTCATTAAATAAAAGAAAAATAATTGGACTCATCGTTCAAAATCTTAATGGTGTTAAACCAGTTGGATGCAAATGGATTTTTGTGCGAAAGAAAAATGAAAATAATGAGGTCACAAAATATAAGGCACGTCTTGTCGCACAAGGGTTTTTCCAGAGACCTGGAATTGTTTATGAAGAAACATATTCCCTTATTATGGATGCAATCACATTTAGATACTTGATGAGTTTAACTGCATCCAAAAACTTAGATATGTACCTTATGGATGTGGTTGTGACATATATATATGGATCTTTGGATAATGATATATACATGAAAATCCATCAAAAGATTAAGAATGCCGGAAACGTCAAACTCAAATCCTAAAGAAATATGCGTAATCAAATTGCAACGATCTTTATATGGGTTGAAACAATCTGGACGTATATGGTAAAATCGTCTAAGTGAATATCTATTAAAAATGAGATTTGTGAATAACCCCTATTTGTCCTTGTGCATTTTTCAGAAGACAAAACTGTATTTGTGATTATAGCTGTTTATGTTGATGATTTGAGTATAATTAGGACCTCAAAAGAGATTGAGACTGCTAGAAATTATCTGAAACATGAATTTAAAATGAAAGACCTTGGATAAACAAAGTTTTATCTTGGTTTACAGATAGAACATCTAAAAAATGGTATATTTGTACATTAATCAAATTATACAAAAAGAGTATTAAAACGCTTTACCATGGATAAAAAAAATTCATTAAGCACTCCAATGGTATGTAGATCTTTAAATGTTGAAAATGATCCATTTCATATTTGTAAAAATAATGAAGATATATTTGAACCGGAAGTACCATATATGAGTGCAATAGGGTTCTCTTGTATCTAGCAAATTGCACTCGTCCTGATATAGCATTTGCTAGTAATCTCTTGTCACAATATAGTTCATCCCCTACACACCGTCATTAGACAGGGAATTAAACATATCTTTCGATATTTACAGTGGACGATTGATTTAGGATTATTTTATCCTAGAAATTCCAAATATGAATTGATCGGTTTTGCATATGCAGGTTATTTGTCAGATCCTCATAAAGCCATATCACAAATTGGATATGTTTTCACAATTGAAGGAACAACGATATCATGACGCTCTCAGAAGCAAATATTAGTTGCAACATCTTCAAATCACGCTGAAATTATTGCACTCCATGAAGAAACTATAGAATGTGTGTGGCTTAGGGCTATAACCCGACATATACAAGAAACACATGGATTATTGGCTAATATCGATCCAACAATATTATATGAAGATAATGCAAAATGTGTCGCCCAAACAACGGAATGATACATCAAAAGCGTAGAACGGAACATATCCCTCTAAAATTTTTCTCATGTACCTACGAGCTTGAGAAGAAGAAAGAAGTTGATGTTCGTTATTTGTCAAACAAACAAAAATGTAGTTGATCTATTCACAGAGACATTTCCTACTTCAATATTGAGAAAACACATTCATAACATCGAGATGTGTCACCTTCGAAGCTTATGAAGAAACAAAGGGTTGAAAATTTGAGGAGGAGTCTTCTCCTCGGTCGTCTCAGCATCAAGGTTCTCTTCTCCTCGGTCGTATGCGTCGTCACGGTTCTCTTCTTCTTGCTTATCTGCGGCGTCTTCTTCTATTGGACACAATCACCTCTCAGGTATAGTTCCCGTGAGAAGATTGTGAGAGATATCTAAGATCATTAGACGTGAGATATAAAATTTGAGTATTCCATTGATGTTGTCCGAAGCCCGCCCATGGATTGCTCGAAACCCATCGGATCGGACCGCGGGCCCAAAATTCCAACTGTGCTCGGGCCGGATTCAGACCAGACCCACCCATTTACCACCCCTAATTCTCTCCTCATTATCTTATATTACAGTTATTAAAGTTTTAGGTAAGTTTTCTTTTTTTTTCATTATATATATAATATATATATGATTATATATATAATGAAAAAAAAACTTACCTAAAACTTTATATTATTAACATCTATATATATAATATATACATATCATATATCATATTATTAACATCTATATATATATTATATATTTGACATATACAAACAGTACATACATACGTAAATCTATAAAATATATATATATATATTATGTACATGTATCAAAGTTATTAATTTATTAATTTTTCAACAGTATTATATTTTCTATAAATAATTTAATAGAATCATAGTAAAATATATTTAATTTATTATGTTATTTCAAATGTTATACATCAAATATGATAATTATTTTTATATCGAATGTATAAATCATACTTAAGTTTAATAGGTTAATTTGGAAAATAATGTGTCTTTATAATGCAAGACAACAATAATGAAAGAATATTTATATATAATGAAAAAGAAGGTTAATTTAGTTACTGGTGTAAGATTTAGCAGAAGAAACAGAGGGACTAGTGACGTCACGCTCCACGTTGCTGCCGAAGTTGGCTTTTCCGGACAACATCTTTATCGCTATCTGAGCCACTTCCGCAAACCACTCATCCTCAGGCAACGTCCTGCATCATCATCATCACCACATGAGTATGTATGTATGTATGTATGTATAGATGGTATGTATATATATATGTATATGGACCTGTAAGGGTCAAGGCCACTGGCTGCAACAGCTTCGATGGCTCGAGCTATGATGTTCTTGATAACTTGATGCAGGTTTCGTGACAAGTACCGTCCTTGTGAAGCAAAGATCATCACGAACTCCATGTCCAGATAAAACTGCCACTCAGTTTTCCAGATTCCATTCATTACAATGTCATACTAACATGAAATGTTTATGTTATCTCGTCTTGTACCATGTCCGTTACCTGTTGAAGACCATGAGGACCCAGAGGTGTCGGACCTGTTTCCATCTCTTCCCAGAATGTCTGATCATCTGAGATCCACAGAATCATTGCCTCCGTGAGTCTCATCAACAAGATGGTCGCAAATCTCTCTCGCCCCACGAACATATCGCTTGCGATATTCGCGATTCTCGTCAGTTTCGCAAACAGTTCCTGAAACAGCTTAAAGTTTAGGATCCAAAAGCATTGATTGCATCCTTTGAAAGTGTAAATGTAACCTGGAATATCGGAGAGGGAAACCATTCTGGTTCTTCCGTGGTTTCGTCCATGGCAATGTACATCTGTGAAGTAAGACGTACATATCCTTCTTCGGTGAAGATGAGTTCGAGAGCATGTTGTCTACAAAAGCTGTCTCTTAGTCGATCCACGGATCTTTGGAGCTTCCTCTTCCATTCCCTTTGCTCTGGTCGGTTTTTCCTGTCTGATGAATCTTTGCTCGGGGTGGATTGGCCTTGGCCTGTGCTCTGGGACAGAATCTTTGAAGCAGAGCGTGGGATCAACTCGTCCGCTAACAGAAGTGCATTAGCTAACAATGCAGTCTGTTGAGCTTCGGTTTCAGCCACTTTAACTATTCTATGAACTGGATTCTCTTCGGTTTCGGCTGAACCTGGCAAAGCGTTGATCAACAGATCCACGTACACGTTGAATGCCTGCAAAACGCCATCAAGTGCAACCCCGTCTAACTGAAGCGCTTCATCTAGCGGCCCGGCGTCCTCCAGAAATTCCTATATCCGTGGAAAGGAAACAACAAGGACGTTGGAAAAGATGAACACAACGTGAACCATGAAGAATGCTATATGTGCTTGTAGAAATCGTTAATCACCTGAACCATGGAATTGAATCGGATAGCGCTTACAGAAAGCTTCAGATGCGGTGCAATCTGTGTAGTGGATGAGGCACGTGACCCGGTTGGTGTATAAGCGAGCTCCCAATCATCCGAAGCAGCTAAAGCCGCGCTGCTCTGTTCGATTCTCTTCAGATTCCCAGTCAATGCTTGTTCAACACACGGCCTAAAATGTTTCATCAACACAGGAGCAAGCGCCAAGCCGCGAGACTCTAATAAAGAGCAATGAGATGCACAAAGTTGGATACACTCTGCAGTCATTCGTAAACTCCCTGCGGAAGCGGATGAGGCCAGGCTATGTCGCTTTAGTAAAACAGCGAATGATTCCACTTGTTTAACCGCCCAAGTCACGAGCTCTGATGAATACGCAGGCTCCTCTCCTACAACAGCAAGAGAATCGCTGGACGCTTGTGCAATTGTTGAAAAAACGAGCTGCGAGAGAGCGGCCGCAAACGCTACCCCATAAGACGTGTTGGAGGCCCTGAGGCTTTGAATATTCGCTTGTAGTCTTCTCTCGTAAGACCTGAGAAGCAATGTGTGAGCACGAGGACCATCCCCGAGTTTCTTCAGAGCCAAGACGGCCGACCTTAGCTCACCTGCTCTCGTAGAAGGCTGACATATTGCTTCTGCCAATTGGTCGGCCAATTCTTGCCTTTTCTCTCTGATTGCATTGTCCAGCAAAAGTAGAGTGGTAGGACTAAGTGTTCGTCTCTCTTTCGCCTCTGCTGCTACCTGACAACCTTCTTCTAACGCAGCCATGGCTTCTTCCACTCTCTTTTCAGCTAAGAGAACTTCGAGTCTGTCGAAGA
The DNA here is from genome assembly GCA_036759665.1 of Gynandropsis gynandra. Taxonomy (NCBI): domain Eukaryota; kingdom Viridiplantae; phylum Streptophyta; class Magnoliopsida; order Brassicales; family Cleomaceae; genus Gynandropsis; species Gynandropsis gynandra. The sequence continues at coordinate 46,813,483 of CM071865.1, read as the reverse complement.
ACTCCACGACCCATTTCTCTGCGTTTGAGAGTTTATTGTTTTCTATATCGTAGAGATCTTCATCTGTTAAGTCATCAGCATCATCCGCGCACAAGGAAGTAATGTGAATACCATCAGCTAAACCATGAACAAGAGCTGCTTGAGCTGATAGAAGGTTTCTCATGGAGAGAAGTTGCCCTTCAAGAGCTGAAATCTCCTTAGATGTTCTGCACATTGAAGAAAATAAATCAAAAGCATAACGACATGCAAAACAAAAGCCTCATGTCGTATAGTATTTTACCGTATAAAGGCTGCGTAGTTAGCGTATACGCTTTTACGCATCTCTTCTGCAGAGGCTTTCTTTAGCTCGATGAGGTAAGAACATAAATGTCTAATCTCCTGTAAACAAATCATTCCCTTAATGACAAACACTTGCAAAAAGCTAAAAAGACATGACTTCAAAGACAAACATCAAACACAATATACCGAAGAGGCTTAAACAAAATAAAGATATAAAAAAAAACCCAGGAAACAAATCCACTTCTTTAGATGATCCAATCTTGGTATATGAAATCTTTTGCAATAATTGATAAAAAAGGAGAAACCTAATGAATCAATGTCTCTGCAATACATGAAACAAAGATCCTCTGTTTTTTGTATGATAGATATATACATTGAGAAGGAGGAGACCTTTTCGTTCATGTGTTGGCATTTAGAGGTAACGTAAGAGTCGGGATCGAAATTAGAACCCTTGAAGACCTTTAAACGATCACTTAGTGTGAGATTTGCTTCCAGTTCTGCAGAATCTCCGATGCTGGACGACATTGATCCTCTCGTTCTTCCTTCCATTTCCATCAAATCAAACCCAAATAAAAACCTACCCAGTAAACGTTTTCAGGAAAACAAAAACCCAGAAAATCGAAAAGGAAAAAACAAAAAAGAAAAAAGAAAAACAGAGCAGAGGAGATCGAAGAGGGCGAGTGGGAAGGCGGCAGAATTGGAAGCCGGAGACAGAGCCCCCCATTGACTGAAGGAACAGAGCGCGTGAGAGTCACGTGCGACCGAGAGTAGAAGTTGTCTCCACGTCCCTCGCTCACAACACAACAAATTTTTTGTTTTTTTAATGAAAGACATTTCTCAGAGCAACTTATCCAAGGTTTGACTAATTAGATTTAATATATATTATTTTACATCAATTAAAATATAGATTTTGAATTATTTTTTTTTTTAAAAATATAGAAAATCCGTGGATTTATATTCAAGTATTGTATCATTTGATTTTCAATTTTATTTTAATGTATCAAAGGATAATTTTAAAATAATAAACTAGTTTTTTTATTGATTAAGATAAAAATTTATCTTTTCAAAATGTCAAAATCAAATAGGTACTATGACAACGTTTGCGAATCATATTCACCTTCACAAAAGATGGTGACAACTTCTATATTTGGACATAAAAATTATGGATGTTGAGCTTTTATTGTTGTGGAAGTAATTATTTAAAATCATCAGATACGTTTTCTTATTTGTTTTCTAGTTGTCATCACATTAGTCTCGATTAATGTTAGAATAATCATATATTTAAAAATTGTTTTTGTATTTGTTTCAAATTAGACAGATTGGAAGATTGAAAAAGGATGTTGAAAGTTTACCGAAATTGCCTTGATTAAAAAACAAATTTGGTATGCTTCAAAATTATATGTTAGTATAGTTGGTGATAACGGTGGCTAAAATTTTGAAAATATTAATCTTTGAATCCTTTTCAAGTGTTGTTGAATGCCATATATAAAAAGAGTCGTGGAAGTGTAGAAAGATAACCAATCATTGACTGAAATTGTGATATATACTCTTAAAAATAGAAAAATATCATTAGAGAGTTGTTTGAGTATGTGACGGAGATTATTAACACTGGTTAAATATATGTTTTTTTAATTTAGACTAATTATATAATCCAGGCATTATACGGATATTAAAAATTTGTATTTTTTAAATAATGTTTTGATAAATAAAAAATAATTTGTAAATATATTGTTAAACCAAATAATTATTGTTTAAAAAATTAAAAATACTTGAGTGATAAACCAAGGTGTAAGAACATTGAAATTATGTTAATTGGATAGGTATAACGATTAATAGTTAAGTCATAAGATGTATCAAGTAAGATTGGACAATTTATTAGTTGCATGAAATGCAAAAGATACGAATATTGTTTTTACAAAAAACCTCATCACCCGTTGGTAAAGAATATTGTTTCACCTTCTTTCTAGGTTCTATCAGTCATAAAGATAAATCATTGAAATCTCCAATTTATTGATCATGGGCTTCCCAAATGATATGAGCCAAATGGTTATGAGCATCCAACATTTCTATAAGCCCACTGACTATGTTTTCGTCGAGATTTCCCGTACATGGAGTTCAGTTGAGAGATAATGCGATTGTGGACCTCATTTTTCGTGTCAAAGATATAGAGTTGGACAAATTTTGGAGGGGTTCCTTGAACAGGTCAAAGGGATTCTATATAGTGGTGATTTTTCCCGTGGATTCTAAAAGTACAAGGACCTCTTCTAGAGGTTGTAGAATAGTTGATTTTTGCACCAATTGATGTAAATTCCAAAATAGAATTATAACCCTAATGTTTGTCTAAAATGAAAAGGAATTGCTCTATAGCTCTTCCAACAGAATAGGTGGTTCATTTGAAGCCGATATATATGATTGTGTAACCCGTGTTGTATCATTGAATCCAGCTGGAAGTTGATTTGCAATATTTTGCAAATGTATGATCTTTTGCACTTCCATATTGCATTTTTTGTAGGAGAATCAAGTATAAAAATTATTGTGTTTTCCATGTTAAATCTTGTGAGGCCTTTTTTTATTTCTCCTCCTAACGCTTGAAATTCATTCTCATCAAAATGATAACCAGTAAAACAAATTGTGAACATATCACCAGTTTTTGGTTAAGAATATCTAATGATGGATGGTGAATATATATCCAACATATATTCCCAATCTTCATTGTGGGCTCATTTTTGTTCGTTGCAGAGCCCAATCGGAATATATACTACACAACCAAATACTCGAAGATGAGATATATTTGGTTCTTAACCATTTTCTAATTTTAATGGAGAATATTTATGATAAGCATTTGGCCTTATTTGAATTAGTGCCGTAACATGTAAAATGGCATGTCCCCAAGTAAAAACTAGGAGTTTTATTCTCATTAGTAATGGTCGAGCAATGAGTCGGAGACGTTTAATCAACGACTCAACCATACCATTTTTTGTATGAACATGTGGTACGAGATGTTCAATCAAAATTCCAATAGATTTACATAATCATTGAAATGTTGGGAAGTGAATTCACCAGCATTATCAAGGCTCACTCTCTTAATAGAGTAATTGGGGAATTGAGCTCGTAATTTTTTTTATTTGAGCAAGAAACCTCAAAAATGCAACATTTCGGGTTGATAATAGACAAATGTGTGACCATTTACTTAAAACATCGATCAATACCATAAAGTATCGAAATGATCCACTTTGTGGATGAATTAGTCCACAAATATTCAGATGTATTCGTTTTAAAAAAAGATGGTGATTCATGCCCAATTTTGATCGATGATGGTCTTATTAACAATTTTTCTTGAGAACAAGCAGTACATATGATCTTATGATATTGAAATATCTTCTCATTTTTTCATGAATGACCATTTGAGTTTTCAATGATTCTTCACATCATAATTGAGGGTGCCCCAGTCGATCATGCCAAATTGTAAACACATCTTTATACTTTGGGTTGAAGGTGACATATAGTTCAACCACTCTTATCCTCGTGAAATATAATCCAGAGGATAAAACATGTAATTTTTCTACAATATGTTTCTTTTTAGAAACCATTGTTGTGATATAAAGATATTCACGATTTTTATCGTTCATGGTTTCAACATGATATCCATTTTGGCGAATATCTTTGAAAATCAATAAGTTTCTTTGGGATTGTGGAGAGAATAATGCATCTTGTATAATAAATTTTTTACCTCTGGATATTATAAAATTTGCTTCTCCACGTCCCTCAATTATTTTTGCACTTTCAGATATCGTATTGATACTAGATTCATGTATTATCATCTTGGAGAAATACTATCTTTCAATATTGTGCGTGTTGTAGCCCAATCCGCTAGATATATATCTCCATCATTGATATTTGATTGTAACATTTTTATGTTACTTTAATCCCGATAAATATAACGATGAACCTAAAATATATGAAAGTTATAGTTGTATATAATGTAAAAAAATAAAAAAATTACTATAATAAAAGATAAAACTTAAATTAAACACCAAAAGAAAATTACATTTAAGATAACAAGCTAAAGCTTAAAAATACAAAAAGGAAAAATTCATGTCGATATCATTCATTATCATTGTGGTCCACAAAATTTGGGATGTCGAGATGCATTCCACCCTTATTGTCATCAAGGAAATCATCGAGATCATTAGAGATAAAGTTCATTTGAACATTTTTGCCTCTATATTATTGTCACTTTTGGTATAAATCAACAAAGTATCTCGGTGTACGATACACTTGAGACCAATGTCCACTCATGTCGCACCGATAACATATTGTATCTTTTCTCTTTTTAGTTACATTTTCATTTTCAGTCATTCGATGATCTTCCCTTTTATCATCTCCATGAAGGAAATTGTTTAGTGGAATGCTTCGGCCTCGTCCTCTACCGTATCCATGACCACGACCGTGACCACGTCTACGGCCTCGACCATGACCATGTATATATCCACGTCCACGGCCATGCCAATGTTTATAATTCGATGTAGTCGCATTCATTTCATAGAACGGTGTAGAACCACTGGGACGATCATGATGATTTTTCATTAATAGCTCGTTATGTTGTTCTGCAACGAGAAGAAGCTACAAAAACTCGCGATAGGTTTTGAAATCCTTCGCATGATATTTTGTTGTAAAATGACATTATCAGCATGGAATGTAGATAATGTTTTCTCTAATTTATCATAATCACTTATATTTTCTCCACATAATTCCACTTGGAGATTATTTCGAACATCGTAGAATGATATTCATCCACGGATTTATAATTCTGGAATCTCAAATTCAGTAAGTCATTCTTTGATTTTGGGAGGATCACATAGTTTTGGTGATCGAATCGATCTTTAAGAGATTCTCACAAATCTGCGGGATCTTATTTTGTACGATAATCATTCTTTAACCCATCGACAATATGATGGATTAAAAAGATCATGGATTTTGCATTTTCCTCCTGTGAGAAATTATTATTTTTATCAATCGTGGAAATGAGCTTTTTGCCTATTAGATGCATTTTGGTATCAAATACCCATGTCATGTAATTTTTCCCAGATGCATCAAGTGCCACGATTTTGAGATTACCAGGGTCGACATGATAGCTATATTCAAAAAACAAAATTTAAGTTATTCATGATCAAAATAATATTTAGAATGTGATTTCAAATAAAAATAAATATGTTAATAAAAATAAATTAAAAAATAAATTAGTAGGTAAAATCAAATGACATAAAATAAATAAAATAATATAAATGACAGAAAATAAATAATTAGGTGACATGGTCCTCTTTATAAAAAAAATAAAAGATAAATATAGAGGTATTAAGATATTAAAATTATATAATATAAAACATGTATTTAGTCCATAATATTTGATATTTAATCCATTATGTATTGTATTTAGTCCATGATGTCCGAATTTCAGTCCATAATGTCTCGTATTCAGTCTGTGGTATTTACTCTAATATGTTCGGTATTTAGTTCATGATGTCTGGTGTTTAGTCCATGATGTTCGTATATATATATATATATATATATTAAACCGAGTCTAAATTGAAAACTAAAATTTATTAAAAATAAAATAAATAAATTTAAAGAATTTTTTATGGTAATTGTAATATCGTACAGATAACGTGTTAAAAAATATTAATAACTAGTACGGTAAATATATATAAATGAATATATGATATATATATATATATATATGCATGTATATATTATAAATAATGTTTGTATATATAAGATACATATATATAGATGTTAATAACATGATCTATGATACATATATACATGATATATGATATGAAAAATATATGATATATCATATTATAAATATATTTACGTATAATATATATGCATGATATATCTAATGAAGAAAAGATAAAAAAAATTTACCTAGAATTTAAATATGAAAATATGAAGAGAGAATATGAGAGAATAAGAAGAGTTTTAGAGTTTGTAAGTTGTGTATTGAAATGAATGATTACATTGACTATTTATAGAAAAATAAATATGACTCTTCAATTTTAAAAAAACATAAATTGTGCCTCGGGGTTAGGGCTCAGTACGCGTATAGAGGAATCTGAGAATCTCGTTCACTCGAGCGGGATTCATCGGGTCAAAGAGATTTTCTTGACTTGCCTAGGGGCGCTCTTCGAGAAACTCGTCCGTTGAGGAAGGATAAAGGTGGAATGGTGGTGGAGATCTTTTTGAATCGCCTAAAGGCTCTTTTCCAAGACTCGTGTAGCGAAGGTGGATGATTGGAAGTTGTCGATTTTAAGGTGGAGTGAAGGACACCATAAGAGGTGCGAAAACCTCTCTATACAGTTGGAATGAGTTCAATGGTTTTTGGAACAAATTGAAGACACTACGTTTCCCGGGAATAATTTCAAATAAGAGGAGAATTGTTCTCAAACTCAAGTTTAATTCTATATTCAAGTTGTGTGTTTACAAATGAAGGTTGAGACTGCTTTTATAGGCAAGTCTCGAGACCTTGAAATAAAAAAATATATATGTTTGTATATGTAAGATACATATATAAATGTTAATAACATGATATATGATACTATACGTATATACATGATATATATGATATGCATAATATATGATATATCATATTATAAATATATTTATATATGATGTATATCTACGATACACCTGATGAAGAAAAGATAAAAAAAATACCTAGAACTTGAATATGAAAATATGAAAAGAGAATATGAGAGAACAAGAAGAGTTCTGTAATTTGTAAGTTGTGTATTGAAATGAATGATTATATTGCATATTTATAGGAAAATAAATGTGATTCTTCAATTTAAAAAATCATAATTTCAATTTGACCTTTCGTAAAAGAATCATAAATTCAATATAACCATTTATAAAAGTATTAAACATTTACAATTTTATACAATTATAAATTTTTATAAATTTTAATAATTATAATAAGAGTATATATTTAAAATCTGAAGATACGATTTACCTCTCTCTATATATACATATATTAATGTAAATAAGTGGATTCTTTCATGAGGTGGAAAGTGGAGAACAATTTGCTTATCCGCAATGAATCCTCCAAGAATATGATACCTTCTTTATGAATAATAATATTATTAAATGTTGTTCACACATAATTGCTTCCATCACTTTTCTTAAAAAGCCATTGGAATCGTCTCAACACAATCACCAAATTTAGAAAGGAAGAAACATGATTTGATTTCTTGAAGCTTCTGTTGAATTTGCCTCTTTCTTGCTTGAACCAATTCACAAACCAATTGTGTTTCTTCTGAATCGTTTTAACGTGGACGCACCGATATCCAAGCAAGAGACAATCCAATAAAGTACATTACCCACATACCTTAAAAATAAAAATAAAAATAAAAATCGAATTATATTGTTAGTAGTCAAAGGTAAAAATAAGAGAAAATCCATCTAGAACACACTATATATCTAAGTTAAAATTATAAATATCTCAAAAATATTGATATACCATTGTGTTCCAATTTATTGAATAAGGTTCGGTTAAGCATACCATCACAAAATATTAAATATTAGTTTAGATTTAACTAAAATCATAAACTAATTTAAAAACTTTGTGTAATGCCATATATATACATATACAAATATATGTTTAATATACTAATTGATAAATATAACATAACAAAAAAACTTACTTCACTAATTGGATATATACATTATTCATCCGTAACTAATTAAAGGTTAATACTAATATGAATTGCAATGATTTAAAGAATTCTAAGAAGTTATGTTCAGATGACTCTTATAACATATCATTTGAGGTTCATCATTTTTCTTAGATTGTGGAGCTATAACACTTTGAGATATATTGGTATATGCACAAATATTTACCAAACGATATAACAATAATTTTTTATTTGGATAAATAATCCATGAAAAATTCATTTTTTACCTTTCAAATCAAGGGTTAAGAGTTGCTTACTTGATAGCAAAGAGGACGTCGTTGAACCACCGTTGAAATTAAGGAAGAAGCAATCAGTCGTAGAATTGATGCCACCGGGACAATTACAAACAAAAGAATTGGTCTGAACGTTGTAACCACAAGCACCGTTACTCCTTTCACAACTTGCGCATACAGTTGGATATTCGTCGAAAACGTTAAACTTGTACTTCAAAGCGATGCCATATTGCCAGCTCTCGGGGTTGGATTCTTGACCTCCAAAGCCATAAACACCGGAGTACGATGAGCACTTGAGCTTGTGAAGATCCATTTCGAACGACGGTCCGAGATCCATTGGGACATATACACAACAAGTCGATATTTGAAGATTGATCAAACTGATCGATCTGTAAGATGTAACGATTAAATTGTTTTATTATGAATAAAATTCTATTAAAAAAATATTCTGGATTTTACTTAATTTTAAAATTATTGTAAAATTTAGATTTTGAATTTCATGACGATCTATCTCCATTAACATAAAATTACCATATATAGTTTTTCAGCTACATAAACCAACGATCAAAATATAAATAAAAATGACTCAAAAGTAAATCTGAAACGAGTTATGGATTGGATTGGGCTAGTTGACGGGTTGGAAAAAAAAAAGTTTTAGAGACAAAATAAATTATATTATTACTTATATAAAATATTAAATTTCACATTTGCTGTTACTCTTCATAATTGAACATGCTTAAATATTTATATTTAACTTAAAATTTAAGGTTTTTTTTTCATTACAATGCAATTAAAAAATGTTCCTTCTTTAAAAAAATATTGTAACACGTGAACAAACCTATTTATCTCTTGAATAAGTTCCGAATATCTTTTTAACTTGTCTAAGAAATGAATTGAGCTGAACCAATTCGAGAAATTTTGAACTCGTGCTGGATTCAATTTACTTGTCTACCTATAGGATATGCAAACCGATCCAATTTACGTCCGGTTCAATTTATCGGTTTATCCGGATTTTCCATACCTGCAGTTGGAGTACAAGTAGTTGCAAATAGACGCGCCTTGACGGTCACACAGCGTGACCCGTCCGGTGTCGTTACTTAACGGCGTGAAAACGGGGGACTCATCTACGGAACAGTCAAGGAGGGTGAAAACGGTGTCGTCGTTAAAAGAAAACGGAGCGTCTGAATCCAACCCGAATCCATTACTGGGTCGGGTACAAGCACACGTGGACATACTCGGGTCAGAGATATAGATCACCTGCTTCGCGTAGTCAACGTTAGTGATGGGATAACATCCGGTGTGAGTGGTCAAAGTCAACGCCTGTTGGTCGGGGTCGCAGTTGATGTAACGTGAGAAACGCGGGTCGCCACAACCCGACCCGGATCCGAGTGGGTATTTGATGGGTGTCTGGCCACAGGCTTTTTGGCAAGCTTGTGGAGTGACTCGTGAAGGAAGGAAGAAAATGAAGAAGCAAATTATGAGAAAATTCATTTCTTGTGAGTGTGAGTGTGAGGGAGAGAAAGAGAAAGAGATGGAATATATACTGAGTTTGAGCTTCTTTGGTGTGTGTGTATATGGTTGTATCATGTAGGTGTTTGTATATTTCTTTTCTACAAAAATTCGTATCTTTTTATTTTACATTAGTTTTGTGGCAAATTTAATTAAGAATGTTAAAATTAATGTTTTCACCAAAATTTCAATGGTAAATGATGACCAAATATGTTGATAACTCAAACTGATTTTGTTGTGTCTATCCACTTGTTACAGTTATGATATGACGGAAATTATCGTCGCAATTTTGACGGATTCTTTTTAAATATGGATTGGGTCTAATTAATCTCAAAAGCTAGTTCAAGAGTTTAGAATTACCCAACAACATTATATATATGAGACCAATATTCATATCCTTAACCGATATGATACAATACATCACAACATTTTTCCTCATATCCAGATTCGAATCTGAAACGTGATCACAATTGGGGATCCAATATCGGTATACAATTTTTTATCTAGTGTGTTTTGAAAGTTATAGCATGTAGTTTATTGTATATTTATTTTAAAATATTTGTCACAAATTAGAATAATAAAATTTTCACAAAAATACAATTGTGAATTGTGACAATTTATATATTGGTATTCACAACGGATTGTATGGGGTTTATCCATTTGTTACACCCTTGGTGTTAAAAAACACAATTTTCAATTACAAATTTTATAGCAAATTAGGACGAAATTATTGTCGCAGATTGTAATGGATCTTAGCATATACATCTTTTTGTGAACCTTTGGTGCGGCAAAAAAAAAAAAACTTTAAACAAATCTCAATTTGTGATGATGAAAGTTTCTTTGGTAATTAATAAATTTTTATAGCGACTACAATAATCAATGGACTACAATAAACATATATATTGAAGATTCATTTGCAAGTAATTTTATTTATTTAAGTGTAATTCATAAATGTTTGTGTTTACTTTCTTTAGAATTTAAAAAGCGACAGATAAATTATTAATTTATCTAGGAAAAAGAGGCCTCCACAAAACAAGGCCTACGAATACATTACAACATCATAACAAGTGCCCACAAACACGAAAGCCTCGACTAAGAAAAGGCACAATGGAATATATTCACAAAGAATAAAAGTAACCGAAAAAGAGAGTTGCACAAAATTCTCTTATCTTTTTATTATTTTATTCTTTGTAATTTTATTTCATTTTTTAGTTACTATATAGAATTTATATCTTAAAATTTAAAATTTATTATTCTCGAGTAAAAAAGATAATTATTCTCAATGTATATATATATATATATCATTTTATTTATATGATTAGCAAACTTTAATAATTTTTTGTGCACACTTTTTTATTTTATTTATTTTGAAATAAAGTACCAAATCAATAAGAAATCCCCTAAATAGTCTGAAATTTTTTTACTTTTATTTGGAAATGTATGAATTTTACGACTAACTAGATCTTGTTAATTCAAAATTGGACTAATATAATTACATTTTCCAAGATTGAAATTTTTTTATTAACCATATGATAAAATATTCTATTTACTATGATTAAAAATGTTATGATAAATTTTCTCTAATTTCACGCATCAAAATGATTTTTAGTAATTACAAATTTCAACAATATTAATTATGAGAATCTTGGTATTAACCTAAATTCCTCAGAATTCATCAAACATGCGAAAAAGAAGGAAAATAAGGTGAAGAAAAATAAAATGGCAAAGAAAAAGAAAAAGAATGCGAATGCAAAGAAGATCAAGGCGATGGAGAAAAATGCAAAAAATATGAAGGAGAAGATGAAATGGAGACGAGACAATAATACTATGAAGACCAGGCAACGGAGACTGAGATAGAGTGAACAAAGCGGAGTTGGTGCAAAGAAAAAAAAATAGAAAAAAAAAGGAAATAAGAAGTTATGAAGATGAATTAGAGTTTAGGTTTAGATTTAACAATTATAAATTATTATATAATTAACATATTATATTTTTATTTAAATAATAGAATTATTGTTTAAAATATTTGTATTATTTAATTATTATATTTAATGATAGTTACATTTAAATAATTTAGTTTTTACACAACATATTTAATAAAAGACCTATTTAACATATTTAAATACAAATAGTTAACATGAATTTATCATATTTATATTTATATTTTACAAATATTTTATTTCAAAATATTTATATTAATTTTTTATATATTCGAATTTTCGATTTGAATATAAAACGTATATGGATTAGATGTAAAAATTTTGTTCACTTCTAATAGACATCATTTTAAGGAAAATAATAAATTTTTTGAACTTTGGTAATTACATATTAGATTCTTTTAAATGTATGTTTGTTTATCTATTGGATTACATATATATAATTATGATTAAAAATATATTCCATCTCTCAATATTTATATTAATTGAAATCTAAATAAAGACGCACATAATAGATAATAAGACTTATTAATTTATTCAAAAAATTAGGTGTCATTACATTATAATCATTGCACTACTAACCTTTTAACTATCCAATAAATTATGGAATAATTATTAGTCAATAATATAAAAGAATAATATTATGTTTTTATTAAAAAAACCACATTAGTGAGAGAGGAGAGGACTGTCACATAATGGAGACAACTTTTTCCTTTATTTACGATGAAGCAGCAACAGCCGTGGAGATGGCTGTTTATAGATCCCCAAATCATAGAAAACATCATCATTAGGCAATTTGTGTATTATCATTCCCATTTATATTTCGATTGTAAAAAAAATATTTAACAATATAATGATAACTCTCTAACTTCTATCAAACTAAAATAAATAACAAATAAATTATTTGTCACATATTTATCTATAAATTTATTTATAAATTCAATATAGCACATGAAAAACTATTATTTTCACAATAATTTACGGATTTTTGAAATTAAAATTGATCAAATTGATCAATTTAACAAAAATTTATGTTCATAAATCAATTTTAAAATAACTTCAAAAGTTTATATATTATTTTGAAAATAATCATATTATTGATATATTATTATGAAATAACAAAACACTAATGAATAAACATTGAATTGAAAGAGAAAAGAGTTTATTCATTTCGAATTCTATTGGATAACATTTTCGTAACAACCAAGGACAAAATACGACAATACATTCTAACGACTAAAAAAAGATTTGTTTGATGTTGTGTTTTCAATGTTTTGGGACGTAAAGTAAAATGAACGACTTATTATGCGGTAGCTGACATCGATCAAAGATAGTGGAATACTGTTAAAGTTCAAGTTTGCTAGTGAAGAAGACAATCGAGGAAAGAGAGAAAGCAATGAAGAATAAAAATCGAATAAAAAACAATTTTTTATTAACTTTTTAAAGATATTTGTTACTTTTTTTGGTGATGTGGTTATCCACATGACAACTATTAGGGGTGGGCACGAATCGAATATCCGAAGATTTTAGGGTATCTGAACTCGAATCCTAATTAGAGCGGATAATGAATTATCTATCCGAACTCGAATCCGTGTAACACGGGTATCCGAGTTTTGGACACCCGAGGTGTGAGCCATGTACCCGCAGGTATCTGAAACCCGAAACCAAGATCTATTTTGTTCTCTCTGTTCTCTTCGTTCTCTTCCTATGCAGCTGCGTCGATGGACTTTTACCGTGAATGACCGAAAAGAGACGAGAGATGTAAACGGAGAGAGACGAACGAAGGAAGAGAAACGAAAACTGAGAGAGAGATGAACGAAATACGAAGAAAGAACTCGATCTAACTCCAGATCTAACTCCGAACAGAGAGAGAGACGAACAGAGAGACATGGATAGATAGAACGACAAACGAAGATGGAGAGAACGACGGACGAAGAAGGAGAGAATGAAGGGATATGGACGAACGAAGGGAGAGGCGCAACCGAAAAGAGAGAGGGGCGACCATAAAGAGAAACGGCCAGAAAAAGAGAGGATGGCCGAAGAGGATGAGAGTGGGAGAGAAAGGAGAGGAGATAAGCATTTTGTTGGATGGCTTCATAATAGAAAAGATATAATGAAAACCTTAATGGACAATGGCGTTTCATAAATTATATATATGTAAGGGTATTTTAATATTTTTGTATATATATCCTCGGATACCCGTGTTTTATATTCAAAAACGCAAATCCGAACCCGCAAGTAACAAAATTCTATTTCCCAAACTAGAACCCGAACTCGAACCCGCAGGTTTGAGTAATTTTTCATGGATTCGGGACGGATTTCGGGTCGGGATGGGTATGTCGGGTAATTTCCCCACCCCTAGCATCTACATCATATATTATCAACGGAAAAATAGATGGTGTGTCATGGCATTATCCTTCGAGTATCAATTTGGGAGTCCGGATTCAAGTTTGTGCATTTTTTTAAGTCATTTGCCATGTGTAATGATTATAACGATAAAAAAGTCAGCGCATAATTTTATCAGAAATAGATAAATAGGATGATTAAAATAAAATTTCTCATATTTTTATAACATTTGTTGCAAATAAAATTGGACACCCAAGGAACGGTATATTTTCCATGTTATAGGTGAAGAAATAAAAAAAAATGCTTCCTGTAGACATAACGCTAAAACTTTTATAAAAGAAAAATTTTGTGAAAAAAGACTATATATGGGTTTATAGTGGCAAATATATGAACACAATGACAACTCATACACATGTTAAAACAATCAGATGATGTTTATAATTATATAACCGTTACGAAAGAAAGTAGTTTTGATCATTGTACTCACTATGATATATATATATATATATATATGTGGAAAAGAATGATGATATATTTTCCGGTCATTTGATTAATTTATATTATGAAAATATGAATTAAGAAGTGAAGAATGCTAAAACTAATAAGTTTTATGAGATCTCTAGTGAAACAAAACAACCTTTGTGTGAAGGTTGTGAGGATCATTCTCAATTATCATTTGCAGCTAGATTAGGGGAAGTGACAACAAATTTCAATGCCACAAAATATTGCATGGATCAAATGTGTTTGACATTGCATGATGGTTTGCCTAAAGGTAACACTATACCAAAGTTTTTTTTATAATATACCGAACCTCATTTGATCTCTCGAAATGTGATATGAAAAGATTGTCGTGTGTGCACATAATTGTATGATCTTTTAGAAATATGTTATAAATCATTTGAATTGTATTCTTTATAAGGTAGAAAGATTTAAACCTAAAAGTTAAAAAAAATATGTACAAAAGAATGTTCTATATGTACACAAAAGGAGCTTCACTTAGTAAAGATGGTAAATCACATGTACTCATTGTTAGACTTAGCGTTGCAAATAAAAATACAACGGTAAAATGATTGGAAGAAGATGTTATAATTCAGAAAAATTATTCGTCATATATAACTCGTTGTGTGGATTACAACTGTAAAAAATTGCAAGGTAGGAAAGTCAATAATGTGTGAGTTATTACTAACATAACCTAATACAAAAAGTCAATGTAAGAATGGGAGTGTGATAGTTAAAATTTGTTCAAGAGGTAGATGATGAGGATACAAACGATAAAACAATGAAACATGAAAATGAAGATCTTGTGGCTAAACTCAACAATATATCAATTTTACGTATCAAACAATTATCACCTCCAACAAGTTAGATGCAATCCCATGTGAAGAGGTCGATGACGATGATGTGTAATGTAATTATAGAAAAAAAAATATGAATAAAATCATGTTTTTTGAAGTTCGTTTACTTATCAACGTAATTGTTTTACCCAAACGTAACAACACCACCTTGTTGTCCATGGTAATGTTAAGGTTATGTGAATATGTGAGAATCATACACTGACATCATTTAATGCTATCACTTCGCATGTCAATGCAATTGCATTAGAAACGCGGGTTCTAAAATGGGTACACAATTCTATCAGCAAAAGTTATGTGTTGGCGTTAGCGTAGCGTTGACTGGCGTGATGTTGCATCTCGTCATGATCTCACTTTCTTTTCATGAAAATCTATGGCTACTTCTAAGTTACTCCGGGCCTGTTCATAACCTTGAAATATCATCTCATTCTCTTTCATTTTCATAGAAATCGCAAAGAACTATTCTCTTCGGTTGGAATTTGGCATCTATCACCAATTCGATCTACATTTGTATGTTTATTTCGACATTATTGCAAAGTATATTTCTAAAACTTGTTTAAATTCTGTTTAATTTAATTAATTTTTAGGTTTATTCGTTTTTTTTGCATGATTTATTTGTAATTGACGTTCAATTTAGCTTGTAACTATGAATTACTAGGTTTTTAGGTATAAATTTCGATCGAGTTTTGTTTGGTTGGAATAGATTTAGAGCCCAGTTTAGTATGAATTTTCATTTAGAGTCAAATTTAGGATTCGGTTTAAGATTCAGTTAGGTAAGAATTTCAGTTGGCTTAATTAGTTAAACTCGTTTTAGTTTGAGTTGGTATTGGTTTGATATTGAGTTTGAATTGGGCTTTGTTTAGGGTTTGGATTAGAAGTTGCTTAGGGTTGGTATATCATATCTAATTATTTCTTCATGTCTTGGACATATCTTGTCGATCATATGATCGTAGTTCTAGAAGTAGGTTCTTTTCGTGGACTCTGAGTAGTTCACAAGCACTCGGTTCATTGTCGACCACATCTCTCTCAATGCTCCATCTGTCTTCATTTCAACAATAGCCAAGACATCTCTTTTGCAGCATTGATGTTCTTTCGGTGATGATCATTTCATATCCTGGTAGTTAACGTTCACGAGTTGTTGCACCATCTCAAGAACACATCTATGCATTGGTTAAATCCAAAGAAAGTACCAAACCGTGATGGTAATCCAACGTATTTGTAAGTTTCAATTATAATTAACTTTAATTATTATATCGAGTTTATTTAACTAATTCGTTTATATAGGTTTGATATAGATTATAATGGTGTCCATCACTATCAGATGTTTAAAAATTATTTCGACTCAGACACGAGCTAAACGTGTACACCGTGGCCCACCAAAGATTATTGGTGGATTGTTTTTTGTGATAAGTTGTAATTTCAAATTTATTAATAAATATTTATGATTACATTATTTTTTCTACCTTTTCATTTATTTATTTCAAAATAATATTTTTAGAATCTCAATATCATAATATAGTTTATGATCGATAGGAAGATACAGTGACAAAGCGCTTCAAGTCACTGATCACAAGCTAAAAAGAAAATTATCTCGTCGATCCATATTCTGAAAAGTGCCTTTCTCGGAATCACTATTCTTCCATTGGTCAAGTCTGGAATTTCTCGATTTAAACGAGAAAGCTAAAAATAGCTGAAAGATCCCCATTGCAATAGATATAAAACCATTGACACATACATATGGTGCAAAATCATTCGAAAAAGTCTTTTGCGATTTGGTAAGTAAAGATTTAAAAATTTTCTAAGTTTATTTTGGAAAATTAATATATAGTGATATTATTTGTAACAACAATACGTCCGCCTATAACTTTTTAAGATTTTAAGCATAACACTCATAAAAACAAGATCGAACATGGGTTTACGAAAGAGGTTAAATAAGTAGTCGAAACGGTCGAATAACAACTAAAATATTTAATATTTTTTTAATTATATATTATCATATATATATATATATATATGTATATATATATAATTCTAACTTTTTTTTAATTTGGGAAGAGTTAACATAGTCCTTGAAGGGATCCTTTGGTCAAGGAGAAAGGTTAGAACCACATGAATGTATCCAAGCCATGCTTGATAAAATCTATATGGGTGAATATTTAAATGGTATTTTTAATATTTTTAAACTACTTAATAGTCAATTCATAATAAGTTCTTGCAGATCGTGTAGTCAAATCGATGGGGACATATATTCGACCTAAGCCTCGTTAAATTCCAAATCATCAGAACTTCATGAAATGGGACACTAATGGCTACACATGAGGTAGTCAGTTTCGTGAGATATGTCAAGACTAACACCACATATTTTGATGAGCAAGGGTGAAATCATAATGCAATATAAAAAGATTGCATCGTAACATAAAGAGATCTCGTCGCGACGAGAAGAGATCATGATGAATTGCGAAAGAGATCATGAAACTGAAAGAAAAGCTCATCGATCTCAAATCAATCATAGAGCTTTTCCATATGTCGTGTCTACCTTGCCTGCACCTTGACCCACACCCTCTTCCCCATCGGATCACCGTCTTTTTCAACTTTCGTACATCTAAATTATAAGATTTGAATATTTTTAAAATGAAAATTGATACATTTATTTTCTTTTTATTAAAATATTGTATTAAAATTGTAAAAAATATCTATTTTCAAAAAATATACAACGCAATCCCCATTGGAATATATAGCATTGCAACATTTAACACCGTTCTCGTTGAATTGGCGTTAAAAATTATCCACGAGCTTTAACGCGTTATTTGTGTTGTATTGTTGTTTGAGGAGGCTACACTAGTAATGTTAGAGCTGCATCGCAAAGGGTGACACAATTGTGCGCTACATGGACATTACTGCTACTAACACCAATCAACATTTACCGTGTCTTCACAATGGCCAACCCGAGATTCAACCCCATTGGCGTTCACAAGTTTGATGAACTCATATTGATGCAGCAAAGGTATTAATCACACAAATTAGTGTCAATATGTGTTACGATCTGTAATGCAAACAAAACACTTAGCGTTTACCAATAAAGTTTTTAGCCAATGTAAGTTTGGTGTTACCATCCGTTGGAAACGCTACTTTTCAATGAAAAAATATTGTTTCTAAAGTTGTTCTATGCTGATATTTACTTATTTTTAGTGCTAGTTTGTGGTTTGAGTTAAGATTTAATAGATTAGCATATTTCAATAAATTTATTCAAGAATCCTTCCGGCAATAGTTATGCACACAATCATCATCAATGGAAAATAAACTACTTTAATGGACATATATTATAATCAACTAGATGATAATCTGTACGTTGCACGGTTTTGTAAAAATTAAATTGTATTTTTCATAAATATTGTACATAATTCATTAATTCAAATATTTTTATGATATTTGATATATGTATCCACTACAAAAATATACACCATTTCCAACGGATATATGCGTTGGAAACGACCATTCTCAAAGAATTTCAAACAATTTTGAGCCGTTGGGAATCGATCGTTGAAAATCCATATCTGTTGCGATTTGCAACGGGCGTGTAGTGGAGTATATCCGTAGGAAAATTTCAACGGGCTTGTAATGGATACATGCGTTAGGAATTGGAAATGGATGCCCGTTACAAGATGTCAACGGACAGCCGTTACAAACGTCCAACGGATATCCGTTGGCAACATGGCGCAAAATGTAAACAGATATCGTTGCCAAAAAGGTGGGAATTTTTCATTTCCAACGGATGCCCGTTGAAATTTTTAAAAAATATCAACAGGCATTCGTTGAAATTTCTTTCGTGTAACTCTTTTAAAGCATAGGGAGTACCATCATGGTGTACTCGATGATATCCTTTTGGAGCGAACCGAGACTGATATGATCATGGACAACGTTGAGGATCCCAAGCATGAAAAGGACGCCTCAATATTACAAGAAGGTCCTGTGACCCGAGCTAGGGCAAGAAAGGAGGATGCGACCCGTGCCGTGGCGAGCGAAGAGGACGCGACCCGTGCCGAGGAGGACGCAACCCGTGCTGAATCGAAGGAGAAGAACACGACCCATCCAAAGGAGAGAAAGGCGGACACGACCGTCCCAAGGAGAGAAAAAAGACGTTGGTCCCGTGACCTGTGCTAGGGCTAGAGAGGAGGATGCCTTAACCATACCGGCAGGTCCTGTGACCCGAGCTAAAGCTAGGATGCTCAAGGAAGCTATCGTCGGAATTCTCACGACCGTTCTTCGTAGGTGTGTCATATCCTCGAAGACGAGCTCGGTAAATCGAGAGCTTTCCACAACTCTCGTGTGACCTATCGTTCCACACGCCTTGTGTAAGGAGTCTTCCGATTCGGCTGCAGCAAGGGTTAACCATCCTACCAATCGAGAGCTTTCCGCAACTCTCGTGTGACCTATCTATCCACACGCCTTGTATAAGGAGTCTTCCGGCTCGGCTGCAGTAAGGGTTTCCATCCTACCTTCGTTCTAGAGTGTCGTTCCAGTGAGGATCGCGTCAGAGACCGTATAGACGCCCCTTATACGGTCTAACATACCACAAAATAAAACATGTTAAAGTTAGAATCATTAGAAAAATATTTATTTAAGTAAATAATTATAAACAATAATCTTATTATTTAGATCCAAATAAATTTTGTAAAAAGGACTTAGATCATCGGGAGTTGAACCGCAGGCTTGTGATTGTTGTGTGATCTTCTCCATCACAGCTTTCATGGTCCGTTATGCCCGAGGGTCGACGAGTTCGGGTTCGTCGCTCTCTTCCCCGACGACGGACTTTTTCTTGACGGGGTTTCTATAACCAGCTCAAGAAGAGTTAGTTATCTTCTCATTCTCTACATCTGTAACATTATAGTAATATAATCAGATACCAAAATTATATAACAATACAAGTTAAATAATGAATAAAAATAATTTTTACCAATTCTTTCTTTCGTTTCAGGAATGATTTTGATCCCGAAATATGGCGATACAGACTATCTCTGAGAACCTTCTCGTCGTATTGACATTTCTTGGCCTTGAAGTCCTCAGACTCCTAATGTTGGACGAGTTGGCTGAATACCTCGTCCGTTTCCTAGGCCGGTTTGGTATTCTTTTTGTAATAGTTTCACCTGGCATTGTTCATCATCAAGTGCAACCAGACTTGCATGTTGTGCATCCAAGCTATTTAGATGCACGACGTATCCTTCTTCTGCCATCTGTATACGCACTGAAAAAATTAAATTGCAATAAATTAGTTTATAGATAAAATTAAATAATAATTTAAAAAAACTTAAATTTTATATTAAAATTACGTACGATGAATTTACAACACCATCAGCGACGTATGACTTCTGGTGTCACCTGCTAGGAATAGTATAGTCGATCTTGTTGCGATTTTTGGAAGATGTTGTTGTTCGTATGTTTCAGAACATCATCCAAAATCAAACCTGCAAGTGAAAATCAAATGATTAGATAATACTTATAATTAAATACAATATGAATTATGTAATTAAATTCTTATCATAACGTCACATTAGGACGTTCAAGATCAATAATCGGGACATAAGTATGCTCGTCGAAACTATCGATCATAGCGTCTATTTCCACCATATCATCTTCTTCATCAAATATCTACGGTGTCGATATAGGTGAAGGAGGCCGATATGGTGCCGATGGAGGCGGTGGCGGGGCTTCTGTTGAACCAGCCAATATACCACAGTAACCGATGAATCGTCGAGCTCTCATTGTGTATTGTGTTTAAGTGTTTAAGTGTTTGAGAGATTTTTTGTTTAAGAGGATTTTTTTTCTGGTATTGTGTTGAAAAATGAATTGTTCAACGGATGATATATAGAAAATTCCAACGGGCATCCGTTGACATTGCCAATGGACGTCCGTTGGAAAAAACGTCACCTCAACGGACGAAATAAATTGACACGACTGTTGGGTTCTCAACGGGCATCCGTTGGCAATGCTTATCAACGGACGGATCTGTGACCGTTGATCATTCTAGAGCATTCGTTTACAATTTCAATGGATTTGTGCTGTTGATCATTCTAGGGCATCCATTGGCGTATGTTGTAAATGCCTATCAACGGACGGATCCGTTGATCCGTCCGTTGAAAATTTCGTGTTTTTTGTAGATCGGAGAATAAAAATTCACGAATATTTATTTCAATATAAAAGTTTAAACAATTGATTTATGAGATGTAATGCAGACTAACACTGCGAATGAATCATAATATCTTTGAAATTTTAAAACGTAAATTATTGTAGAAAATGATTGCATGTTTAAGATAGTTTATACATCTAAATAATTTATACATAAAACTAATAGTAACATAAAATTTATAATCTTCAATAATCTATATTAATGGGTAATTATTGATATACTAGAATAATTATTGTTAATAAGTTTTGAAATAACATTGACGATGCGCGAATTGATATATAACTATATATTTATAATGGTGGTTTAATAAAGAAATAAAAGTTTTTTTACATTTATTAATACAAATAAAGAAAGTGAATATCATAAAATTATAATACATAATTAATTATATTTAGCGAATGCATCCATTCGAAAACCAATGGAAACATCACATTAAAAATATAATTTATATTTTTTTTATAAAAAATATGTTATAATGATTTTTTATTAACTAGAATATGTAAATTGATACAAATAATTTATGGATTTTATTGGACTTCACTAAATTGAAATTTCATACTAATAAAATATTTAAATATAAAATATAAATTTCATGTACGTGACAATTAAAAATAACAATACAATGCACCATATAAAGGCCCATAAAATTATTTTTATTACACAATTGATTTTTACTTCTTATATGTTTGGATGTTCATATACATAAACTTAAATGACTGTAAAATTAAGAAAACACGTGGCTCACATGTAACTTGTTCGTTGCTTTATATACTTGGACACAAAGAAACAAAACTTTAATTGTTTTATATATTCTCCAAATCTTTCTTAATTTTTCAATTCTTCATATGAAGATCGTTTTTCATTCTCCCTCTTCCCATTTGATTACCTCTACGGTCAATAAATTTTTTGTTTTCCTCTAATTCTATTTATTGATTTTTGTTTCCATATTCTATATTTTCATATTTTCAATTAGTTTTCGAATATGGTTTTCCAAATTTATCATCCCCTAGATTCTCCATGTGCATCTTGATTTGCATTATCTCTCAATCGATTTGTATATTTTGAGAGGAAATACAGCGAGTCTTGAATAATATTCATTTGTTGCAAGCATTAACTATGAGTAGATACAAATAGAGATATAGAAAGATTAGATATTTAAAAATTTTAATAATATTTTTTATTTATATAAATATCATTCATTTATCCAATCAATATATTAACATTGGAAAATAGTTTGAAAATAAACCTTATTTTCTCTTGTGTTTTCCGATTGGTGAATGAGTTAATTTTTTGATATTTTTATAAATATTTGAAAATATTATAAAGTTAAATAAATATATAAATATATATATTTATTAATTTTATGAATATTATCTATATAATTTCGATTTAAATAGTTTGTTATGCAAACTCCAAGCATATATTTATATAATTTGTCATGTAAAGCATTCAAGAAAATTTTTGCATGTAATATCAACACACCATTACATAAAATTATAATGATTTGTCTTTGTAGAATATTGAATGATCACAATCTCTTCGCTTAAGGATTTTGTTTAATTTCATGAAGCAAAATAACAACATATATATAGCATGAATAATATAATAATAAAATATATCGAAGAAAAAAAATAATAAAGAGGAACCCATTTAGAGTTGCATATGATTATATATGTTCATCAAATGGATTATAGAATCACTTCTTTCTCTTTATTCCTTTTTAATCCACAAAAACTTTTATCTTAACTTATTCCTCCTTATTGAATACTTCTTATGCATCCAAAGATTCAATTTTGTGTAATTTGGTAAAATTCCTTAATGTGTTTATTGATATCATATTCCAATATATACATCATAAGATCCGAAGAATATGAAAAGTTAGGTAAAATAATGAATTTCAATAATAAGAAAATACATATATGCTAATATTTTGATCAGTAAATACTACAAATCACCATATCATTTCACATAAAATTAGGTTGATCGATGTTAATCCAAATTGTCAATGATTGTTTTACCATTTGATGGTATATTTTGGGTTAACCTGAATCAAGCATGTTTAAGCTAACTCAATCCCTTGACTATACAATCCTAAACTAACATCCTATAGATGACATATCTTCAAGAACCATGAAGGCATCTATGGCACGACTTTCTCTACAAAATCAAAGATTTAGATAGTTACCTTTAAGGATTTTTTTTTCATTTATGCTATATGTTTTTTTATCATTAGATTTGTTTGAATCCTGATTTTTGAGTTCCTGCAACAACCATTATCACATCTCATGTTAAGGCGTTCGTTATTTGGTAGAACTAAGAGACGTGACTACTCGAGGCAAAGAGACACACTACAAAAAAACAGCCCATTTCCAACGGACGGTGCAACGGATCCGTCCGTTGATGATGAATTGCAACAGATTTATGAGAACTTCCAATGAGCACATATCCGTTGCAATCCGTTAAAAACTTCAACGGAAGTTTAACGGATATCGTCCGTTGCCACGTCCGATGCAATCCATTACAACTTTTAACGGGATGTTAACGGATATCTTCCGTTGGCGTCCTCCGTTGGAAGCCCGTTAGAAAACCGGAAAAAAATTTCCAACGGACATCCATTGAAAATTATAACGGATGCCCGTTGGCACTTGTAACGGATAGCCGTTGAAATTGTGAATTTCGAGGCTTGCCGTTGGAAATAAATTCACGTGAATTTGCAACGGTCATCCGTTGAGGTTTCCAACGGATATCCATTGCAATTTAAACTATTTAATGATAACAATCAAGGTTTTAGCATCAAACCATTAACATGAAATATATTTTCATCAAGATCGAGAGAGTGGATGTATAGAAGAAAAAATCCTAGAACCGAAGAGATTACGCAAAAAAATGAAGTATCGAAGTCAAGAATACGAAACGATGTTATGTCCATGCAAAAGATGCAAAAACATGAAGTATCAAAGTCAAGGAATTGTTTGCAAACATCTTTACAAAGTGTGTTTTGTTGAGAATTACGAAATTTGATTTTTTTACGGCGAAAATTACGGTGTTAGAGATATTGTGCAAGAATCACAAGTAGAAAGAAATGAAGAAGTTATTTATGAAGCATCAATGACCAATCCATATGTGGAAATGGTATCAGATGCTTTTCATAAAGTTGTTAATGAACAAACGCGTGAAGAGATGCCGAACATCGATGCACGCCGATTCTTCAACATATTGGATTCGGTGAAACAGCCTATATATGAAGGTTGTCGTGAAGGTCAGTCTCACTTATCTTTATCTTTAAGATTGATGAGTATAAAAATATACTACAATGTTGCTGAAAATTACATGGATTCATTTTGCAAAACCATGCGTGAATATTTATCGGAAAATAATCAAGCTCCCTAGACATACTACGAAACAAAGAATGTGTTAAA
This sequence comes from Gynandropsis gynandra, assembly GCA_036759665.1. Classification (NCBI taxonomy): domain Eukaryota; kingdom Viridiplantae; phylum Streptophyta; class Magnoliopsida; order Brassicales; family Cleomaceae; genus Gynandropsis; species Gynandropsis gynandra. The sequence continues at coordinate 46,788,494 of CM071865.1, read as the reverse complement.
AGATTTGGGAATGCCACATGAGAAAATTGATGTTTGTAGAAACAGTTGCATGTTGTTTTGGGGAAATGGTAAAGACTTGTTGGAATGCAAGTTTTGCGGTGCAAGCAGATTTCGACCAAAAAAACCATCTTCACGTAAATATATACCATACAAGAAAATGTTCTATATGCCTGTAGCAAATAGGTTGAGAAGGTTATTTAAATAAAAAAATGTTGCGGTAATGAGATGGCACACAGAATACTCGACGGCCGAAGGTATAATGCAACATTCATTAGATGGTAAGGCTTGGAAAGATTCCAACGAAATATTTCCCTAGTTCGTGTATAAAATGAGAAATGTTTATATTTGCCTGTGCTTAGATGTTTTAGTCCATATAGACAATCTGGAAGTCAATATTCTCTGTGGCCGGGGATTTTGTCTCCGTATAATTTGCCTTCCGAGATGTGTTTGAAAAGAGAGGTAATGTTTTTGACGTTGCTGATTCCAGAACCAGAACATCAGAAGAAAAGTTGTGATGTCTTTTTGTAGCCCTTAATTCATGAATTAAGACATTTGTGGAAGGAAGGAATTCTTGCTTATGACGTCAGTACGAAGCAAAATATCACATTGAAAGCGGTCTTGTTGTGGAAAATTAGCGACTTTCTCGCAAGAATTGTCAAAGATGGATAATTCATACGTGATTATGAAAACATTCAATCGGAAGATGCTGAAGATGAAAACGGCGTTGAATTCAATGAACAATCGAAGGAAGACTCTCCAATCGATGAATCTACTGAAGAAGAAATGTAAATACAATAATGTGTAATGTAAATGATGTTCAATGTTTTTAGATGAGTAATGTAATGTAGATGATGTGTAATCGAAAATTCGAAATGTAAATACAATCGAGACATATATAAATGATGTTCAATTCTTAACCGTTGCAACGGGCATATATAAATGATGTTCAATCGAAAATTCTACATATGATCTAACACCAACGGGCATCCAATTAAATTCTTAAAGGATGTCCGTTGGAACAAGATATCGCCTCCGACACTTAGAAAAAATTTCTAATTTTTCCACAATTATAACGGGCATCCGTTGGAAATTTGCAACAGATTTCCGTTACAATTTTGCTAACGAGCATCCGTTAAGAACGGAAACAGATGACCGTTACAATTTTTAATAGGCATCCGTTACCACTTCTAATGGACATCCGTTACAAATTGCAACAGATGCCCGTTGCAAGTGTAATGATGCCTACTCTAGGCTACAGAAACTTCCAACGGGCATCCGTTGAAAATTGTAAGGGATGCCCGTTGGAGAAACAGAACGTCACGTCAATTAACTGCGTCCGTTGAGTTGACATAATTTCCAACGGGCATCCGTTGGAAATTTCTGCATATAAACCGTTGAACAATTTCATTTTCAACACAATTCAAAACTTCAAAATCCTCTCAAACACTTCTTCACACACACACACACACACACACACACACACACACACACACAAAATCACACATTCAAACACTAAAATACGAAAATGAGGCCTAGACGATTTATAGGTGCGGGAGGTATGTTGGCTGGTTCCGCGGGAGCCCCTCCCTCGCCTCCACCGCCACCATATCGTCCGCCTTCACAGATATCGACACTGCCAATATTTGATGAAGAGAACGATATGGTGGATATCGATTCCTTACTCGATAATTTTGATGGGCGTCTCACCTTTCAAATTATCGATCCTGAATGTCCTGTCGGGACGCTATGGTAATTTTAATATTTTATACTTTTATATTGTTTTACTTTATAAATTTTATCTAATTATTTAATTTTCATGTGTAGGTTTTACGTGGATGATTTTCTAAAACATACGAACAACAACATCATCCAAGGGTCTTTACAGGACCATCTCTATTATTCCTGGAAGTTACGCTAAAAGTCATACGCTGCCGGTGGTGGTGCACTTTATCATAAGTGTATTTTAAATTATATCTTTATTTAAAATTATTATTTATATATGCTATAAAATAACTCATTATAAATTATTTTGCAGCATGCATATAGATGGCAGAAGAAGGATACGACACACATCTATACGGCATAGATGCGCGACATGCAGGCTCGGATGCGCTTGATGATGAACAACGCCAAGTGCAACTACTACACCAAGAATCACAAACCGACTTGGACAACGGACGAGGTCTTCAATCAACTTATTCAACATTGGGAGTCTGAAGACTTCAAGGCCAAGAGCTAGAAGGCCAAACAATGTTGGTACGGCGAGAAGGTTCCCGGAGATGGTCAGCATTGTCATACTTCGGGATCAAAATCATTCCCAAAGAGAAAGAAATAATTGGTAAATTTATTATTATTTAAAGTTTTGGTTTTTACTATATTTATTTAATTAAATTTATTTTATATCACAAATGCAACGGATAGGAAGAGAGCCGATTCTTCTTGAGCTGGTAGTGGAAACCCACGCCAAGAAGAAGTCGGTCATCGGGGAAGAGAGCGAAGAACCCGAACTCATCGACCCTCGAGCGGAAAGAATCGTGAAAGCTGTGACGGAGAAGATTACACAACAATCAAAAGCTTGCGGTTTAACTCCCGACGATCTCAATCCTCTAGAAAAGGACAAAATTTATTTGGAGGTAAAAATTTAGTATTTTATCTTTCGATTATAAAAAAATATTTTATAAAACATTCTAACTCTAATTTTGTTTATTTTGTAGTCGGTTAGACCGTATATGAGGCGTTTATACGGTCTCGGGGCACTTCAGAAAGATAAGATCGAGGACGCCACAACGGTACCTCTCGTGGTCCAAGAGAGCTACACGCAGCAACGACGGATCGATGATCTCGAAGCACAACTTCGAGACACTCAAGCCCAACTGCAGGCAACGCGATCACAAGTGCAGCACATGGAGAACGTCATAGAGTTGCTATCCGACCAGGTGAGGGGATCAATGCCGCGGCAAGAAGCGGGTATCGATTCGAATGCAACGTCTTCCAGAAGCGCTGGTGGTGACCCCGGCGATGATATCGGTCCAACCGATTTAAATGAATTGTAATAGTTTAATTAAAAACTTTTTAATTTTTTTAATTTTTTTTATTTTTTTAATAAAATTCCAACGGATGCCCATTAGCATTTCTAACGGGCATCTGTTGGAACTTTTTTCCTGCCGAATGGTAACGGATAACCCGTTGTCATTTTCCGCCATTTTGTAACGGATGTTCGTTGCCATTTCCCGCTAGTTTGCGATGGATGCCCGTTGGAAATTTGTATTCTTACTCTTTTTTTGCGACGGTGTGGCAACGGATGCCCGTTAAAAAATTGCAACGGACTTCCATTACAAATGTATAACGGACGTCCGTTGCAATTTGTTAATGGACATCCGTTACACTGTGTTCAACGGGCATCCGTTATGAATTTTCAACGGTTCTATCTGTTGGGCGTCTGTCACAATTTTTCAACGGATATTGTCTGTTGCAAAGCCGTTGGGAATCGCAACGGATCTCGATTTGTAATGCGCGATTCCCAACGGACTCGGATCCATTGTCGTCCATTGTGAATCGCTCTTTGCAACGGATTTTGGGCTATTTCTAACAGATATTTCCGTTGGAAATCGCCTATTTTTTTGTAGTGACAAATCTTAGGATGGATGAAGGTAGCTTCTCTCTTTCTCTTAATTTTTACACTATTTTCTGCCTTCTTATCAAGTTTCTCCAGTCGTATTTGTTTTCTAACTTCTTCTTCGTATTTCAATTGCATGTAGTACCTTAACTTTCTTTATTAATATGGGCATCCAGCAGGATGATGAATGCTTCCCTACATGTTAGGATAAAGTCCAAAGTTCATTGTCTTCAACGTTAGTGGCGAAGAAAGTAGAAGTAAAACATTGAGTGTGAAAAACCTGGTCGTACAAGAGCGATTTTCATGTAAATTATAATTGTGATGATGTCAAGTCTTACTTTGTGATAAGCAACAAGATCGTAACTATGATCAATGTATGCAACTTCCTTAGCCTATAGAGAAGAGGAAAAACATATTGTTAAGAACTTAACGTATTCAACAAAAGAATAACATAGATTTCTATGTTGATTTGGAGTTACCTATTGATTTGGACACGTTTCAAAACAAAACTTTGTTTCAAAAAATATGGGTGAAACTTGTAGATCTTCTCACATTCAAAATCTAAAAGAAATCCACCTTCTAGAACTTAATATACTTCAACTTTGTACATAAAGCTATGATAGGAACCAAGTCTTTGAACTAAAAAGTCATGAATTCAGTCTTGAATCAAGAGTTTGAACTTACTTTTGTTCGAAATTCATTATAGGACAAAACCCAAAACACAAAAATTTTAAAAATTCTAACACCGGAAATTCAGATTTTGTTTTCTATATTTCTAAAACCAAATAATCCAAATTAGGTATAACATTTGAAAACTAGATGCACTACTACCCGAAAACCCAACTATGCAAATGTAATTCGTATTATTTTGAATACAATTCTTCTGAACTTGAACAATCTGAGAGTCACCTATCAATAACTCTCCCAAAACTGTTTACTAACCCGACTAAAAAACCTCATATGTTGTCTAGATAACCTTAGCCTATAGACAAAAATATTCTTACGACATACCGACACAACACAGTAATGAACACAAGAATATAATGCCTTCCTTATTGATATCTTCACCTAAACCTTGCAACAAAACTTTCACGGCTTATTCAATCGCTATGGTCTCCGGTTGATGCTCGAAAGCAAACTCGTTGCAACCATTCTTCATACCATTCTCTAGCTCAAGATTGAAATGCCCGTCATCTAAAGCGCCCATTGACAAAGCCACCACCAGATCCGATGGACAATGAATACCAGGAACAACCACCGTAGCGGTTTTATGATTAAAACTCTTTAGCTTTGCAATGAGAATGACTAAATAAGCTAAGAGAAACCAATTCATGCAATTTTCTCAGCTAAAAATAAGTGGATGAAAACATCCGAAAACTTCTGATCTAAAAGCTTTAACCTAGATTTATTAGGAGCAAAGCCCACTAAAATTTTAATCACAATGAATCTTCCCACGAAAAGAGAATTGAAATCGTAATAGGCGCGTAGAGAATGGAGGAACTCCTTATTATATATATTATTATTCGAGAAATCAATGAGCCTAGTTGATATGCAAACTCTACCAAGTGTGTCGTTCCAGGTTAGAAAATATAGATAATTTAAAAAAAATTATAATTTCTTTCTGGATTAATCACATTAAAATTTCAAAAAAATTACAAAAATTAAATAAAATTTGAAAATTTTACAATTAATTAAGTTGAAAGGTCTTTGCTTAAGGTAATTTATTCATAACAATAAACAAAAATAAAAACAAAACTTGAATATAATCGTACTATATTTATCTCAATCTGTATTTAGATATAGAACTATATCAAGAATCAAAATCAAATAAAGACTCAAAATATTAATATTTAACAAAAACAACCAATACATTACACAAAATATAAATATAAGTTATAAAATATTTACACAACGTATAAACACATATAGAACGTTATTAAGATATACATATATTTGGTATTTATCCTTTCATTTTATATTTCTACTTATAAAAAGTTACATACATCAATCAATAAAGTATATAGTTCCAAACTAATTATTCATGTTTCTTTTCTCCAAAAAACTGCGCGAAACAGTATAATCTAATATTAATAAATGGGCAAGTTTCTATGAATAATGCAATATGTGTATTCGCGATATCATATCATTTGGATATGACAATTGTACGTGGTGGAGCTTGGACAACCATTGGATGATGGTGATAGTTTGAAATTGTTATGGGAAGTGTTCCATTTCAGCATTAATGTGTTGTTTCTTTCAGAGTCGTCTGATTTAACTTTTGTTTTTTTGGAATTACCACTCCAAGACTTTTTTTTACCCTTTTTTTTATCTCTCTCATCTGAGCGTCTTCCTTCTTCCTAAGCTTCTCTTCCCCTGGTTTGTTTTCTCTTTGTTTTTGCTTTTCTTCTTCAGCTTTTCTCTTCTGATGTTGATCACTTTGCCATCGATTTTCTAATTCATCCATTGTCAACGGATTCTAAGATTTCCTTCCATATTCGTAGCACCTAGCCGTATATTTTTCCACTTCAATTCATTCCAAATCTACCTTCGATCTGTGTCTCATCTTTCTTCACGGAGAGCCGTGACTAGGTTGCCACCGTTGACTTGCACTGTCATCTATTGTCGACGACTTCCCGCAAGTATTTGTGCATGTCCAAGACCTTCCATTATCGCTCGCTCAAAATTTACCAAGTAAAACATCATGGTCGATTATGAAATAGAAAAGAAGAGATGAGGGTACCATTCTGTGAAGCCATCCATGAAGATTAATGATTTTATATCATAGATCATGAGAAATAATTTGATTTCAACTCCTGATCATATTCCTTAATCTTACTTGTGTTGTACTGAAAAATAAACTTGAACTCTCTCTCTTTTTGAATCGGTATGCTTTTGAATTCTGGAAAAAATTTAGAGAAGAAAAAATGGTGTTTGGTAGATTGTTTTTGAAAACATGCTCTCGTATCTTTTTTCATTTAGTTCAATACATATATATATCCCTATGAAGAGACTTACATGAATAATATGTATTCTTCCATTTACACCCTAGTTTGTTAGGATTCTAACTGAATTTTAATTCTATTTTACAGGTGCAAATAGTCTTCAAATTTGCAGGAACATTTAGAGAAGAAAAGTAGGTAATTCTGGACTTTTTATTTTTCCTCCTTGCTGGGCCTCCCGAAACAATTTCTGGCCCATGTTTCTTCTTAAGCTTGTTTTGACTTCAGCCCAGCCCGTTGCACATCCTTTCGACCCGGTCCGCTGCAGCTTCTCCAGACTTAGGGTAATGATAGAATTTTACTTCATTTTCAGTTTCACCCAAAACCTTAGCTCTCATTTTCTCTCTACCTTCTTCATTGTCGCCAAACCTTAAACCGCCTCCATGTCGTTTAGCTTGACCACCGGAACCACCGCTGCCGCCAGTTTCATGTTTGTCGCGCCGGAGGAGAACACCAACTTCATTCTCCCTCTTGTTCCTCTCCGGCACAACACCTATCCACCTTCGTAGATCTTCAAACCGGGCGGTTTCCAGCGACTTCGTTAGAAGGTCCGCCAGCTGCAACTCTCTGTGTACGTATCTCAGTTTTATTATTCTGTTCTTCTCCGCTTCTCTTACAACGTGGTACTTTATTAGGATGTGTTTAGTTCTCTTGTGGTCAATCGGGTTGCGGCCAATCGCAATAGCCGTTGTGTTATCACAGTGTATGAAAACTCCATCCATTTTAAACCCTAATTCACCGAACAGCCTCTGTAACCACACCGCGTGATTTGTGGTTGCGGATAGGGCGGTATACTCAGCCTCGACAGTGGACTGAGCAATCGTCCCTTGCTTCTGTGTACCCCAACTGAAAATTGCTGAACCAAATGTAAAACAATAACCAGTTGTGCTTTTAGCGTCGTCCTTACTCCCCGTTAGGTCAGAATCCGAATAACCAACAAGTTCTGGGTTCTTAACCCTCTCAAATAATAATCCATAATCATAAGTACCATTGACATACCTGAAAACTCTCTTCACTTCGTTTAAACTCCTTTCTCTAGGTTTAGAGTTGCTCCTTGATAGATAGGAGGCTGCAAACGCTAAATCCGGTCTCGTTGCTGCTAAGTATAGAAGTCCTCCGATCATGCTTCTATACTTAGTAGCGTCGGGCAAAAAATTCCCATCTTCAACATTTTTTCGACGAGGCGTGAGAGGTGTTCTCACCCTCTTAGAGTCCTTCATTCCATACTTTTCCAGTAACTTCTGAGCGTACTTGGCTTGTCCAGAAAAAATCCCGTCTTCAACATACTGAATTTCAAAGCCCAAAAATACTTCAGTCTTCCCAAATTGCTCATTTCAAACGTTTTTCCCAATCTTTCCTTAGTTGTTTTAATCAGATTCTCCTCACTTCCTGTGACGATGATATCGTCGATATACAAACAGATTATAACAATACTTTCTCCTGTGATCTGCAAATACATCGCAACATCGCAATCACTCCGTTTGAATCCCTCTTCAATGAAGAAATACTCAATTCGGTTGTACCAAGCCCTCAGGGCTTGTTTAAGGCCATACAGCGCCTTCTTCAATCTTAGAACTTTACTTTCAGCTCCCTCTATCACATAAGATGGGGGCTGTTCAATGTATACCTCCTCTGTGATTTCCCCATTCAGAAATGTGGATTTCACATCCATTTGATATAAATTCCATTCCTTTTGCGCTGCAATTGCTATCAAAAATCTGATTGTGTCGTGTCTAGATACCGGGGTAAAAGTTTCCCCATAATCCAATCCTTGAGTTTGAGTAAAACCTCTTGCCACCAGCCTAGCTTTAAACCTCAAAATCTGCCCATTTTCATCTGTTTTTACTTTATAAATCAATTTAACGCTAATTACATTCTGCTTCTTTGGAAGATCAGCAAGTTCGCAAGTATCTTTCTTGCTGATCATTTCCATCTCCTCATCCATAACGTTTCTCCATTCTCTATCAACCACAGCTTCTTCAAATGAAAATAGTTCTTCCACAGATAAGTAACAGCTTTCACACACATTGTTCAATTCCTCATCTTCAATTTCTGTTTCCCCATACAGCTCGCTCAATCTCTTCATTTTGTGTACCTTTCTAGATGAGCTGCTACCTTCTCCTCTTATATCACTTAGGTTGAATGGTACAGGAGAGAGTGGAGGGGAATTTTGTCTTCCACTCCCTCCTGGACTATTCTGTACCGGAGTGTCATAAATCTGGGTGTCTTCATTCCGAAATGAACTGATAGGGGTGTATTGGGCAGTCATAGGCAGCTTGTTAATTTCTGTCTGTGTCTCCCAATTCCAGCTCTTATCTTCTTCAAAAACAACGTCTCTTGCCACCTCAACCTTTCCCGAGCTCAGCTTAAAAATTTTGAACTCTTTACTCACATTGTTGTATCCAACGAAGACTTTTTTTTTTCTGATTTATCATTCAATTTCTTCCTGTGTTGTACTGGCACAAGTACATGACACAAGCTCCCAAAAACCTTCAAATGGCCCACTGATGGTTTGTGACCACTCCAAACCTCCAGCGGGGTCTTATTTTCCAATGCTCGTGTTGGCAGCCTGTTTTGGAGATAACAGGCTGTGAACACAGCTTTTGCCCAAAATTTATTAGGCATCTCCTTGTCTTTGATCATGCTTCTAGCCATCTCTAACAGTGTCCTATTTCTCCTCTCAGCAACTCCATTTTGTTGAGGAGAATAGGCCACTGTTAGCTGCCTTTGTATACCATTATCCTCCAAATACATCGTAAACTCCATCGAGTTAAATTCCATACCTCTATCGGATCTCGATTTTTTCAACTTCTTTTCTGTTTGCGTTTCCACAAGTGTCTTGAATTTTCTGAATGTTGCAAACGCCTCCGATTTTAATCTCAAAAAATACACTCACTTGTGTGAGTAGTCGTGTGTGAATGTCAGTAAGTAAATGCTGCCATCCAACGACGGAGTCTGCATTGGTCCACAAATGTTCGTGTGTACCAAATCGAGAATTCCCTTAGACTTAGTTTCCGAAGCCTTAGGAAACTCATCCCTATTTTGCTTCCCCTTCAAACAAGCTTCAAAAATCTGTTTGTTTATAATAAACCTTGGCAGCCCTCTCACCATCTCTTTAGTTTGCATCTGTTGCAGATTGTGCAACCCTGAATGCCCAAACCTCCTATGCCATAAATCTTTTAAATCAACTTCCTTAGCTGTCATAGTCTCTCCTTTTACCACACTCCAATTTAGTGAATATGATTTGTTGATCATAGGAACTTCAACGATCTTACGACCATTTTTATCTTTAATTTCACATACTGTTTCAGTGAAAATTACCTTGTAGCCATTTCGTACCATCTGTGGTACACTAAGAAAATTCTTGCTTAAACCTGGAACCAGAAATACATCTCTTATGGTTCTCCTCCCTTTCTTAGTCATCACTTCAATTGTGCCTTTTCGAGCAGTGTTTAACGTAGCTCCATTACCTACTCTAATAGGAATTCTGAAATTCCTATCTAGAGTGGTAAAGAACCCTTCCTCACGGGTCATACGATTCGTTGCTCCGCTATCTATCAGCCAAATATCATCCTCCACCGTTTGTGACATAATATGTGCTGCTGTGAACAAAGTGTTGTCCTCGTCTTGCTCACTTGTCAAGTGTGCTTGATTATTCGAAAATTTTTTAAACCTGCATTCTTTGGAGAAATGACCAGGTTTACCAAAATTGAAGCACTCCTTCTTGGTCTTGTAACCCTTAGAACCTTCTGTTTTTTCTGCCGTATTCCTGAAGTAACAATCTGCTTCAACATGATTTTCCTTCTTACAGATACTGCATCCTCTCTTAGTTTTTTATCTGAAATCTGCATTGCTTTGTGCTCCTTTTGCTACTACCTTTTTCTGTCCAGATTTTAGATTCTTGTTTTGTAAATAAAATGCTCCCTCTAGACTAGTATTGTCTCTATCGTCTAGCCTAGATTCTTGTGATTCTAATGCAATCACAAGCTCCCTCACCGTTAGAGTTTCCAGATCCTTAGTCTGCTCCAACACTCCAACGTATGGATCAAAACGAACTTGTAAGGAACACAGTATCTCAGAAACTAGCTCATCCTCTTCCATCCTAGCTCCATAAGCTCTTATTTCATTTCCGAGTTCAGTAATCTTACTTGCGTGTTATTTTATTTTTTCTTTTTCGGATTGCCTCATGTTATAGAATGAAGCTCTCAACCTTTGCAGCTTGATACTAGCTGCTTTTCGATCACCTTGAAACCTCTCCTTGAGCAGATCCCATGCTGCCTTGGATGTTTCACAAGTTGTTAAATGTGCACTGAATACCTCTTCAGTCACCGCGTGATAGATCAGCTCCAACGCTCGCTGATCTTTTGCTTCCATTTCCTCCCATTCGGCTATTACCTTCTTTCCTTCCTCAACCGTTAGTTTCTCAATATTTGGAAACTTCGGTATGCCTTCTGTGACTATTTTCCATAGTCCTTTGCCTCTTATTGTAGGTTTAATCTTGATAACCCACAGATTGTAGTTTTTACCTTCGAATATTGGAATCAGTGGAGTATTAAGTGTTTTGTCCATATTTCTTGATGTAGAATTATGCTTGTGCTTGAATGTGAGTTGCTGGTGCTACTGATTTCTTGATTGTGCTGTTGTGTTCCTGAATCTTACTCGCTCTGATACTATAATGATTTTATATCATAGATCATGAGAAATAATTTGATTTCAACTCATGATCATATTTCTTAATCTTACTTGTACTATACTGAAAAATAAACTTGAACTCTCTCTCTCTCTTTTTGAATCAGTATGCTTTTGAATTCTGAAAAAAATTTAGAGAAGAAAAAATGTTGTTTGGTAGATTGTTTTTGAAAAAATGCTCTCGTATCTTTTTTCATTTAGTTCAATACATATATATATCCCTATGAAGAGACTTACATGAATAATATGTATTCTTCCATTTACATCCTGGTTTGTTAGGATTCTAATTGAATTTTAATTTTGTTTTACAGGTGCAAATAGTCTTCAAATTTGCAGGAGCATTTGGAGAAAAAAAGTAGGTAATTCTGGACTTTTTATTTTTCCTCCTTGTTGGACCTCCCGAAACAATTTTGGCCCATGGTTCTTCTTAAGCTTGTTTTGACTTCAGCCCAGCCCGTTGCACATCCTTTCGGCCCGGCCCGCTGTAGCTCTCCAAACTTAGGGTAATGATAAAATTTTACTTCATTTTCAGTTCCCCCCAAACCCCTAGCTCTCGTTTTCTCTCTCCCTTCTTCCCTGTCGCTAACCCTTAAACCGCCTCCATGGCTTGAGCTACACCAAAATTTTATTCGGTGAATCGTGAGTGAAGGATAATGGAATGTCTTGGGCGTGCATGAATACTTGTGGGATCATCTGAATCCATAAAATCATCCTTGCTTGAACCAATTCTATAAGATGTAGGGAGTGCAAACCCAGGAAGCGCCAAGCCTTTGGTTCATCATCGTCAACCTCGATTCGTAGAAATCTTTAGTCTCACATATGTATTTATACTTTTTTGTTATGTATATCGGAAACCCATATATACCAGCAACCCAGATCGAGAATTCATAGATATAATTTTATAGATCCAATGAAAGAGAGGTTCCCTCACCTTCGGTTCATAACGTTTGACGTCGACCTTGTTTCATCATCATCGCCCACACCTCAATGGGATGGAGTCAACGAAAGGAAAGTTGCCTCACTCTCAGTGAAAGGAAATTTGTCTTACCCTCTGCTCACAACCTTAAATAGCCATTGTCGTCGTCAATCTCGATTCGTCAGAATCTTTCAGTCTCCCGTATATCTCTGTATTTCTTTTTCTGATTTTGTTATGTATATATATTTGTTGTACACATAAGAAAAAGTCAGGAGAAAGATGAAAGGGAAACTTCGAGAATGGAGGAATTTATTATATTCAATGTTTTTTTAAATTTGAGAATAAAAAAATTAATTATATTCAATATTGTTTTTTCTTTTTTTAAATAGTTAGATTGACGTGGTGCTAAAGTTTGGCAAATAATAAATATTTGTGAATATCTGATTATTTGTATTCGACGAATATCTAGTTTTATTATTTATATTTTTATTTGTAAATTCAGATGTTTTTCGGATATACAGATATCTGTATATGAACCTAATTTTTTTTAACGTAAAAAATATATATAAAATAATTGTAATAAAAAACCAATAATTATCACATATAATCTAAAACTAAAACTCAAATAGCACAAAAATATAAGTATACATAATATAAATAAAACAAAGTACAAAATCTTCACAATCATCTCTACATCAGTCATTTAAATTTAGTTTCGTCGATGATTCTACGAATATCGTCAATTCACCTAAAATAATGAAACAAATTGTTAGATTTTACACTAAAATAAAACTCGCAAAAAAGTTATATATTTAGTGAATTCGATTTTTTCATATATTGTAATGTCTCTATAACATTATCTAACTCATTTGGATTAGAACCATTTTTTAGTGTAAATTAAATCTTCAATAATATTAGTTATTTTAAAGTATTTTATATTTTAGTACTCTAATCATAAATATATTGCATATTTGTCTATATATTTATGTAATTGTGTTTAAATAAGATTAGTAATGTTTTTATTTCCAATTTGATCATTAAAATCAGTTTTATTATATATGTATCTATATATTAACTAAATTTTATTTAGTACTTACGGTACGAACAGTTCGGATATACTATTTGTATTTATATTTTTCGAATACCTCATTTCTAATATTTTTATTCGTATTTGTGTCAGTGGATATTCGAATTTTCGTTTCGAATACGAATCGGATACGAATACTTTGAATATTTTGTTCTGCCCTACGTGGTGCGCTGAGGATGGAAAAAAATCCTCCTTATATATATATATATATATAATCATTGATATCATTTAATAATTTCTTTAATGTTATTAATCATACACATTGATTCGCCTATGGAAAACCTGCTAGTAATATAATTAATAACAAGTCATATTTGCATCATTTAACTAGAAGGATTAAACTAGACACATTAATCTTTCGTGCAATAAACTATTATGGTGTAGTTAACACACATACTCACATATATGATTATTTACATGCAATTTTTAATAAATATCATGTTACATAATCACATTAATCCTAAATCGGACTCTCATACCACATATAAGAGTAAAATTTATATTGTCATCATAGATTTACAATTATAAAATCGAATTGTATATCATATATAAGTTCAATATGAATCGTGTAACAAATAAAAAATCATAGATTATGAACTTACCTTACTCTATGATTCCAATGCACGTAGATCTTCCTCAAAACATAATTTTTTTTCTCTTTTTGCATTCTAAAGTTTTATTATCTAATATTCGACGATTCATCTAATTCTTTATAGAATCGTATGAAAACCCAATATCAATGAGATATATCTTTCATATCAAAATCCGATTTTAAATTAAAACTCAAATATCAATAATATAAATTTATCATTTAAGAACGAATTTTACAATAAAGTTTTCATATCTTTAATTCATTAGTGAAACCTTACAGTTCTAAATATTTAAATTTACATTATATTCCATATTCTTTTAATTAAATAATGAAAATTTACAACTAAAATAGTTGATTTTACATTACATGAACCACACAGAATATTCTAACAAAGACAACGAAGGATAAAGTGACCATGTGACAGAGAAGGATTTATGGAAGCTAGATCACTTGAGAAGAAACAAGTGAAACAATCATGGCTGATGAATCTACTCCTCCTCCACGTCTCTGAATTGTTGACTAGAGGATCTCGATGATGGTTCCTATTGTTTTCTTCTACGAGGTCTTTTTTTCTCTTATTGATGTTGCCAAATAGTTGGTATGAGTCGTCTACTTTGTGCGGTCCACGAGAATTAATTCGTCGACTTTCCTTTTTATCCTGATGCATTCACATAATAATGAAATTTCCCTAGCCATCAAAACAGATTACACATAATGAGAAAACCACAAAATAGTTTTGGAGTTCTTGAGAGAAATAAAAAAAGAATAAATATTCATTACGATTCCAATCTCGTCAATGAATTTATAACAAATTTTGATTTTGGTAAAAATCACTTTTGGAAATCTTTATAATCGAAACTATATTTATGGAGAAACTAATTAAATATTATATGCTTTAATATCGTAATATATATGATGTTTTTTTATAAAGTCTAAATATTATTAGCCTGTAAATTGGAGAAAAATAAATTGAAAAATTTGTTATTTTTGTCTGATATTTTTGGAATTTATTTGTGCATTGCTGTTCTAATATGACGACACGTCATCATCATATAATCTTGCAAAAAGATAAATACCATCACCAATAATCGTCCTCCTCTTTCTTCTTCTTCTTGAAAAAAAAAATGGAAAAGAGAGAGGAAGTGAAGCTGTTGGGTGCATGGTACAGTCCGTACACTCTGAGAGCAAAGATCGCTCTTCACATAAAGTCCGTCGATTATGATTCAGTGGAAGAGAATATGTTCGCACCCAAGAGCCAGATCTTGGTCGAATCGAACCCGGTTTACAAGAAAATTCCGGTTCTCATTCACAACTCTAAACCGGTTTCCGAGTCGCTCATCATCGTTCAGTACATCGACGAGGCCTGGAATTCATCTGGACCTTCCATTTTTCCCTCCGATCCTTACGATCGAGCCCTGGCTCGCTTCTGGTCTTCCTTCGTTGATGACAAGGTACACCAATTTTTTTCTTTCATGTTCTTCTGTTTTTCTTTTTCTTTTTTCATATTCTATAATTAGGATGGTCATTTCGGGTTACCGGATCGATCTAGACCGAATAATTCAACCATAAAATATATGGGTCATATAAAAAATTCATATAGAGGTTCAATATCAAAAATCCATTTGATTTCGGGTCGGTTCGGGTTCGGAATAATCCGAAGAACCTAAATAATCCGAAAAAAAATAAAAAAAGAAGAAAAGATCTTACAAATTCTCTCTCACTCACACACATCATCGTCCTCTCCTAAAAATTTCCCTAAAAAGTTTTTACTTGGTATTGTTTATGGATTTTTACTTCGTATTTTTTGAATTTTTTTGTACGTTAATTTGGAATTATCCAAAAATTCACAAAGAATCAATAAAACATGTAAAATCTGTTATAAAACCTGAATTACCCGTATCTAAATAACCCAAAAATCTCGAAGAACCCGAATTATCCAAAATATCTAAATAACCCAAATACAATTCGAGTTTTTTTGGATTCAATGTTTCAAACCCCAAACAACCCGAATCTGGATCGAAACCCGAGAAACCCAAACTGAAAAACCAAATGGGTTCAATTCGGGTTCAATTTTTATAACCCGAGGAACCCGATACCAGATCGAATCCGAGGAACCTATCCTGAAACCCGGATTGTCCACCCCTATCTATAATTGAAAGTCTTTTTGGGTGGAACTAAAAAAAATTATTTAAAAGGTATACCAATTGAATGGGAATTACTTATACAAGAGAAAAAGAGAAAAAGAACCAAATTTTACTATGGAAGATGAAAAATCTCTTCTTTCTTAGATTTTTTTTTAGATATGAGATATTTTTTAAGATAGGAAAAAACATGCTCGATTACCATTAATTGTTCAAGATCTTTGTACTATTTCCACAGATAACTCCCCTGAGTTAGATGTAAATAAACACTAAAATGTCTCTCACACTTTTTCACGATATTCTACTAAGTACACTTAAAACTCTGTGAACTACATTCACTCTATTTTTGGTACTTCTTCGATACATACCCAGATAACTTCTTCTTTTTCTCGAGTTAATTTATCTATACTTCACATGTGCTCAGCTAACCCACCGGTTTTTCAGCCGTACACCCTTACGTTTTTTCTTCATATCTTGACTTCTCTTGATCCTCTTTTGACTCCGTCTTCTTCTCCTCATTCTTCTATTTGACTCCTTAAAATTCTCCTCATTCCTCTCATGAACCTTTCTGCTCTTTATATATCTCAACAACGTGATTTTACAGAATTATATTCTACGTTTCTAATTTATTGCATTAACAATCTCCCCATTTAAATTCTTAACACATAAACACATATCAGACAACACATAGAATTCAAACACAATGCAATAAACACTCAAGCTTAATGCAATACCAATCATCATGAAGAAGTTCAAACAAGATTGTAATTAAGTACACTTAAAAATATAACTGGTCTATAAGTGCACTTAAAAAATATGTCAGCGTTAAAGGAACATATTAGTTCCTTGATCGTTTCCCTTTGCTCTGCTTGTTGTTGGTTCCATCTGTTCCGCATCCTCACGTGATTCTCCCCATGTTTCTGCGATAATTAAGAAATTCAAATAATGCATATAAAAAACAGAGATCGAAAAACACAATAGGAAGCAAAAAAAAACTTCACTGGTTTACTCTAATGATTCTTTAGAAGACCAGTCAGTGCTGTTTGAACATTCTCTAAATCGGACATGATCGTTGTGACCTTTTGTTTTAATTGAATGATGTTGTGGATCACATCATCCCCAGCATTACAAGTTTCGTAAGAAGATGGTATCTTGGCTATGCACCGTTTCTCCAAAATAATCCACGGAGGGATGTTCTCCCGTCATTCGTCCTTCCCCACAATGTCTGGTACTTATTGAGTCAGAATATTCTAAATCAAGCAAGGGAACGGTTGAATAAAATTCGTGGAATTTGACAGACAAAGTCAAACGATGGAGTCCAAGAACACTTTGCCAAAGTTTATCTGAACATTATTCTTTAAGCAATAGAGAAATGTGGTTGTGTCATGTCTGATCCCATCAGTCTTCTTATTCGGGACCCAGTTCGTGCGACACATTTTGTTCAGTACAGCATATTCCCAATGCAACTTTGAATTAGGAATCTGTCCCGACCACTTCAGGAGAGCTCCATCAGTGAGCTCCTTTGTGACCTCATCCATATCCAAATCAATATGGAGTTCCTTAGCTCTTGTAGTATCAACGTGCAATGTGCCAAAGAAATTATTGATGACCTCTGCATCAAACTGGACTAGCCGACCCCTAATATATGTCTTCCCAAATATCGGAGACCCAACATCTTCAATCTGAGGATTTAAATTGGCATAGAACTCATAAATCAACTCTTTGCACACAGGAACAACCGATGTTACTATGTGAGTTAGTTTCATGTCAACTAACAACTTCCAAATAGACAGATGCTTAAACTGATTTATGCTCAAACCTTTTTCCAAAAAGATCTATCGTTCCTTGAGAGTCTTAAATTTGGTTGTATTTATTTCCTTGTAAAACGTTTGTGAAAAAACTTTAGAAGGAGATATGGGGGTACCTCACCGAGGTGATAAAACTCGCGGTGTTGGTGATCTGGCCGGATGTTGCACATCTGCTCTAACATTTCTATGCGTCGACGAACCGGAGGAACTGTGCTGTGAATCAGATTTGGAATGAGTTTCGACTTGAACCACTGGAGGTGTGGTTGCACGCTTATTCTGTTTCCCCTTTGGAGACGGTTTCATTGTGGCCATGACCTTATACCTTTTCTGTTGATTCTCGGAGGATCATCTGTAAATGTAAGGTTACCAACGCGAACTGGAACATCGTTGAACAGTATGGTTGCATCAGCATGAAGATCTTGAATGCTTGTGCTTGTGGAGTTCATATTTCTCGATTTTGGTTGCGAAATCTGCAAAGGAATTGCACTTCTTCCTCTCTCAAATTTTGGTTAAGGTTTCGAAAGTTCAAGTGAAATATGAAAGGCAGCAGTTCAGAGAAAATGCACAGATGGTTTCAACAATAAGTAGCAGTTCAAAAATGAGAATAACTGCACCATCAGCCACCAATGCATCGAATCACATAAACCATTTTTCAGAAAAACCGCCTTGTTTAAGAAAATCACTCGAGTATGTAGATTTTGCTTCTTTATTTTTTTAAAAACTGATAAGAATGATGAATAATTAAAAATAATCGGACCGTTAAGATTGAGTCAAATAATGCACAAGACTGACAATTTAAGTACACTTACGCAAGATTGTTTTTCACTTATGACAAGCTTCAGCCAAAACTGCCTATTTTTTTATTATTTAAAAAATCATCAGCTTCTGGGACGTTATTTAAATATCCTTTTGTTCATATAACAAACTCCTTGATTATCTTTTTAGGTATACTCGTATGTAAATGAATTTAACATAGACGAGTATGTAAACTCAACTTAGCTTTGTATCATAGGACGTTATAACTGAAACTGAATACCTCTAAACTTAGACCCGAGCATATACTCATAACACGCTTTTCTTAAATCTTCATAGAGATAAATGTAAAAACTGTTAGAGGAGTAAGTGATACAATTAAGTGCACTTAAGTTACCTGAAAGGAAACTTGTTAAAACAGGAGCATTTGAAAATTCAATAGGCTGAGCATTGGTCATCTAAGTGTACTTAAATCATACAGACTTGTAACTTATTTTCTTTTTTCTATGTAAGATCATCAAATAATTTGAAAATTCATAACCTTATCACTTATATCAATAAAATCATCAAAACTCACAAACACCAAGTGATTTCCTTAAAGAAACAAACCGATTCAAATCTAAAGGTTTCGTGAAGATGTCCGCTAGCAGACGTTCCATAGGTACGTATTCCACTTTCATTTGCTTTTGTTCAACCTTTTCTCTTAAAAAATGATGTTTGATCTCAATATGCTTTGTCTTGGAATGATGAACTGGATTTTTCGAGATATCTATAGCAGTTGTGTTATCAAACCATGCAACAAAAGTTTTAGAACTCATACCATAATCCATTAGCATCTGGTTCATCCATATAAGTTGAGTGCAACAACTTCCTAGAACAATGTATTCTACTTCTGCTGTATATAGTGATGTAGAGTTCTGCTTTTTGCTGTGCGAAGATACCAAATTGTTTCCAAGAAAGAAACAACCACCAGAAGTGCTTTTTCTAGTCATCTGCATTTCCTCCCCAATCAGCATCACTGAAACCAACAAGTTCACAGTTAGTATTCCTGGTGTACAAAATTCCATATTCTGTTGTACCTTTGACGTATTTAATATTCGTTTCACAACCAACAAATGCGATTTTTTGGGTTTTGCTTGATATTTGGCGCAGATCCCTACCCTCAAACACAAATCAGGTCTACTTGCGGTAAGATAGAGTAAACTTCCAATCATACTCCTGTAGAGTTTCACTTCGATATTTTCTCCATCTGAATCCTTTGTCAACTTAGTTGTCGTCGACATGGGAGTACTTGCTGACTTGCTCTGGTCTAATTAAAATCTTTTCACCAAATTTTTAGCGTATTTGCTCTGAGATATGAATAATCCTTCATTAAATTGTTTCACCTGCAATCCGAGAAAATAACTTAGCTCACCAAACATACTCATCTCGAATTCTCTCTTCATGGTTTGAACAAACCAATTGACTTTATCCTGCGATTTTGAGCCAAAAACAATATCATCTACATAGATCTGCACAACTAGAAGAATATCATCAGAATTATGAATAAAAAGATTTTTGTCTACTCCCCTCTCTTGTAGCCGTTCTGGATCAGAAAACTTGTCTACCGTTCATACCTTACACGTGGGGCTTGCTTCAATCCGTATAGAGCTTTCTTCAGCTTGTAAACATGTTCTGGATGATGCGGATATTCGAAACCTTTTGGTTGTTCGACGTAAACCTCCTCTTGAAGTATACCATTTAAAAATGCACTTTTGCATCCATCTGAAATAACTTAAAACCGAAGAAACATGCAACACTAAGTAACAGTCAAATTGATTCTAGTCTGGCAACATGTGCAAAAGTTTCATCAAAATCAACACCTTCGACTTGTGTATAGTCCTGTGCAACTAACCTTGCCTTGTTCCTTACAATCTCACTTTGTTCGTTAGTTTTATTTTTTAATATCCATTTTATGCCGATAACATTTAAATCCACAAGACGAGGAACCAATGTCTAGACATCATTCCTAACAAATTTTTCTAGTTCTTCATGCAGATCCTTAATCCAGGATTTGTCATCTAAGGCGTCACGAACACACTTGGGTTCTATTTGAGACATAAAACATCAAGATTTAACCATATCATGATAATTCACCCTTGGTTTATTTCGTGTTTTTCTACCATCTTCGATGTTACATATGATATCATCTATTGAATGATTTCTATGCACCATCGTCTGTTCCAAGTTAGTTTTGTGATTGTCGCACTCTGAATGATCTCCGTTCGTCCTACACTTAGTAACAATTTGTTCAGTCACTTGGATGTCATTAACTGTGTCTGACTGTTCTTGTACCGTGTCTGTGGAAAATGAAAATATAATACTATCAGTCAAATGATCTTCATAACACACCACATTCACAGATTCAACAACTGTTCTAATACGCAAGTTAAATATTCTGTACACAGTTGCATTGGTACCATAACCAAGAAATATTCCTTCATCGCTCTTAGCATCAAACTTACACAGATATTCCTTGTCCTTCAACACGTAGCAAGTGCACCCAAAAACATGAAAATAGCTTAGGTTCGGACTTTTACCTTTCCACAGTTTTTAAGGAGTTTTCGACATACCTAGTCGAATATACATACGATTAATGATGTAACATGTGATATTCATAGCTTTAGCCCAAAACCTGATAGAAATGGATTTTCCATGCAGCATAGCCCAAGCCATCTCTTGCAAAGTTCTGTTCTTACTCTCAACAACACCATTCTGTTGTGGTGTTTTGGGTGTAGAGAACTCATGAATGATACCATATTTTTGACAAAATTTCTGAAGTACATCATTCACAAATTCTTTCACATGATCACTTCTGATTCTTTCAATTCTTTTGTATTTTTCAGTTGAAGAAACAAATAATGAAATAGTTCAAACGTCTCAGTTTTTTCTCTTAAAAATTTTACCAAGTGTACCTTGAAAAATCGTCAACAACAACAAAAATGTATCTCTTCCTACCAAAACTTTCCGTTCTCATTGAACCCATCAGATCCATATGCACCAGTTCCAAAATTTTATCAGTTTTCACATCAGGCATTTTTTTTTTGTGATGTACGTTGACTTGTTTTCCTAATTGACATGGTTTACAAACTTATGTTCTATCAAGATTTAATTTAGGAATATCTCTGACTGCAGTTGAGCTTGATAGTTTCACAAGAGAGCGATAGTTCACATGTCCTAATCTTTGATGTCACAAAGATAGAATATCATTTGTTGCCTTGAGACAAATTTTCTATTCACTCCATACATAGCAATTAATTGAAGAACGTACAAGTATACATTTGTTATCAAAATTCATCACTTGACATTCTTTATGATTAAATTGGACCCGATGGTTTTTGTCACACAGCTGACTAATACATATTGCACGTTTTTCAGAAGAGGTTGTCTAGGAGAATTTATATCGCCTCTTCCAATGATTTTTCCTTTGTTTCCGTCTCCAAATATGACACTACCTGCATTCTTGATTTCTGTAAAATTTGATAGAAGTTCGTTTGAACCTGTCATATATCTGGAATATCCACTATCAAAATACCAGATATTAGACTTATATTTTTTAACAAATATATATGCAACATTGCAGTACAAATCACTTTTTTTATCCAAATTTGTTTCACCTTAGAAGGCATATACTTACAGGTGTCATACCTGAGTTTTCTGTGGCATGTGGTCTGTTTATATCCTCTGATTCCACAAGAATAGCATATCACCGTATTCCTCTTTTTATTCATACCTTGATACCTCCTTCCAATATTATTTCCACGAAATGGTACCTGATATTGCCTTCCATTGTTGTATCTATGATGTGAAGTCTGATTCTGTCTTCCTGAATTGTATTCATAAAAACGAAATTTTCCATTTCTGTTTTTATTGAATACTTTGAAATCTTGTTCCCTTTTGATTGTGTTGCTCGATTTTGTTTTTTTATGCCTCACATCCTCTTGTAAATCTCCTCTAGAAATAAATTTATTCTCTGTGTCACCTGAATTTCCTGTATAACCAATTCTGTGGTTATCTCCTTTGCGTTTGCCTATCGAAAGCAGGTGATCAAGTTTATCAGTGCCATTTGAAAGCATTTTCAGTTGTTTGTTCATTTCTTCTAGTTTACTCTTCACATAGCACACTTGGTCTTCTTTCAGTGTTATCTCCAGTTTCATTTCTGCAATTTAAGCTTCCAACTTTTCATTTGTTTTGACTAGTTGAACGTTAAGTGTGCTCATTTTTAACCACTCATTGTAGATGGTTTCCATATCTACTTCATCTTCCTCTTCTTCAATTTCTGCTTCATCTGCTTTATTGCTTTCTTTATCGGTTTCATCAATTATTCCAATGAACGCAACAAAACTTGATAATTCTTCTTCAGATTCTGAACTTGATTCACTAAACGTGATCAGTGATTTTCCCTTAACCAAGTTTCCATCAGTCTATTCATTCTTTGTACGTCCAAATCCTTTATATTTTGTAGCATCGTGTTTCTCGTAACCCTTTCAGGACGCTCTCTCTTTTCGAAATACTCGGACAAACGTATTTAAAGTGTCCGAATCCTCTACACTCATGACATTGGGCTCCGTATTTGTTATCCTTCTTATTTCCTGGTTCATCAATAGATGATTTTCTCAATCCTAAGCATTTTTTCATGAATTTTCCAAATCTTCTGGTCAGTAGAACAATATTTTATTCAAGATTATCAAGTCTAGAATTTTCGTTGGTAGCCTGAAGAACCACCCCTTTACTTCCTTCTTTTGCTGATTAGACTTGTTCGAGTTATATTTCTAATTATAGCCCGTCAAAATCCCATCAATTTCTTTAAAACTTGTAGTGTCTGTATTTAATGACATATTCATCGCAACTTTTTGAGCATGAAATTTCTTTGGTAGACATCTGAGCAGCTTTTTGACAAGCTTCTTATCATCAAGGTTTTGTCCAAGTACACTTACTTCATTAGCGATTGCATTCATTTGGCTACTGAATTCCTTGACACTTTCATATTCACCCATTTCCAGTTTTTCAAACTGATGTTCCAGAATATCTAGACGCGTTCTTTTGACACTTGTAGTTCCTTCATGAATGGTCTCTAGAGTGTCCCATTCGTCTTTTGCAGATTCACATCCTTGAATTTGCTTAAACTCATTTATGTCTATAGAAGATAAAATAGATGTTAAAGCTTTAGCATTGAATGTTGAGTTTCTTTTTTCACTAGGCATCCATTGATCTGAAGGTTTTTCTTTGACATTTCCATTTTCATCGATCACTGTTGGTGGATTCCACCCATTCTTTACGGCACTCCAAACATCTTCATCGATTTCTCTTATGCTAGCTTTCATTTTAACTTTCCAATAACCATAATTTGACGCATCAAGCATGACTGGTTTTCCGAAAGCATACAGATCTCTTGGTCCTTCAATATTGTTGTCTTCTGGGATCTCGAACCTGATCTTAGAACTACTCTAAATTTAGATTACCAGCTCTGATACCAATTGAAAACTTGCAGACAGACAACTAAATCAAAGAATATCTTGAAGAGATCAAAATGCTTAAAACAATACTAGCTTTATTTACCAATCAATATTTTAAGTACACTTGTTTGCTTTTACAACGTACTAAAGATTTCCGCAGATAACTCTCCCTGAGTTAGATGTAAATAAACGCTAAAATGTCTCTCACATTTTTTCAGGACATCCCACTAAGTACACTTAAAACACTGTGAACTGCATTCACTCTGTTTTTTGTACTTCTTCGATACTCTCCCAGATAAGTTAACTTCTTCTTTTTCTCGAGTTAACTTATCTATACTTCACATGTGCTTAGCTAACCCACCGGCTTTCCAGCCGCACATCCTTGCTGCTTTTCTTCATATCTTGACCTCTTGAACCTCTTTTGACTTCATCTTCTTCTCCTCATTCTTCTCTTTGACTCCTTGAAGTTCTCCTCATTCCTCTCATGAACCTTTCTGCTCCTTATATATCTCAACAACCTGATTTTACAAAATTATATTCTACGTTCCTAATTTATTTCATTAACACTATTAGTGTATGTCGAATTGACTAGAATCTCTCTTAAATGTTGTTGAATCAAAAACTTCTTATAAAAATACAAAAAATCATATAAAAACATGGACACATAAGAATTTTACGTTCTTAATAAATGGAATGTCACGCCAAATAATTTGATTTGGAATACACTATACTATAATTCTGGAGTACTCTTGGGACCCTTTGATTGAGGAGGGGAAAAAAAGAAAAAAAAAGAAGAAGAGAAAGAAAACAAAAGTTGAGTTGTTATGAAAATAGAGCATGTTCTTGGTAAATGAATTGAAAATGTTCGGATGAGCCGCACCTTGTTTGGTCGAACGTCACCCCAAGGAAGCTTCACATGGCTCGAGCATTCACGTATCTCTTGCTCAGCCTGTGCAAATCCTCATCTTATACACTCGGTCAAGTTATGTTCTTCGCTTCGAACTCTCCTTTAGAACTAAGATGGAACTCATCAAACAATGTTTTCTTTACACCGAGATTAGAACTTTGAACACAATGTTCGAAGAATCCTTTACCTTTGCAAGAATCATGCCAGATTCTGACGAGCCTTGTTGATCATGAGAATTGTTGAATTGATTATCTATCCAACCAAACTCATACAAATTGTAGTAGATGTGTTTGTCAAATTACACGAATATAATCTCTCTTAGATGTTGTTGAACCAATCACACCTCAAAAACTTTAGGAAAAAAAAAACAACGAAAATGTTAAGAGATTATTATGTAAAATATTACATTAGGAGAATATTATGTAAAATATTACATTCGATGTCATCTATATATGAAAAGATTACGTAGAATATTATATCAGATATCAATCTATATAGTATCAATAGTATGATCTCACTCTTATATTTATACGATTGTATCATGATCTTCAAACAAATATTGAAATAAGAGATCTGTTCATAAACTCTTTTACCTATAAGGCATCAAAACTCTAAGTCATAAGATGATATCCTAATTTTTTTTCACGTCGACGACCCTCTCTCCTCACTTGAAGATGACCACCCTTAGAAATAGCTCCTCCAATGGTACTCCACAAATGAGTGACGTTGTCACTCCCTACAACTTATATCTCTTTTAACTCTTATCCACGTCAATATATCCAATGTCATCAAACTCATGGCGACGAATTACCTTACGTGGAGCATTCCGATTCGAGCAATCCTTTAAGGCTGTAACATTCACAACTTTCTCGATCCCACTCTCGCACCGAAAACAACCCTTGTTGCTAACAATTTCATTGTCCCTAATCGAGTTTATGTACCACGGTTTCGTCTAGACCGACTGATCTTTGCGTTTATCCTTGGATCAATGTCGGTCTCAAGTCAGGCTATGATGCTCTCTGTTGCAACGACTGGTGATGAATGGACCACCTTGGCCTCAACCTATGGTCGATCGAGTTGTGACCATATGTCACAAATCAAATACCCAATGATTCATTTCACCAAGAGAGCCAAGACGATCAATAACTATATGAGCTTCTTCAAGGCCAAGGCGGATGAATTACCTCTCCCGGTGAAACCATGGATACAAATTATTACATACGATGACTTCTAATAAAAAATTTACATGTAAAATTTTTTGAATAATTTAAAATAAAATGGCATATCAATTGGAGGAAGTAATTTCTACTGAATAAATTTTTACCAAATGGTATAGTTAGGTTGTCTTTTATTTTCTTTATAAAATCATATATGAGCATCTCTTTCCAGTTAGGAACTTAATACTATTGAATCTCTCTTTTTGTCATGAGCAACATTATGTTGTACTTCTCCTTTCATCCTTTGCTTGTATATCACTTTATTTTTAACTAATTGGCTTCCATTTTGTCTCTTGTATACGTTAGTGCGTTGGAAATATTTTTTTTACCATCGATTTGATATCATTATGGTGCGTGTGAGTGTTTCAAACCGATGTTTGGCCTTGTCTACGTAGATTTGAGAGTTTTACAATTGGTAATATAATCTTTTTGATTGTTTATTACGCTTGTAAGTGTAATAGATGAAATCTTTCTTGCAAAAAACCGAATTGAATATAGCATGTGGCTTACTATTTTTTCGAGACCGCAACATTTTTTGTAGTTGCGAGGTTCAAGATTAAGTCAATAGGTTTGCAATAGATATCATACATTCACATTATATTTCCACTTGATCGACTTTTACAAATGCAGTGGTTCACTGCATTCAGAGCAGCGGTTGTATCCAAATCAGACGACGCGAAAGCAAAGCTCATGGATGAAGTGAGGGAAGGATTGGAACATTTGGAGGGAGCGTTTGTGAGTATAAGCAAAGGGAAACCGTTCTTTGGTGGTGACGGGATCGGATTTTTGGACATTGCATTTGGAAGCTTCTTAGTTCTTGTTAAGGCGAGAGAGATGCTAAAAGGAGAGAAGATTCTTGATGAAATCAAGAACCCTTCTCTGTGTAAATGGGCTGGCAGTTTCTTGTCTTGTGAAGCTGTGAAGAACGTCGCTCCGGAGATTGATAAGGTCGCTGAGTTCCTTGGAGAACTTGAGGCTAAAGCTTAACTAGCTTCAAGATCTTGAATTAAATCACACTCATGTAAATATGTATGTATGTAAAATAAATTCTAAAAAATTATGTGACCCATCCATATATGTGTACTAGATATTACCCTATTATTACCGTACATAGTACGGATGTTAAAATTATTAAAATTGAAATTAATAAATAGTTTAAATATAATATAATATGTATAGTTTATAGTAATTATATATTACCGTTTAAATATATTTATCGTTAGATGAAAAAAAAATGAATATATTCAAAGTTAGATGGAAATGAAGATTAAAAAGTATTTAGTTAAAGTAATTTTAATAATTTTTAATAATTTTTAAAGTTATAATTATTTGTTTTTATAACAATTTTATGAAAATATATAACGGTACAATTTTTTGAAAATATTGTTTCTTTAATGAACAAAAACATTAATATGTTTATTAAATGAACAAAAACATTATACATTAAATTAAATATATAGTGGTTAAAGTGATTTAATGAACAAAAACATTACATTATTTATTCTGATATATTATTATATTTTATTTTATAAAAATTAAAATGATATTTCAGTTTTAAAGTAATTAAACATAATATTTACATGAATACTAATAATATAATTAAAAATTTAGATAAAAATAAAAATTAATAATTAAAGATATATATAAAATAAAAAGAATCAACAAACATTTACAATAAGTTTTTGTATCTAAAAAAGCAAACCATTATTTGTTAATAATAATAATAATAATAATAATAATAATAATAATAATAATAATAATAATATTAATATTAATAATAATGTAATTAAAATTTTCAGTTAATATGTAATTTAATTTTTTTTCAATTAATATAAATAATTAAATGATTTTAAAATAATACGTTTAGGGTTTAAACATTTTTTAGATAAAATTATAAAACTAAATAATTTTAAATAATATTTTTAAATATTTTATAACAGTTCAATAAATTTTAGAAAAATATAAATTATTTATAAACATAATTAAAGGTGGGAAGGTATGTTTTGTGAAAGTTAAACTAATTAATAATTAAATTATATATTTATTATTATAGTGTAAAAAAGTAAAAAAATCTATTTTAATTTAAAAAATCTTTTGAAATAAATTTAAATTATTTTATTTTTAAAGATAATTTTATTAAATAAACATTTTAAAATTAATTTTTCGATTCAAAAACTTATAGTATAAACATTAAAAATAATTTATATTTTGTTTTAAAATATATTAAATAATTATTTATTTAATATTTTATTTTAAAATTATTTTTATTTTTGAAATAAATTAAATAATTTTCATTTGAAATTTTTAAAAGTAGTTATATTTTCTGAATAATAATATAAAATATTAATGATATTTTATATATAATAAATAATTTATAAGATATTAGAAAAATTGTAGTTTGAAAAATTGTTTTATAGTTACTAGTAAAAAGTAAAAGGTTTAAATTTTATTTAGATAATTTTTTAAATAAAATTAAATTGTTTTAAAATTTTACTCTTAATTATTTATCATAATAAAATTAAATTAAAGTAACTTAAAATATGGAACACAATTTTATTGTTAAATTAATTATTATTTTTGAAATATTGTGATCATTAGGTTTTTATCACGATCGAGATTTCGATTTGGATGAACGATAGAGAAAACCATCGGCCAAAAGAAAGAGAAAAATCATAAACTATAGGAATAATAAATAATGATATAATATATCTGTTAAAATAATAAAATAAAATATATTTATTAACATATTATAATCCTTTTCCCATTATAAGTCTATATATTAGATATTCTCATCCTAAAAATGAGAGAATGGAATGGATTCCATTGTCCAATTGATCATGCGTTGGAAAATGAACATCTTCAGATCTCCTCATTGAATCTGTTCTCGAACAATGTGGTAGTTAATTTCGATGTGATTTGTTCTTTCATAAAAGATCAGTTTAGTCGTGATATATAATATCGTTGTATTATCACAAAACAACGATACATATTCCAAATATGATAAGGATAATTTAAAAAATAATTTTGAAAGCCAATTTGACTTACATGTTGCATTCACCATTGTTTGATATTCGACTTCTCCACTGCTACGAAAAATGGCGAACTGCTTTTTGGATTTCCAAAAAACTAAAGTATCGTCAAGGAATATGCAAAGCCCTATACTGATCATCTAGAATTAAGATATGATGCCCAATCGACATGTACAAAAATTTTCAATATAAAGTTAGGAGTAGAGGGATAAAAAAACCACATCCATTATCATTTTTTCAGTACATGAGCATTCGTAAAGTATCGGAAAAATGTAATATATGTTGGTTTGGACACATATTGACTGAGCTTGTTAACGAAAAAAGTTATATCAAGTCTCGTTATTTTGAGACAAGTGAGTTTACCAATGAGTCGATAATACTAAATAAGGTCTGCCAGTGAGTAAAAATTTGGAATTCACTTCCATAAGAATGATAACAAGCTTACAATCTAACAATTAAACTCTTCAGGTAACTCTAAGGTATAAATTATTTGGCTAATGTTTATGTATTTCTAAAATAAAAAAACCAATGAAATATTTAACTTGTCCTAGGTCTTTAACCTTAAAGGCATTGGACAATCATACCACAATGTGTGCATATATATACAGGTCTCGGTAGAAAACTATTGAAACCCCTTCGTCTGAAGGTTTGAAAAGAGTTTGGGATGGAGGATGCAACTGAATCTTGAATAATTGAGCATCACCTTTGTTGTTTATCTTAAATGACAAGGTTGAATGAATGCCTTTTAAACATAAGGCAACAAATCCATTAGTATATGTTTTTTCTCAAGAACAGACGAGTTATTAAGACGCACTAAAAAAATAATAAGCATTTTCTTCCCTCCCTAGGTTGTATCTTGGAATTCAATCCACATTCAAATTTCGTACAAGAACAATGAGGAAAATCTTCAAGAATCTTAAGCTTTTTACAAAAGATAATCAATCTAGTGTAGTATGCATAAGATCCATGTATCTTAGTTTTAAATTTTGAATTCTTTATTCAATTCCAAGAGTCTAGACATGTAACATTGACTAAACCTATCACAGATATTTTGCCAAATAGTCGAGACAATTGGTAAATGGAGAATATCGTTTTCAATAACATTTGAATTGAATTTATCAGCCACGAAGAGACGATATTATTGAAACGCATCCAAGTATCATAATTTGGACGATCAGAAGAAGGTTTATCAACCTTACCGAAGACAAAGCTAACCTTTTTCCTACCGTGCAAGGCCATGGTGATTGACTGCTTCCAAGTGTTGTAGTTGAGATTCTGTTATGATAAGTTGTCCCACATCGGCTAGGACATGAACTTTGGGACTTGTATATATGGTGTTGGGCAACCCTAAATTCTTGAGCTAGCTTTTGGGATTAGTTAGGCCCAGCCCATATTTGTCATAGTATCAGAGCCCGGTTCGTCCCGATTTGAATATACCGATGTTGAGCCCCCGATTGCGATGTCCACGCTCCAGGATCGAGCCTGGGCGTGAGGGGGAGTGTTATGATAAGTTGTCCCACATCGGCTAGGACATGAACTTTGGGACTTGTATATATGGTGTTGGGCAAGCCTAAACTCTTGAGCTAGCTTTTGGGATTAGTTAGGCCCAGCCCATACTTGTCAGATTCCTCGTGAGCTTATCCGAAACTAAAAGGACACAATTCGTATAATTTGTATGCAAGAACAAATGGTTTTCTTATGGACATTGAACCAAAACTGGAGGAATAATTCTTCAATATTTTCAAAGAAAATTCGGGTTTCGACCAAAGAAAGAAAATTTTGGTTAAAGGAATAATCGATTGAAGGAAGAGAAAGGAATCAAAAATAGAAAAACGGAAATTAAATCAAATGAAAAAATAATTGAAGAAGAGAATCGCTTGGATACCATATCACAATCGATAATTCGATCTAGGTATTGGTGTTATGATAAGTTGTTCTACATCAGTTGGGACATGAATTTTGAACTTCTATATATGGTATTAAATAATCTTAAATTTTTGAATTATTTTTTCAGATTAGTTAGGTTCAAGTCCATATTTAATATGTGTATTCATGGCATCCGAATTCAAAGGAACAAAACCCGATAGACACGGCTTATTTGTAAAAAGGAAAAAAGTTAAAACGTTGGATATGTCATGAAATCCACAATGTAAAGTTAACAATTGAATTGTGGGAATAAGTTTTTTTTTTACCTTTGCAAGTTTTTTCAAAATTGAAATCCCAAGAATCCAGCATCCACTATGTCATGTCCGCTTTTTATTGCTGTTAATGTCCACTTGTTTCCATCAAATCCAACTATTAAAACAATAAAAACCTAAAATCTTTTGAAAAATAAACCAAAACTAAAGAAATAAATGTTATATATTTAATAGTAATTATTTGAAATAAGAAAGTTTTAAATTTTAGCATGCACTTCTACAAAATTTTATTATTTTTAGTTTTATAACGAATGTAATCATAAGGATTTACAAATTCCATTTGATCTCTAAATTAAACACTAATACCTAAATTTAATTTTATGATGCTAAATTTTACATGACATGAAAGTGAACTTTAATGAAAATGATAGAAAAAAATGAAGTTTTATTTTAAATAAATCCACACTATTTGCAAAACAGATAAGCATTTAAATATAAGATGTTTTTAATTTTATATATATTTTTATTTTCATAAAATTTTATAGATTTCACGAAAATTTAAGTCTTTTTATTATTGAAATCTCAAATAATATGAATATTTTCTCCATAATAATTAAAATATAGAGTGAAATACACGCAGATCATATCTTTATATTACTAAATGAATTTATTCATAATGAATACCTGATATATATTTTTTATGTTGCATATTAATTTAAATGTAGAAAATGTAATTATATATGTATAAAAATTTATCTCATTAAGGTGTGATTCATTGTAAAACACCAAAATTAAAATTTTCAAAAAGATATATATATTTAAACTTGCTAAAATTGGAATAATCTTCAAATGGGTGATAATTAAAATCCCATCATTTTAAATGAAAATAAAATATATAAGATAATAATTTTTAATGATGTATAAATTAATCATCAAATTTTCAAAACTTTCTCTAAATTCTCTAAATCATAAATTCTATGGTGAAATAACCCTGATGTTACACTTCCTTTGAAAATAGAAAGAGGAAGAGATGATGTCAAAGTGGATGTATCCATCTTTTCCCTTGTGTTAGATTTTGAGCAACTAGTAGATGTCCACAATGCTTTTTGTGATATGTCATCCTCATAAGTCAAAGCCTTTGACTTTTGTTTACATATTTTTCTCAAAAAATCGTCACCAAGATAATAAAAAAAACAACAGCTAATATGTATATAACATTTTCTAAATAAAATCTACAATTTAAAATTGAATAATAAAGAAAAAAATCCCTGAATTTAATGCCAATATATATATCAACTGTTAAATTTTGTTTAATGTTTATTTTTAATTATAATTTTTCATATATTTTGAATCAATTAAAATTATTAAAATATTTACATATACAAATAATATATATATATACGAATAATAGTTTTTTTATAATTTTCATAAAATTCGAAGGGTGTTTATATTTTTTAATCAAAATACATCTAATTGCAATCCTATCGTAATTATTTTTTAGATTTTTAAATTTTACGATTCGTGATAATTGCAAGTGATTACGACTCTACCAATCAGTTTCCATCTTATACGTAGTTGTTTGAAAACGCAATTATTATGTTTACAGACGACTGCGATTCTATAAAAAAAACAACATTACGAAATTATTTTGATCAAAATAATTTTGCATAGTCAATCAAAATCATGTTAGAAATTATCTTTTTGACCAAAATGTTGTTATCATAAAATAGGAGTGGATATTTTCTTTTTCTTTTTACCTACATTACACATTGGTATATTTATATTATTAGATTGATCAGTATATGATTTTCAATTATACTTGGCCAGGTTCGTGGTATCTTTATTTTTTTTAATGATGAAAATATTGCAATTCTTTAACTATAAAAAGTTGTACTTTTTTTCATACATGATCGCTATAGAAAATAGCTTTGTGTGACGATCGGTAATTTAAACGTTAATAATATTTATAATATTCACGCAATTCTAATGATATTTCTCATAGTCCATAAATTAAATATCAATTAATAGGCTAAATAAAAAAATGTTGTAAAAGAATATATTCTCTCTTACAAACGCTTATATATTGATAATGAATATGCTAAATATATTCAAGAATTTTGAATAGGCTGGTATATTTATTTTAGAATATTTTTACGGTATTTTTCCAAATACCATAAAAACAAATATATATATATAAGTTTATATGGTTTTATACGATTTTTTAAAATACAAAACATACGGTATTTGGGCTATTCTTATAGATTATATGATATAAATATATATATATATATATATGGTTCAGCAATATTGTTTTTTTTAATCCTATTAAAAACTTCAAATTTATTTATAATATTAAAATAAAATATAAAAAATTATTTTTATCAATATGTGATTTAGCATTATATTATAAAAATAATATATATATTTCAAATTATTTTTTAAATGATATGACAAATATTAATATATTATTTACAATGAATGTGCATTTTGACCAAATAAATATTACACAATGAATGTGTATTTTGATCAAATAAATTTACATTCATGTATTGCATTAATGACAAATACACTCTTATCTTCTTATTCATGTCTTTTGATCTTTCTATGTAAGTCTATAAATAGAAGCATTTTCTTTTGTATTATATACACAAGAATTCACTCTTAAATAAGAATTGCTCTCCCTTTCATCTCTTCTCTTTACTCCAGTGTCTACTTCTCTTGTTCGTTCTTTACTTTTACAACATGTTATCAGCACGACGCTTTAACCGAAGAATCACAGTACTTTTTTTCTCTTATCATGTCAATCATATATAAGTATATATAGCATATATATTTATTTATAATATTAAGATCTCTATAACCAAGTATGCTTTACACTCGCCATTTATATGGATCTTGTGTATAAAAAACGTTATAGCTTGATCTAATTGTATCTAATTATTAGTTTTTTTATTTTATCAAATTTACGATGTCAAACCTTATCAAACTCGAGTTTGAGGCTCTTCACTTATCCGATAAAAACTATTTGTCATGGGTGCTGGATGCGAAAATTCACTTGGATGCTAAGAATCTCAAAAAGACAATTGACTTTCCAAATAGTTCATCGAATTAAGAAAAGGTGAAAGCCATGATTTTTCTTCGCCATCATCTTCATGATGGACTGAAAAGAGAGTACCTCACAATCAAAGATCTTGTAGATCTTTAGAGATGTTTAAAAGAAAGGTACAATCATAAAAAAAACTTTGATTCTTCCAAAAGCACGCTATGAATAGATGAATTTTAACTTCCAAGACTTTAAAACAATTCGTGTATATAACTCGCAATTTTTCAAATTAGCTCACAAATGAAATTATGCGGTGAAACTGTTACCGATAATGATATGATGGAGAAAAATTTATCTACGTTTCATGCATCTAATGTACTCTTGCAGCAACAATATCGTGAGAAAGGATTTACTAAATATGGAGATCTAATCTCTTGTCTTCTTGTTGCTGAGAAAATTAATGAGCTACTAATGAAAAATCACGAGTCTCGTCCCACTGGCTCTTCTCCATTCCCTGAAGCGAATGTGATGACAATCAACAATTATCGTGGCCGTGGTCGAGGTCGCGGACGCGAACATGGAAATGGACGTGGTCGAGGAAAAGGAAGAGGTTTTTTCCATGGTGGTCGAAGCAACCACAATGATGGTGGTGTGAATAAGAAAATGAAAGAAAGTATGTGCCACCGATGTGGGATGCATGGACATTGGTCACGTGTTTGTCGTATTCCCAAGCATCTTATTGATCTTTATCATGAATCGTTGAAAAATAATGGGAAAATGTTGAAGTTAACTTTGTTGCTGAGGACTCCAACAATTTTACTGAAGGCCTTGATGACCTAATGAACCTCGATGTTGTCAATTTTTTTATCCATCCAGAAGATGGAAGTGAGAATAAGTGATCAAGAGACAAGAAAACTATGTTTTTCGTTTTCATCTAGCAATAATGAATAATGATGGATGATTTTTTATGAACTATGTTTTTCTTTAATTTTTAGTTTGAATTATGTTTTTTGTATTACTTTTATTAAAGTTTTAAATTATGTCATCGTTCTCTTATGAACCCATGCTACTGCAAGTCCTTATTATTTTTATATTTATTACTTTTTTACAAAGGAAACTTATGTATCAATACAAGATCCAAGATGGGGATATATGTCTTGCAGACAGCGCTACAACGCATACAATTATTAAAGAAAAACAATATTTTTTGAATTTGATAAATGATCAAACACATGTCCACACTATATCAGGTTGTGTGCATATTATTGAAGGCTCCGGAAGAGCAAGTTTTATTATGCCTAAAGGCACAAAAATAGTTATCGAAAATGTCTTATTTTTGCCCCAAGTCCTCAAGAAATTTGTTAAGTTTTAAGGATATACGTATAAATGGGTATCATATTGAAACAATGACTGAAAAAGGCGTTGAATATCTTTAAATTACTTCAGTTGAGATGGAAAAAAAGTGTGTGTTGAAAAATTATCCACTTTCTCATCGAGATTATATTTTACATATATAAGAATGATCGAATCATATAATACAGTAAACCAGAAGTTTACTGATGCAAACCAGAAGTTTGCGGATTATTTTAAGATTTCGCATGACCGGTTAGGCCATCCCGGTTCAACAATGATGCGAAAAATTATTGAGAATTCATGTGGTCACTTGTTGAAAAATCAGAATAATTTTCAAACTCATGAATTTTTTTGTGTTGCATGTTAAAAAAGGAAACAAATAATCGGTATTCTTTCAGGAGCAGTATGGGCTAATGAGACATGGGGGTCATATTGGAATTGGGACACCCTCACCAGCTAAAATAAAGAATGAATCATTATCATTTCTTGAATGAATACATGGTGATATTTGTGGCCCGATTCACCCACCGTGTGGCTCATTTAGATATTTCATGGTAATAATTGATGCATCAACTAGATGGTCATATGTGTGCTTATTACCATCTCGTAATTTAGCTTTTGCAAGATTACTTGCACAAATAATACGATTACGGATACATTTCCCTAATTATCCAATAAAAACAATTCGCTTGGATAATGCTGGTGAATTTATATCACAATATTTTGTGACTTATTGTTTGTCCATTGGGATAAACGTAGAACATCATGTATCATATGTTCATACTCAGTACGGTCTTGCAGAATCTTTTCGAATCCAATGGATTGCAAGACCATTGCTTATGAAATCTAATATTCCTGTTTGGACATAAGGACATGCAGTTTTGCATGCAGCGCAACTAATACGCATCCGACCAACTAGTTATAATGAATATTCCCCCTTATAATTGGTTCATGGCTATGAGCCAAATATTTCTCATTTGCGTATTTTTGGATGCGCAGTATATATCCCAATTAATCCACCATAACGAACAAAAATGGGACCTCAAAGGAGGATGAGAATTTATGTTGGGTATGAATCTCCTTCGATAATTAAATATATTGAACCAACGATAGGAGACATATTTACTGCAAGATTTGCAGATTGTCATTTGATGAATCATTATTCCTAACATTAGGGGGAGAAAACAAACTGTTAGAAAAGGAAATATCATGGAATGTATTATAATTAAAATGTTTAGATCCTAGAACAAAATAAAGTTAACTAGAAGTACAAAAGATAATACAATTACAAGGTATAGCAAATCAATTGCCAGACGCATTTGTTAACCATGATAGAGTTACAAAATCTCATATTACAGCTGTAAATGCTCCGATAAGAATTGAAATCCCAGAAGGAAAAGCAAAAATTGCTAGTGAGTCTAAAACATGCTTGAAACGTGGTAGACCACTTGGTTCCAAAGGTAAACATCCTCGAAAAAGAAAATGAGCAAATTGTCATGATGGTCAAAACAAGGATGTCTCTCCTGAAGAGACCGTGTATAAATTAATGATGAAGAGAAACAGGTACCTAATTAAAATGAAAAGATCTCGATTAATTATATCAATACGGGGAAAAATAGGAACCGAGACAATACAATCGTCGATGATATTTTTGTCTATAACATAGCGCGCGATATAACAAAAGAAAATGAGGATCATGAACCTACCTTTATTGAATAGTGTAGAAGTAGAACTAATTGGCTAAAATGGAGAGAAACAATCAAGTCTGAATTAAAATCATTTGAAAATCGAGGAGATTTCGAACCAGTAGTCTAAACACCGAAAGGAATTAAACCTGTGGATAATATATGATCTTTGTACGAAAGAGAAATGAAAAAAATGAAATTGTTCGATACAAAGCAAGACTTGTCACTCAAGGTTTTACCCAAATTCCCAGTATTGATTATGATTCAACATATTCTCTCGTGGTGGATGCAATAACATTTCGATATTTGATTAGTCTGGCAAATAATAAAAGACTTGAAATGCGCTTCATGGATGTGGTAACAACTTATCTATATGGTTCGTTAGCCATGATATATATATATATATATATATGAAAATCCCTTAAGGATTTAAGATGCATGAAGCACATGATAATAATTCTCGCGAGATATACTCTGTTCAGCTTAACAAAGCTTTGTATGGATTGAAACAATTCGGACGAATGTGGTACATCCGCTTGAATGAATATTTGATAAAAGAGGGATATAAAAATGATCCTATATGTCCATGTGTTTTCATAAAAGTTTCAAACTCAAAGTTTGTACTAATTGCGGTTTATGTTGATGACTTAAATATAATTGGAACTCCGGAAGAGTTATGACAAGCTATGCAATGCTTGAAGAAAGAATTTGAAATGAAAGACCTCGGAAAACAAAATTTTGTTTAGGTCTTCAAATTGAGCATCTTAAAGATGGGATATTTTTGCATCAAACCTCTTATACAGAAAAGATACTTAAAAGGTTTTACATGGATAAATCACACCCTTTAAGTATACCAATGGTTTTGAGATCATTAGATATTCATAAAGATGTATTTAGACCACGTGAAGAAAGGGAGAAAACACTTGGTCCTGAAGTACCATATCTTAGTGTTATTGGAGCACTAATGTATCTTGCTAATAATACACATCTGGATATATCTTTTGTTGTAAGTTTATTGACAAGATATAGTTTCTCGCCAACTCGAACACATTGGAATGGTGTGAAACATATATTTCGATATCTTCGAGGTACCATCGACATGGGTTTATATTATAATAATTCGTTAAAGGTACATTTAGTTGATTATGTCGATACGGGATATTTATCGGATCTACATAAAGTCCGATCTCAATCTGGATATGTTTTCACTTGTGGTGGAACTGCAATCTCATGGCGTTCTAACTTTGGTAGCAACTTCATCAATTTACATAGAGATACTTGCAATTTATGAGGCAAGTCGTGAATGTGTTTGGTTGAGATCTTTATCTCAATATATTCAACAATTCCAATTGATAAATATATCCCACAACTTTATTTGAAGATAACACTGCGTGTATTGTCCAAGTATCTGAAGGTTACATCAAAGGTGATAAGACAAAGCATATATCACCCAAATTTTTATTTACTCGTGATCTTCAAAAGGAAGGCGAGATAAATGTTCAACAAATCAAATCAAGCGAGAATCCGACAGATTTATTCATTAAAAATCTTCCTACAAGAGCATTTAAGAAGATGATTTATATGATTGGAATATGTCGTTTGAAAGATCTCAAACAATGATCTTCTCATGGGGAGAAAAATATGTCGCTGCACTCTTTTTTTCTTTACTAAGTTTTTCCTACTAGGTTTTATTGGTAAAGGTTTTTAACGAGACAATATTTTGTTGCATATAATCTCTACTAAAAAAACTTAGAAGGGGGAGTATTACACAATGAACGTGTATTTTGACCAAATAAATATTATACAATGAATATGTATTTTGACTAAATAAATTTACATTCATATATTGCATTATCTTCTTATTCATGTCCTTTGATCTTCATATGTAAGCCTATAAATAGATGCATTTTTTGGTATTGTACATACAATAATTCACTCTTGAATAAAAATTATCTTCCTTTCATCTATTTTCTTTATTCCATTATATACTTCTCTTGTTCGTTCTTTATTTTCACAACATATTGTATTGATATGTCAACATTAATATTAATATTACAACATCTTCATTAGTGACACCTAGGTTAATACCGGCATATATTTAAAATGGTATTTGTCTGAGGGTCGTTTGAGTCGCATGGGTCGCACGGGTCGGTTAGAGTCGCACGGGTCGGTTGAGTCGCATGGGTCGCTTAGGTCGGTAGAAGTATAATGTATTCGTAATTGGTCATTTTGCAGGTGGCGCCAAAGCCGAAATTTGTGTATGAATTCAAGCACATGGACAGAATTCCAAAGATCACCACCAAGTGTTATCCTCACGAGACAATAAGGATGCTGAGAGGAATCTTAAATGAACAGGAGTTGCATTGCTTCGAGAAGGAGTCACAATTTAGGCCTTAGTCTCACAGAGTTTTGTGTCATATGTATTCCTGTTTGTTAATTTTTTTTCTTTTGCAGCAAATGGATGAGGCGTGTATGGAGTTGTCTTCTCGCTTGGCATTGGATCCCAGCACGTATCAGAATTATTACGTTTGTCCTGTTGCTTTCATGCAGACGCTCTCGATGTGGACGTATGAGGATATGGAAACTTTGCCGGAAAAGCTTAGTCAGTTTTTGAACGCCAAGGCACCAATTAGTGATTATGAAGGTTTTGTCTTGGTTCTAAACATTCCAACGGACAAAAATCGATGGGTAGGATGTCATTGGGTAGCCATCAAAGCGGATTTCAAAACCCGATGCATCACGGTATACGATTGCCAGATGAAGCTTAAGGAAACGCATATCGATCCGGTGATTGAGAAGATAAGAAAATTTGTCCCCAAGATACTCATTTTCGGAGGGTTTCCTTCTTTGGCTTCTGGAGAAGATGAATGGAGGTATGTGTATTATAAAGGTCTGCCACAGAACCAAAGCGGGAATGACTGTGGTGTTTTCTCCTATAAATTCGTAGAAGCCTCGTTATTAAAGGATAGGAATCTGTTTCGCTTTATTTGCGACAACAAGGTTACTTCCATGCGTGAGAAGATGGCGGCTGATATATATAGTAATGGAGAACGTACCATTGAACCCGAAGACTATCTTGATATTTGGTACATTGTTTTTTTTTTACTCGTAGATGTGAACATTTGGTACATTGTTTTTTTTAATATTTGGTACATTTTTTTCTAATATTTGGTACATTGTTTTTTTTTTCTAATATTTGGTACAAGGGTCACAGAGCCTCATACGACCCATGCGACCCTTGCGATCCATGCGACCCTTGCGACCCTTGCGATCCATACGGTCAAAGCTTTTTAATGTGGTCAATACATTCATTCATTCAAGACCTATATTAAAAGGTTCTTTGATGTGGTTAATGCATGCACCTTGGTTAAAACGTAATTCATTTATTTTTCGTTGAATATGAGTTTATAAATAGAGGAGGAAAAACGGAAAAGCTACAACAATTTGTAGCACCAAATCATCTCTTGTTTTTTCATTAAGGTCACATCCATTGGGAAGGTTGGAGACGCAAGAAGGTCCAATACACTGGTCCTTCTTGCGTCCCCAACCTTCCTAGTGTATTGGATCTTCCTACCCATGGACTTGTTGTTTTGCAGTCCATTGAACCCGAAGACTAACTTGATATTTGGTACATTATTTTTTTTTCTAATATTTGGTACAAAGGTCACAGAGCCTCATACGACCCTTGCGACCCATGCGACCCTTGCGATCTATGCGAGCCTTGCGACCCTTGCGATCCATGCGGTCAAAGCTTTTTAATGTGGTCAATACATTCATTCATTCAAGACCTATATTAAAAGGTTCTTTGCAGTCCGAATCTTTTCTTCCGACCCATGTGACTTGTCCTTTTGCTGTCAGACTCCTGTCTGCCGACCCATGTGACCCTTCCGACCCATGTATATAAGTTAACGTCTACGTCTCTTCTCTTAGTATGCGTATCTAACCCATATTTCTATGAAAAATCTTTTTTACCTTTGTGACCTGCGTGGCGCAGTCACCATTGTCGACGCAGGGCATCGTGCTGTCTATGTGTTACTCAAGGTCTTGGTAATCGGCGGACTCAGGGTCTATGCAGTCACTGACGAGTTGCGGGGGTGAGTTAGGTGACGGTGTTGGGTCACTCTCTGCTAATGTAATATTTCTCCAGTGAACTCATGCGACCCATGCGACCCATGCGACCCCTGCGACCCTCAGTGAACTATTTCTCCAGTGGAAATAGAATGCGTGTAGAATCTTTGATTGACTTTGTAAATGTATTGTTTTGATTTGGAATCTTTGTAAATGTATTGTTTTGATTTGGAATCTTTGTAAATGTATTGTTTTGATTTGGAATCTTTGTAAATGTATTGTTTTGATTTGGAATCTTTGTAAATGTATTGTTTTGATTTGGAATCTTTGTAAATGTATTGTTTTGATTTGGAATCTTTGTAAATGTATTGTTTTGATTTAGAATCTTTGTAAATGTATTGTTTTGATTTAGAATCTTTGTAAATGTATTGTTTTGATTTGGAATCTTTGTAAATGTATTGTTTTGATTTAGAATCTTTGTAAATGTATTGTTTTGATTTAGAGTCTTTGTAAATGTATTGTTTTGATTTAGAGTCTTTGTAAATGTATTGTTTTGATTTAGAATCTTTGTAAATGTATTGTTTTGATTTAGAATATTTGTAAATGTATTGTTTTGATTTAGAATATTTGTAAATGTATTGTTTTGATTTAGAATATTTGTAAATGTATTGTTTTGATTTAGAATCTTATTAAATGTATTGTTTTGATTTGGAATCTTTGTAAATGTATTGTTTTGATTTAGAATATTTGTAAATGTATTGTTTTGATTCAGAATCTTTTTAAATGTATTGTTTTGATTTGGAATCTTTGTAAATGTATTGTTTTGATTTGGAATCTTTGTAAATGTATTGTTTTGATTTAGAATATTTGTAAATGTATTGTTTTGATTCAGAATCTTTTTAAATGTATTGTTTTGATTTGGAATCTTTGTAAATGTATTGTTTTGATTTAGAATCTTTGTAAATGTATTGTTTTGATTGGTTTTTGTCATTTTATCATCCCAAACCCGTAAATTCGTCGAGTTCGCATCTATTCATCAATATATGCGATCATGCGACCCATGCGACCCATGCGAACCTAATTTGGAATTCATTAGTTTGACGTTGTAAATATATTGTTTGATTGGTTTTTTTTATTTTATAATCTTAAACCCGTAAATTCGCCGAGTTCGCATCTATTCATCAATATATGCGATCATGCGACCCATGCGACCCTAATTTGGAATTCATTAGTTTGACGTTGTAAATGTATTTTTTGATTGGTTTTTGTCATTTTATCATCTTAAACCCGTAAATTCGCCGAGTTCGCATCTATTCATCAATACATGCGACCATGCGACCCATGCGACCCTCATTTGGAATTAATTCATTTTCACTAGAATTCCCGCCGAACTTTTCACCAAAATTTGAAAAAACTTTTCGAATTCCACCTGACGGCGATTCGTATTCCAGCCGTTTCCTTTTTTTTAATAAAGACACTCTCTCTCTAACTCTCATCATCATCATCATCATCATCATCATCATCATATTTCTGAAAATGCAAACGACTGGTGACGGCGATTCGATGTCAGGGTCATCTTCTTCCATGGGTTACAAAGGTCACAAAAGTTATTCTGATGATATTCTATGAGATATTCTGGATATTTTCTGATATCTTATTTAAATCTGGAATATTTTCGAAGATTGTATAATATTATGCGATATTATATTTCCTTTTCCGTATAATATTTTCGACTTCTTTCTTTCATAATCTTACGAACAATAGATGCAAAATAAGACATTTTCAACGTTTAAATATTGATTACATAAGGTCACAAAGGTTACAAAGGTCAGAAAGAGGTTTCTCAAAGTCGAACTGGACACTGTTGTCGATGATGTACCTTGTCTACTGCTTGACCCTATAATCTTCATAGATTGAATTCTGTTGTATTTGGTTGGTTTTTATATTTGGTTGAACTTCATTTGAACAACAAAATTCATGTTTGTTTTTGGTTGGTTTTTTTACTATTATTCAATAGAATGTATTATTGTTAGTATCGATGAGTCGTCCATGGGTTACAAAGGTCACAAAAGTTATTCTGACGATATTCTATGAGATATTCTGGATATTTTCTGATATCTTATTTAAATCTGGAATATTTTCGAAGATTGTATAATATTATGCGATATTATATTTCCTTTTCCGTATAATATTTTCGAAGATTGTATATTGATTCGACTTCTTTCATAATCTTACGAACA
Source organism: Gynandropsis gynandra (assembly GCA_036759665.1). Lineage (NCBI taxonomy): Eukaryota > Viridiplantae > Streptophyta > Magnoliopsida > Brassicales > Cleomaceae > Gynandropsis > Gynandropsis gynandra. The sequence goes on along the minus strand of CM071865.1, from coordinate 46,744,718 downwards.
ATAGATGCAAAATAAGATATTTTCAACGTTTAAATATTGATTACATAAGGTCACAAAGGTTACAAAGGTCAGAAAGAGGTTTAAGAAGAAGAACATGAAGATGAAGAGTAAAAAAAAAAGCCAGAAAGAAGAGGAACAAGCAAATTTAATCGTTTGCATCATCTTATTTCCATCACTATCCTCTAAATAAAACTTGGAACCTGAGCTCCAATCTATTGATTTCTTCTTCCTCATCAACCCACAGTTTATTCGGGTTTTGTCATACTCCTCCTTCACAAGCTTCACGAAATGCTCCGTTGTCATTTCGGGCTTTGAGTCATGTATGGTGAATTCCATGGTAGCAAATGACCTCCAACCGTGACCTTAAGTAACGCGGATAGAGCTTGATGCCTGAGTCCGCCGATTACCAAGACCTGGGTCGACCATGTGACCTTCGTGACGAAACAAGAGATGATTTGGTGCTACAAATTGTTGTAACTTTTCGGTTTTTCCTCCTCTATTTATGCTAGAGAATTCTATAGGATATAAAAAATTAGAAGAGATTGTAGTTGATGAAAAAGGTTGTGTTTGCTTTTGGTTTATTCATACACTATTTATAGGAGTAAAAAATACAAAAAACTAGATAATAAATATGCTCCTACCTAACACCGAGATAATAAAGATACTTCTAATAACGAGATAACCTTCAAACTACCCGTGCATTTAAAGATAATAAAGATACTTCTAATAACGAGATAACCTTCAAACTACCCGTGCATTTAAAGATAATAAAGATACTTCTAATAACGAGATAAC
>CM071865.1:46733617-46743714 GCA_036759665.1 Gynandropsis gynandra | reverse complement strand
ACATTGAAAAGACTAGTCGAAAGGGTCGAAATGGTCGGAAGGGTCGCAATGGTCGGAAGGGTCGCAATGGTCGAAAGGGTCGCAATGGTCGGAGGGGTCGCACGGGTCCAACATATTTTGATTTGAGATGTAATTTCAAAATTTTATTCATATTATTTGTAAATAATTTGTAAATAATAAATTAGTATCGCAGGGGTCTAAGGGTCGCAGAAGGACAAGGGTCGCAGGGGTTCAACGGTCGCAGAGGAACAAGGGTCGCATGGGGCCAAGGGTCGCAGAGGAACAAGGGTCGCAGAGGGACAAGGGTCGCAGGAGTCCAAGGGTCGCAGAGGAACAAGGGTTGAAGAGGGACAAGGGTCGCAAGGGTCCAAGGGTCACAGAGAAACAAGGGTCGCAGAGGAACAAGAGTCGCAGGGTCAAACTGGGTCGCTGCGTCGAACTGGGTCGTAAGGTCGTAGGTGTATTTTAGGAATATCAACATTTATAAAGGTATTTTTGAAGTTAAAAATTTTTTCTTTTTCGAAAAGGGTATTTTTGAAGTGTTTTAACCCTACGAGAATATTTTTGAAGTAAGCTCCTAATATGCAACGTTTAAAATTGTTAGGGGACTTTCATTATTTATATTTTTTTATTTTATTACAATGAATCTAATTTATATCAATCATAAAATATAATTTTTTTATTATTAAAATATTTATAAATATTTAAATAGAGTTACTTTTTCCTTTCCATTTTTCTTTATTATTACATGCTTTTTGTAATTAAAATTAATCTTAAAAGTTTAAGAAAAAACACGTATAATGTTAACTTTTATAGAATTTGAACTAAAGGAAAAATTTTAAAACGGGAAAACAAAAATTATGAACTCAGCAATGTTTTTGTTTTAAAGGATAACCATAATTTAATAACAATCGGGCATTTTTATTTTCTTTTTTCAAATAAAAAAATGTAAATATGTAACATAAAAAAAGCATAAAAGAAATCAATGGTGCACTCAAATAAAAAGATTAAACTCATAAAATCCGACGAGGTCGCATCTTCATCAATCATTACTGTCTTTGAAGAAGTCTGTGTGTGAGCAATTTGTAGCCGTTCAAATACGAGAGAATATTGGCTTTTTAACACACAATGTCAGAACATAATTTTATTGGGAACTACGGATCATTTATATCATATACGAGAAAATTGATTAAAATTTCACTCGATGAATTTAAAATTTAAGGTCCATTTCTATAACGATGCTTACCAATTCTAAATTAATTTTAAGTAATGATAGTTAATTACTTCCCAAAAGAGTAAATTTATACAGCCACTTGATGATACAAATTTCCATTTAAATTTATGTTTGAATTTTCATTCATATTAATTCCAAATTGATAAAAAAATAGAGGTAATGGTATCAGACCTAATGTAATTTAAAATGTAGCTGGCAATGTACTGGTTAATAATAGAAGAAATATAAGAGCTGACGAGGCAGCTGACAGGGCATCAAGCAACGGTCCAAAAATAAAACAGAATCAGGTTGTTGCACCAGAAGACTGCATGGAGCAATACACGGATAACAGACTGCAGGGGCATGAGAGGGAATTTTCAACAATACAACTCAGCAATTCCTTTAGATACTTAGAAAATGAATGAATAGATTAGAAGGTTCGGGAATGTTGGGATCATATATATATATATTCATGTAATGGGTTACATTTGGAATTCAACGTGAATGAAAATTGAAAGAACTTGATGCTATAGTTTTACATGTTTCTTCTTTATGTTCTTATTCATATGGTATCAGAGCCTTTGTTGATCTGCGACAATGCGAATCAACCAGCAAATTTTCCCTTTCCTTTTCATATTAACATTTCAAATTTTGTAACTATTAAACTTACAGATTCCAGCTATCTATTCTGGAAAACTCAGGTGGAGTCACTTCTCAGAAGCCAAAGGCTTCTTGGTTTCATTAATGGAGAAACTCTAAAACCAGAAGAGATGATTACAACAGAACAAGATGGACAACAAATCAAAACTCCCAATCCAGTATATGACTCATGGCTTCAAACAGACCAACTGATAAAATCTTGGATTATTGGAACACTGTCAGAAGAGGTATTCGGCTATGTTGTAGGTTTGGATTCAACACTTGAGGAATGGTCTACTCTTGCAAATCATTTCAATCAAAAATCAGTAGCTAGGGAGTTTGATTTACTTGCCTCACTGCAATTGCTGACCAAAAATGGTAGAACAGTTGCTGAGTATCTAAGAGAATTCAAAGGAATATGTGACAAGTTAAACTCCATTGGTAAGCCTATTTTTTATCAGATCAGATTACTTCAAGGACTGGGTAAGGAATTTGAAGCTTTTACCACAGTCATACAAACGTCTATGCATAGACCACCATATCCAACGTATGATGATGTAGTATCACAACTGATAAGTTTATCAGTAAACAACATTCATGCCTCATCTGTAATTACACCTCATCTAGCGTTTTCAGCACAAAATAATGCAGCAGGACATGCAGAATCTTATCCAAATTATGGAAGAAGAGGAGGAAACACTCAGAGAGGAGGAAGGTATCAGTCATCCAGAGACAGAGGTGGCTTCAATTCCAGAGGAAGAGGTTTTATACCTCGGGTTTATTCTACCAATCCTCAGAATCAATATAATAATTCAAATTCAAACAGATCTCAACAATTGAAGAGACCATTATGTCAGATTTGTGGAAAATATGGCCATGAGGCACTTCGTTGTTGGCATAGATTTGATAATTCATTTCAAAGTGAGGATGTACCACAGGCTTTGACAACACTTCATCTCACTGATTACAAAGGCACATAATGGTTTCCAGACTCAGGGGCATCGGCTCATATGACAGATTCAACAGCAAAACTACAAACTACACAACCATATTCTGGACAGGATGCTATCATGATAGGGGATGGCTCTTACTTACCCATCACACATGTTGGATCTACAAATCTCAATACAACCGAAGGTACACTTACACTCAAAGATGTTTTAGTTGTTCCAACAATTACAAAATCATTGTTGTATGTATCTAAGCTTACAATAGATTATCCATGTTATTTTATATTTGACTCAAGTGGAGTTTGTATAAAGGACAATCTCATAAAGAGGGTTCTAGCTCAAGGAACTAAAAGGCAAGGGATATATATTCTTGACAAGGTGAACTTACAGACCTTCTACTCCATACGACAGAGATCAGCAAGTTCATCAATCTGGCATCAGAGACTTGGGCATGCTAATGACCAGATTTTACAACAACTTAATAGTAATAATGTTAAAAAAATGACAGATATGAGTTCTAGTTTATGTGAATCATGTCAGCTAGAAAGTTTAAAACTTCTTTTCCTACCTTCTGTTTTTCAAGCAAAGGAACCCTTAGAAAGGATACATTGTGATTTATGGGGTCCTGCACCCATTACATTTGTATAAGGGTTTAGATACTATGTCATTTTCATTGAAAATTTTTCAAGATATTGCTGGTTATATCCACTACAAAGAAAGACAGATTTCACCTCAATTTATGCTATGTTTCAGAAGTTAGTTGAAAACCAGTTTAACAAAAGGATTCAAGTGTGTCAAAGTGATGGAGGAGGAGAATTTTGCAATAAAGAATTCTTAACAAATCTGGCAAATTCTGGAGTGAAACACCTTGTCTCATGTCCATATACACCAGAACAGAATGGACTTGCTGAACGTAAACACATGCACATTGTTGAACTTGGATTGTCAATGTTGTTTCAGTCAAGAGTTCCTCTGAAATATTGGGTAGAGGCATTCTTCACTGCAAATTTCCTAAGTAATCTGCTGCCATCAGTGTCTCTGAATAAGGTTAGTCCCTTCACAAAACTATTTTGTACAAATCCAGATTATTCAGCTTTAAGGGTGTTTGGTTGTTCATGTTATCCATGCCATTTGGATAGCATAAATTTGATCCACGTTCATTGCAATGTGTATTCCTTGGTTATAATGAGAAATATAAAGGTTATAGGTGCTTGTTTCCTCCTACTGGCAGAGTGTATATCTCTAGGCATGTGATTTTTGATGAACATCATTTTCCATTTCAGGGTTCTTATCATTTATTGGTTCCATCTTATAGTACTCCACTGCTTCAAGCTTGGCAGAAATCCCATGTCCCATAACCTTCAGTTCAACCTATCTCCTCGCAAATCATTCAACCACAATTTCAGTTTCCTATTTCTGTTTTAAACTCATCACCTTCTTCTGATACATTTGCAACCACTAGACCTTCTTCACATCAACCTATCCCTATCTTATCACCACCTCTACCAGAATTTCATCCTTCTATAACCAGTTCTCAAAATCCAGATATTCCACCATCCTTATCTTCACAACCAACTGAAACCAGAATTCAAAATAATCATCCAATGATTACTAGAGGCAAATCTGGAATTACAAAACCAAATACCAGATATGCTCTATTTTCAACCTCACAAATACCTACAGAACCTAAGACTATAACCTCTGCTCTAAAACACCCTGGCTGGCTTGAGGCAATGGAACGAGAGATGGAAGCTCTAAGAATGACTGAAACCTGGAAACTAGTTCCTTACACTCCTGACATAAATGTTCTTGGCTGTAAGTGGGTTTACAAAACCAAATTAAATGCAGATGGATCTCTAAATACACTCAAAGTAAGGCTGGTTGCTAAGGGATTTCATCAGGAAGAAGGGGTTGATTTTGTAGAAACTTATAGTCTAGTGGTAAAGACAGCTACAATCAGAATTGTTCTGACTCTTGCCACAGTTAAAGGTTGGAATATCACGTAGCTAGATGTGAAGAATGCTTTCTTGCATGGTGATTTACAAGAGACAATATTCATGCAACAACCTCCAGGATTCAAAGATGTCAACAGACCTGATCATGTCTGCATGTTGCAGAAGGCTTTGTATGGCCTTAAACAGGCACCAAGGGCCTGGTTTGAGAAATTTAGCTCATTTCTTCTTGAATTTGGATTTCTTTGCAGTAAGGCTGATCCTTCTATGTTTGTTTACAGACATGGAGATGATTTATTGATATTACTTCTCTATGTTGATGACATAATTCTTACTGGGAATTCCTCTCAAATTCTTAGGAGGTTAATACAGTCTCTAGGAACTCAGTTTTTAATGAAAGACTTAGGCTCCCTTCCCTATTTTTTGGGCATTCAAGTACACTCAAATGCTGTTGGGATGTTTCTGCATCAAACTAAATATGCAGAGGATCTGATTATTCAAGCTGGATTGGCAATGTGCAAGCCACAACCTACACCATTGCCTCTGAAACAGAGTAACACAGATTTTGAGAAGTTTGATGATCCGAGTTTCTTTCGAAGTATTGCAGGTGCCTTACAGTATCTCACAATTACTAGACCAGACATCAACTATGCAGTCAATGTGGTTTGTCAAAAGATGCACGAGCCCACAAATTCCGATTTTAGCTTGCTCAATAGAATCTTACGGTATGTTAAAGGGACAATTAATATGGGAATTCAATTTCACTCTCATAGTACTCTTCAGCTCCATGCCTTTTCAGACAGTGATTGGGCTGGCTGTTTTACCACACAGCGTTCTACAACAGGGTATTGCACGTTTCTTGGCAGTAATATCATCTCGTGGTCAGCAAAGAAGCAGCCTACCGTATCTCGCTCTTCAACGGAGGCGAAATACAGAGCACTTGCTGCAACAATAGCAGAACTGACATGGATTTCGTTTATTCTAAGGGACATTGGTATTCGTCAAGATCAACCTTCAGTTCTTCACTGTGACAATCTTTCTACTGTGTATTTGTCTACCAATCCAGTGTTTCATGGGAGGTCTAAGCACATTGAATTGGATTATCATTTTGTTAGAAAGAAAGTGGCATTGGGTTCTATATTGACAAAACACATCAGTAATCAACATCAGGTTGGTGATATCTTTACTAAATCGTTGGCTCAGACTCAGTTTGAATTGTTACGAAGCAAACTGAATGTTGGCTTGCCATCCAACATCAGTTTGAAGGAGGTTATGAGACCTAATGTAATTGCAGAAAACGTAGCTGGCAATGTACTGATTAATAATGGAAGAAATATAAGAGCTGACGAGGCAGCTGACAGGGCATCAAGCAACGGTTCAAAAATAAAACATAATCAGGTTATTGCACCAGAAGACTGCATGGAGCAATACACGGATAACAGACTGCAGGGGCATGAGAGGGAATTTTCAACAATACAACTCAACAATTCCTTTAGATACTTAGAATATGAATATATAAATTAGAAGGTTCAGAAATGTTGGGATCATATATATATTCATGTAATGGGTTACATTTGTAATTCAACGTGAATGAAAATTGAAAGAACTTGATACTTGATGCTATAATTTTACATCTTTCTTCTTCGTGTTTTTATTCATAAATGGATTATAAAATATATAAAAAATTTTAAAATATATAAAAAGCTAATTACTTTCAAAAAGTTTTGTTTTAGACGTTTAGATTTTTTTATTATTTTAAATTTTTTTATATATGTATGACATAATTTTCTAAAGGTGATTTATTTTCCCATTTTGTTATGATTTTTCATTTGAATTTTTTGTAGATAGAGTTTAAATCAATCGTGAAGGTCTTGTCAAATTTCGGATTATCTAGTTGAACTCTATATTGATCAGCCTATAAAGTACACATAACATATATGTATATATATATTATGCATAATTACATATTCAAATTTTGATATCATATATCTTATGAAAGTTACCTTAGAAAGTCCAAAGCATCACAACAACCCTTCATTAAGTTAAATGACGTGGATTCTTATTTGCCCGCATACACAAACCTACCAAACATTAAAATAAGAAAAAAATTGCGGAAAAATGAAAATACATAAACACACTGACTCTGAAAAGTAATATTAATACCAGTTAAAATATATGTGAAATTCATTATCTACTAACTGAAGTACCTCTTCACAATTTGACTTTTTGGGTCTTTGTCGAACAAAATAATAATTCAATATAATATCCACCAAAATTGCACTGAACTAAGAGGGAATAGAAAATATTATTTTATTTTGATACCAGGAAAACACTTATATTTTAGAAATTTTATAAAAAAATTTATGCTAATCATGTTTTATAAAATTAACATTACACATCAATGGTTTCTTAAATAGTTTGAGAATCATTGAATTCGTAATAATATAACAATTGCAACTCCTCGGTTTATGACTTTTTTCACTTTTGTAATTCATATAACAATATTTGTTTGATGCGTTATCATCCAAAATTTGTAAATATTTTCTCAACCATTTGAGTATTGTATTTCATATTATTGCAACGTTAAATATATTATTTATTCTCCTCTTGTTCTTATTATCTCTTATAACCAATATTGAATTTTTTTTATATCTTTTGACTTCTAAAATAGTTATTATTATATTGATAATGATTCAGAGAATTCTTTCTCTTTATATTCATGATATAGAGTAATTGAATTCAAGATAAGTTATATACTTAATAAAATCTTTTGATACAATTTTTAAAACTTTTTAATATTTATTTTTATATAAAGTATGGATTGGTTATCAATATTTTAAAAAATAAAATATTTGGTGTCGAATTGGAGTATATATAACATAAATTTTCAAATAATTATCTAACTCGAATCTTTTATAATTTCCAAATGGATTACAATGTATTTTGATAGCACCTGTTTATAACCTTCCATTCCATTCTATGGCCACTATAAGTCATTGTTTATAACAAGTCACTATATATCACATAACATTGTGACGTATATACTTTACATTTACTTGGCCAATTTTGAGAAGTTTTAACTGTGAAAAAGAGACCCACTCCAATATGGTCATTGATATCATAAACGATAATAACATATTTAATATTACTTTGGGATCAATGAATTTAATTCCAAAGAGAAGTGCTACATTTTCAATTACCCATTAAATTTCTTTATGAATTCTATTAATGTTAATATTTCAAGATATTTTGTTATTATATTAAGACGCTAGTTTAAAATATACATATAAGTTTTGCATTGTTATATAATATATATATATATATATAATGCGGAGTAAACTTTTTATTCCGTTGGTGTTTTGGGACAAGAAGAATGTAAATAGTGTTTAAGAAAAAGTATGTCACCACCACTCGTTGTGTTTGCCTCTCGTTTTCATTAAAGCAAACATCTTTTATATTTAATTATTAAAACTATTTTTTTTATGTAGTAAGACAAATATTAATTATTTATTTTTAATCTACTGATCCTTGTATCAACCCTTCACCGCTTCCTTCTCCCACTCGATGCATTGAATTTGGGACTTCTATGTTGTTCTTTTCCCCCACTCCTAGCTTTTCCGCCGACTAGCCAATTAGTATTTGCCACGTGTCATACGTAGCCGTAGGTTCAACTTAGAGTGGAGACGTACCTACCTCTCGCATATGTTGTTCTAGATTTTTTATTATAAAGATTCTAAATTTACTAATTTCATTTTTATATTATTTATTTTGTGAAGTATTAACACATCATCAACTCTATCCGAAATTTTTTAGATATTATGATCTGAATCGAAAATTTAAGAGTACTTTAATAAATTTAAATTATGAATCAAAGCTATACAAAAGTTTTTTAAAATGCTAAACTTTAATTGTTTTTTAAAAAAACGCTATGATATTATGTTAGAGTAATAATAAATTTAATGTAATATCCGATTGCTGATGTAGTATCAAGAAGAAAATTTTAGATAATAAAGTCTCAACATATGTTTTATGAAAATAACATTATCTTAATGTTTGATTGAGTACAAACAAACTTTAAATTTCATCCCGAACTCAAGTTTCTCTAACCATATAAAAAGATGTAAATTAATGACTTCGAAATTTAATCCCGAATGTCGCTCTTTAAGTATTTTCACTGTACTGGAAGGAAACTATATATATATATATATATATTTTATCAAAGAGGGGTGGGAATGATTTTTCGTATAGGGTTTCTTTCTTTATTAGACTCCCACTATTGTCTACTATTTTTTCATCTACTATTTGTTCCATAACCCTGAACCCTAGTTTTATTTTTTAACGATCATTGCATTTTTTTGTGTCGGTTTGTGTGATGAAAAGTATTTAAAATAGTTGACTTTTATAACTTATCGTTTCTCCTATGAAGTTAACAATTATACCATAAGATTAGTCATGATTTTTCTTCTTGTTATTTTTTTTTTGTAAATTGATATTCTATATTTTTTGTACAAATTTATCTCATTTATTAAAAAATATTTGATAAAAATAAACGATTACAAATATTTACATAATTTAAAAATATATTTCAATCATATAAATGTAGGGTTGATTTCAATTGCGGAAGCGTGTTTTTATCAACCCGAATTTAGATCTAGTCATGTTCGGATTAGTTTTACAGATTTCAACGGCGAACAAATATTGAAACGGTTTCAGTGATACCTGTTGCGTTGAAACGGATGATCGGATGTCAGACTTGAAGATGCAAGTCCTCTACTCGTATCCACGCCGATATCGGGATTGCTTTGATGCGGGATTCGGAAGAACGAAAACTGTTTTTCGTTCTTCGGGTTTTTCTTTTACTGGCGGCTAGGGTTTTCGTCGACCCGATACTCCTCACATGACAAACCTCACTGACACCTACAAAAGCATTCATGTGTAGATTTAACTGTGAAATCACACGATCGAGTACATTAGACAAGATGTTCACTCAATTCTACTAAACCCAAAACATCGACGTTCTCTAATCCTAACACTTGATCGAGCTTCAATTCTCTAGGTCATCACTAACCTCTTAAGTTTCTAAAAATTCTAATGTGTTCATGTCTCGTTTTGGACGTAAGAACTTCTTCACGAATCAACAACAAAACTAAATGTTGATGGCAAAGGTTCACACTACAAAAAAACATTGAGTTTCCAACGGATGGGGCAACGGACCCATCCGTTGGAAACAAATCGCAACGGATTTTAACGGAGACAAGAATATTTCTAACGGAACATTTCCGTTGCCATCCGTTACAATTTACGACGGATTTGCAACGGAAACTGCCCGTTGCCCTGTCCGTT
>CM071865.1:46660214-46717703 GCA_036759665.1 Gynandropsis gynandra | reverse complement strand
GACCTAATTAATGACCCGACGCGAGACACGAGACGGACGCATTACAAGGTGCACGACCAACAAGAAGCTTATCTTCTTGTTTGAAGATTTCAAGACAATTATGAAGGCCCTTGCATGAAGAGTAGCATTTATTGAACTTGAGTTTGAATTTTTCTTGTTTTTATCTAAATATGGCCGGCCACTTTGTAGGATGGACATCCAACTTTTGAAAATTATACTTTTGATTTGATTTTTGATCATTCTTGAATTCCTTTGTGAGTTCTTTGGTAGTTGGTGTGTAATATCCAGCTTCCACTCGTTGGTGCGTCATATCCAATGATCCGTTCGTTCTTCCTTGGTGCATCATATCCATCGAAGACGAACTCGGTAAATCGAGAGTCTTCCGCAACTCTCGTGCGACCATTCGCTCCACACACCCTTGTGCAATCTGTTGCAGCATGGCATATCCCTCACTAACCAAGTCTAGAGCGTCGATTCAGTCGGGATCGCGTCATGACTACTCCAGGAGATGTTGGGTGCACCCTATCCAGAAAAAATCAGATGTATTTGAGGTTTTCAAAATCTTCAAAGCGATCGAGCTTGAATCCAAAAAATGATCAAAGGCTTGAAGTTAAACAATGAAAGAGAATGTATTGGTAAAGAGTGTAATTGGTTTTATCAATCTGAGGGAATCAAAAGACAGTTCACGGTGGCATACACACCTCAAAAAATTGGTGTAGAAGAGCGGATGAATAGAACCTTGTTAGAAAGAACAAGGGCTATGTTGAGAACTATCGGCCTGGCAAACACATTTTGGGCCAAAACAGTTGTGACTATCTGTTATGTAATCAATGTCACCATCAACCGCAATTGATCCGAAAACACCTATGGAGATGTAGATGGGAAAGCCATCTAATTATTCCAATATTCATATGTTTGGATATACTGCATATGCGATGTATACTACACAAGAAACAACTAAACTGGATCCAAAATCCAAAAAGTGTGTCTTCTTAGGGTATGCTGATGGAGTTAAGGGGTATCGCATGTGGGATCCTATTGTCCACAACAGTTATTATTAGTAGAGATGTCGTATTTGTAGAAAAAAAGATGAAAAATTATAATAGTTATTTGGAAAGACTAGAGACGATGGGAGTTGATATTGAAAATCGAACAGAATAACAAGTTTCATATTCTTCTAAAGATATTGAAGAATCCCGATCAACTGAGATTTTGGAAACATGCTCCGATGTTCAGATTGAGAGTGGAGAAAACTAGTATGACAAAATTAATTTATTGTGGAGGAAAATATTGCTTATTGTATTTTATCTCAAGATGCAGAACCACTCACATTTCGTGAGGCAGTTCAAGGAAAGAATGCATCTTAGTGGATGACAACAATGAAAGAAAAGATAGAAGCACTTCACAAAAATAAGACGTGGGATATTGTTCCTTTACCACAAGGAAGGAAGGCCATTAGAAAAAAATAGATCTTCAAAATGAAACGAGATTGCAATGATCAAGTGGAAAGGTATCGTGTAAGACTCGTTGTAAAAGGATTTTCTAAGAAAGAAGGGATCGATTTCAATGAAATCTTCTCACATCTTGTTCGACTCACAATAGTTAGAGTTTTCCTATCAATTTATGCTACATTTGATAATATTCACCTTTAGCAGTTAGACGTTAAAACTGTGTTTCTTCATAGAGAACTTGAAGAAGAAATTTATATGCTCCAGCTAGAAGGATTTTCAAACAAAGGAAAAGAGAACTTGGTTTGCAAGCTAAACAAACATCTATACAGTCTCAAATAGGCATCGAAATGTTGATATAAGAGATTTGATTCTTACATAATGAGCCTCGGATACAATAGACTGAATCTAGATCCTTGTGTAGACAACAAGAGATTTGGTGATGATGATTTCATCATTTTGCTGTTGTATGTTAAAAACATGTTTGTAGCAAGCCCCAACAATGATCGTATTAAAGAATTGAATGCTTCATTGGCTAGGGAGTTTGAAATGAAAGACTTGAGTCAAGCAAATAAGATTCTAGGGATGCAAATTCACCGAGACAAAAATAATAGAAAGATTTGGCTTTCACAAAAGAACTATATCAGTAAAATCTTGCGTGGTTTCAACATGCAAGATTGTAAGCCTTTCTACCCATCTTCCTATTAATTTCAAGTTATCATCCGAGATAAGTCCTAGCATAGAAGAAGAGAGGATGGAGATGTCTCGAGTACCGTATGCATCCGCAACGGGCAATTTGATGTTTGTCATGGTGTGTACCAGACCGGACATTGCACAAGCAGTGGGAGCGGTTAGTCTTTGCAAAACCTGGAGTTGAGTATTTAAGTGTTGTAAAGAGGATCTTGAGATATCTCAAAGGTACCACAAATGTTGCATTGTGTTATGGAGAATCAGACTTGACTATTACTGGTATATTGACGAAACCAATAAACGATGAAAAATTAATTTGGTGTCGATGTTTTATGATCAGGCGGAAACATGAGCAACATGACAAAAGACGAAGTGGAAAGGGAGAAGGAATACAAAAAAATGACTTTAATTGGGAGAATGAAACTGGTAAAATCACTTTTATTCCAAATAATGAAATTAGTGAAGAAGGTTGTTGAAAAGAAAGAAAATGGTGGAGAAAGTGGAGGAAAATAAGAAAAAGAAGAGATGATGGCACAATTTTAGGAATTGTGTTTTCTACTTGTTATTTTTCTACACTAATCTTATACTATAAATATGAGGAATTGAAACTTCATTTCATCATCCTATCCAAAAACAAAAACAAGAAGAGGAATAAAAAAATAGATCCAGTTGTCTTTCCTAAGTTTTAAGGTTGTTCTCTAGGGTGTTTAAGTAAGACATTATTGTTTTCCTTACAATTTGAGAGAAATATTGTAATTCTTTTAGAGTCGATATAAACCTTTTATTGTTCGTCTGTGGACATAAACACTTTGTCGAACCACGTAAAACTCCAATATATCATTTTTACATTTTTCTCGTCTCTATTTTATTATCTAACAGTTATTTATCTAAATTCGATTTTAAAATAAATATCTGAAAGAATTATCTAAAAAATGAAAATGCTTAATGATTATCTACCATCTAATATGATCTGTGAAGCAAGGGATACAATATACCAACCAACCATTAGGTCAATTAATCTTTTTTATAATAACAAATGATGTATAATGAATTATATGTTTTTATGCAAACAAATAAGTTAGATTATAATCAAACATATTCAAAATTAAATTTATTATAATAATTAAAAAATCTACTATTAATATTTTCATATTTCCTATAATTTCACTAATGACATTACCGAGAAACACAAAGTTAAACCATATCAACGTAAACATAGAATGAAGAAATGACTCGGCGGCCGTTGACTTGAGTTTGTACTTCTTTTCCTTTTTTTTTTGGTTAATAAATAAGCATATAAAATTTTTATAAATTAAACAAAATTAAATTAAGAAAATAAACATAATTAATGTTTCAAAACAGCATTATGAAGATGTCTTCTCTTTTTTGGAATCACACCGACAGCTTTTTGACTTGCTTCCTTGTCTTTGTTTGCACCCACAGAGAAACCAAATAGGATATATATATTTCTCTTTGCACTTAGTTTTTTTCTCTGTTATTTTTTAAATTAATTTCATCAAAATTCATCATTACTATTGTTAATCAAGTGCAACAAACACCATACCTAACCCTCCACACGATTCCATTATATATGGATATCAACTACAAAAAAATAGGTAAAAAATTATGGGTCAATACATATTGATTTAAATTTAGATTCAAATTCACGTAAAGAGGATATTTATGTTATTTATATCCAAATTAGATAGAAATATATTAAAATGTAAAGTTCATAAAATTTACTCTTAAACTAACAATAATTGTATAAATTTGCGTTATAAACATTTTTTTTCGTAAAATCTCATAATATTAATACAAATCTTAATTATTATTTTTTGTGAATGTTTTTTTTTTTTTTTGCAAATTGTCACCAAATAACACAAGGTTTGAGATGAAAAACAAACACACATTTATATTGAAAGTTTTTATACAATTTACTAAAGAAACCAATTTCACAATAATTGAAACAAAAATGAACTTTTCTCAATATATTGCTTTTCTCATTGATGATTACTGAGGCATTGTTGTCATTTAAGTATAGAAGATCTGTTATGCAAAGTAGTGATATCATTTTGGATTTATTCAAAGTTGTTGGAGATGGTTAAGCATACAATAATATTGTAGATGAATGATTCTGATTCCTCTTTCCTTAATGGTATGAGTATCAATTGAAGCGAGGTGCATTGTGATAGAATAGTGTGCAATTAAGCATTCTGACTTGGCTGACAATGCTGACGAGGAGGGTGACTTGGCTCTGTTGTTTCTTTGTTCTGTTCTTCTATGGTTTTATAATGTTTCTGGTGTGGATGTCCTCTTATCTTCATTGTTGCTTGGCTGGTGTGGATGAAGAGTGATTTGAGCTAACCCTCAAACATGTGTGTGGTTGTAATCCAAAGCCAAGTTTGATTCTCAAATGAATGAAATGCATAAATGTAAATTGTTTGATGAATATATCAACAATATGCTCAGCATCATTGATATGTTTGGTGATGATCAATCCAAAACTACTTTTTTCACTATAAAATGATATTCCTAATCAATATATTTGGACCTAGAATGGAATATTGGATTTGTGAACAAATGGATTGTCGATAAGTTGTCATATAACATGATTGAAGAGCTTGGTTGTGCAACTCCAATATCTCTATGGATGAAAGATTATCCAAGTTAGTTCTGCAACAAATGAGGTCATGGAACTACACTCAGTCTCAGTCAAGGACCTTAAGATTGTGGGTTGTTTCTTTGAAAACCAAAAGATTAAGTTTGAACCTAGGAAACTCCATAAGCCAAATATAGACCTCATAGTGGTTTTACAACATGCCCAATTTGAATCACTGTAAACATGCATATTCAAATTTCGGAACGCATATGAAAACCCAATGATAAGATTCCTTTCAGATACTGAAGGGTGTGTTTAAGTAGTTTGTAATCTGACATTAGTAAAGTATGCATCTTTGGGTAGACCTAATTGAGAACATAAATTAGATCTGGTCTTGTGAGAGATAAGTATTGAAACACCCCAACAAGACTTTTGAAATAATGAGGGTTTGAATATGGAGCATCATCACCTAGAGTTGTGTGATGTTTTAAAGGAAATGGTATCAACAAAGGTTTTCAATGTTGAAGACTAGCTCTAATAAGAAGGTATTCTGTATATTTCTTTTAACTCAGACACAAACATTGGGGATGAGTACGAGCCTAAATACCAAAGAAGAAATATAGTCTCCCTAGATCTTACATAGAGAGCTGAGAATTCATTGCTACAACCAGATGTATAATAAGAGTGAAGGAACTTTCAATGATAATCATGTCATCCATATAAAGTAATAGCAATAATGTTTCCAAATAAGTTTGCAGGTGATGAGGTCTTCGGCAGTGCCACTGCACAAAAAGAGGGTCATACCGACGAGGTGCTAAACCAAAGAACAAAATAGAGAAATTGCTCGAAGCCTATTTGCACGTGGCCAGATCAGAAGCTCGTGGAACAAGCTGTCAAGGGTAGAAAAAGAAACGTGAAAGTCACGGGAAAATCATGAGGAAATATCGAAGGGATCATACCACATGGATTTCGAAGGATGAAATATAAGGATCTTACCTTATCATGTTCAATAGATAGGAAAACGCCCAAGGATATCAATATCCCTTCAAGTCATGTATTTTTCTTTACCAACGATATCCAACGGTCTTATCCCAACTCAAAAAAAATCCATGTTGGTTTTCTACATTGAATTGGGCCGCAATCCACACCCCTAAAACTAAGGGGTTGGAAGACACGAATAAGAAAAGATGGGAAATAAATATCTCTTATTTATTTCACGACTAGAAAAATCTTCCTAAAATCTAATTTTATTCCACCACATCCTTTAATTTTCTATTCCAAGGATCTCGAACAACTAGAAAATATTTCCAAGCCAATCATATCTCACTGGATCATCTACTTTCCTCCACTGAAGATTCTTAATGATTAGGCAATCTTCCTTACGACAAGTAAATAAATTCTTAATTTGTATTTATTCAATTTCTTTGTTTTGATATGAAGTCTTTCCTATATAAAGGACCTCACCTCATTTGTAATAGGCAGACTAAAATTTTTAGAGAACAAAATCTTTTGTTTTCTTGATCGTTCATCAAGAACATGATGTTTTCAACTTGTTCTCGGAACAATTGAATTTATGTTATCTTCAAACTATTCCGGAAACAATTGAAGCCATTATCCGACTGTACGAAGAGGCTTTCACATCTCTTGTGATTTCCATCACTCAACCCCAAACACCTCAGCTTCAGTCATCAACCACCATCCTCCGCCTTCGTCGGAAGAATCTTGAAGAGATCCCTTAGATCAGTCAAGAGATCCTTCACCGTCGTCCACCATCATCCACCGTCAATAGACGATTTCTTGAAGAGTACCATTAGTCCAGTCAAGAAATCAACCTTGAAACCATGAATCCTACTCGAGCGATCGAGGTTAATGGATTCTCCGTATGCATCCCGAGTTTCCACCCGAGGTGTATATCAGGAGGTTTATTGATTAACACTGAATAGAGCCTTTTGTTGGAAAGCTAAGAAAGACAGAATATTGCAGAGGAATTTTTTGGTGAAGAATGTTTCAACCCGAAAATTTAGAAGAACCTTAGCTTCAAAGAGCATAGCTAAACCAAGCTCAACAATGTTTATGTGTCGCCTTTCCATCATTCCATTCTGACATTTGTATTTTGATACCAGAATCAACCAAATGATTTAAAAAGGCTTTATTGGTAAATTTTCCTCCATCATCACATTGAAATTTTTAAATATTTTGGTTGAATCAATTTTCAAATTTGTTCTGAAACGAAATAAATACAACAAAGAAGCCTGACTTTTTCTTCAAAAGATAGAACCAACAGTATCTTGAAAAGTTATCCACTATAATAACATAAAATTTGAAGCATTTTATAGAAATTACAAATGATAACCCCCACAAATCACAGTTAATACACTTCAAAGGTTCTAAAGCAAAAGAAGAAAAAAGTAATTGAGCCACAAGAACATTGTGAAGAGGAAGAGTACCATCAGTAGTGGATACTAAGATTGCTTTTACTTATAATGATAGAGTTATCTGATATGAGATGCTGAAGAATTTAAGGATTTGCATGTCTAAGTCTCTCGTGCCACACTTCTTCAAAGTCAATTCTTTGCCCCACTCCTAGCACTTGTTGATTTATGGAGTCCTTAACATAAACACCACTTGAATGATAAACAAAAAAGCAAGGATAATCTCCAATGAGCTATGAAACTGAAAGCAAAGATTTTTTTTTTATGTTGAGAGCCACAAGAACATTGTGAAGAGGAAGAGTACCATCAGTAGTGGATAAGGAGGAAAAACCAATATAAGTGATAAGGAGAAATTAGTCATCACTAACCATAATATTGTCTGAACCAGTGTAGGGTTGGTTGGTTTGCACTTTGTAAGCAGATTTTCACTACAAAAAAATGCAAATATCAACGAACGGATCAACGGACCCGTCCATCGATGAAAATTGCAACGTAAAATAAAAAAATTATCAACGTAAACCAATCCATTACAATCTGTTGGAATTTCAAACAGGTTATCAACAGATACTATCCGTTGAAAGTTTTGGTCAATCCGTTAAAAGGCCGGTAAAAACCGGCGAATAATTTCTACTGATGACCGTTGCAGATTCCAACGAATGACCGTTAGAAACACCAATAAATGTCTATAGGTAAATTTAAAATTTTGATGCCATCGTTGGAAAAAATTGACCACTAAATTTCAACAGGCATCCATTGGTATCTTAAACGGTCATCCGTTGGAATTTTCAATATTTATACACCAAACTCGAATTTTTTACCATCAAACAATGAATCAAAATTATAAATTTAAACATTTTCGATTCTTTTTTTAAATAAAGATATATACAGATTGAGAGACTGGATGTATAAAATAAAAGATCCTATAACCAAGGAATTTATACAAAAATTCTTACACGGATTGGAGCAGTTCATGAGTTTTGCATCGATGCAATCTTCGTATCAAGAATGCGAGACGATATTTTGTCCCTACAAAATATGATAAAACATGAAGTATCGAAGTCAAGAAATTTTTTGCAAACACATTTGAAAGGTAAGTTTTTTAGAACATTATTAAATTTGGTTCTTTCACGGCCAAGATTGTGGCGTTCGAGATAGTTTGCAAGAAGAAGAAGCAATGAAAAGAAATGAAGAAGTTCATTTCGAAACAAAGACGACCAATACATATGTGGAAATAGTGTCAGATGTTTTTTCTGGAGTTATTGAGCAAACACATGAAGAGATATCGAACAATGAGGCACGCCAATACTTATTAGATTTTACAAAACAACCCATATATGATGGTTTGCATGAAGGTCAGTCCCATTATCCTTATCATCAAGATTGATGAGTATAAAAAAGATTACAATGTAGCTAAAAATTGAATGGATTCATTTTGCAAAACCATGCGTGAATATTTTCTAGAAAATAATCAAGCTCCTGAGATATATTATGAAACAAAAAATATTTTAAAGGATTTGGAAATGCCACATGAGAACATTGATGTATGTAGAAATAGTTGCATGTTATTTTGGGATGCTATAATTACCTTTTGGAATGTAAATTTTACGATGCAAACAGATTTCATCTGTAAAAACTATCTTCACTAAAATATGTATCGTACAAAAAAATATTCTATATGTGTGTATCAAACAAGTTGAAAAGGTTATATGAATAAAAACCGTTGCGGCAACTGAGATGGCACGCAAAAGACTTGACGGATGAAAGGATAATGCAGGATCCATCAGATGGCAAGGCTTGGAAGGATTTCAATGAAATATTTCATGAGTTGCGTATGTAACAAGAAATTTTTATCTTTGATTGTGCAATAATGGCTTTAGTCCATATGTACACTCTGGAAGTCAATATTCTCTATGGCTTATGATTTTGTCTTCGTATAATTTACCTCTCGATATGTGTTTGAAAATAGAAGTTATGTTTCTGATATTACTAATTCAAGGATCAAAAAATTCAAAGAAAAGTTTTGATGTATTCTTGCAGTCCTTAATTCATAAATTAAGAGGTTTGTGGAACAATAGAATTGTTGCATATGGCGTAAGTACGAAGAAAAACTTCACATTGAAAGCAATGTTGTTGTGGACAATTAACGACTCATCTGCCTATGGAATGTTATCTGGATAGAGCAGGCACGAGAGACTTGCATGTCAATATCGTATAGAGGATATAGATTTGTTTCATCTAGTACATGGAAAGAAAACATGTTGGTTTTATTTTCATAGAAGATTTCTTCCCTATGGACATAAATTCAGAAAATATAAAAAATATTTTCGAAAGAATGCGGTATAGAAAGAAAAGTTACTATGCATGCATATACTATACGAACGACTAAACAGGAGGCTAAATTTACAAGAATCAGTGGAATATAGAGGAGATCGTGGGCATTAAAAATCATAAGGCCAAGGTGAATGGCATAACTGGTACAAACATATTATTTCTTAGGAATATATATATATATATATATATAATATTTGTGTGTGTGTGTGTGTGTTAACATATTTTCATTATAGGATCTTTGATGAAACGTAATGGGTGTCTAAACTCAGATGAACTCAACAAAATAAAAGTTTAACATTACGCCTCATGGTTGAGAGATTTTGTAAGTACATGTATTTTCGTCTATATACCTAAAATTATATATGTTGTAAGTAATCATTCATTTTTATATTATAAAGATTAAAGATTGTGAAAAGAGACGTCCTACATGGTTAAGAGATCTAACGGTCTTGTAAGAAATGTATTGTGTTGGCTAATTATGTTTACTCAGGGATACATATTCTACACTAACAAGCATGAAAATATAGAAGCATTATCAATTACGAAGTTTGCATTATTAGTGAAATATAAGATGATAATTTCTACGATATTTTACACAAAATTCTACACGTCAAATATCTTGGTCTCGTTGGATTGAAGATCATATTTTTCAAATGTCAATGGTTCGACCCAACCAACGGACTTGATACATGAAAAATCGATGAGGAGGAATTAACATAACATCGGCACGACAGAATGAAAAGTATGATCTATTCATCACAACAGATCAAGCAGATCGGGTATGTCCAACATTATTGAAAAGTTAAAGAGATGAGTAGTGGTTCGCTGTTAAGATTAAACCGTGTGACATTATAAATATAGAAGAAAAAGAAGATCCATGCAAACCGATCGTCCTAAGCCAATACGCTTAATTGATCCTAACAATCGTGAAAAGATTCTCATAAAGATCGACATAGATGGAAAATACATTGACGATTATAAAGACGTTGAATCAGAAGATGAAAAAGATGAACATGACGACGAATTCCATGCACCATCGAAGAAAGAATCACCAATTCAAGAATCAAAGAAAAAAGATATGTAAAATATCTACTTATAGTATCAAATGTTTGTAACTTAATTTTCTTAAAATCATGTATTCCATTTTCAATGGGCATCCGTTGGAAACGGACACCCGTTGAATCATAGAAATTTTGGTCGACACTTAGACATTTGTTTTTCCAACGGATGACCTTGAAAACAATGGTATTAATGGTCATCCGTTTGAAAATTCCAACGGGTATCCGTTATTCCTTTACAACTGATATCCATCGACTTTTTTCAATGTACACTATGGAAATTAGAAACGGGTATCCATTGGAATAGGTAATGATGATCTACGCTCAGCCTAGATAGCTTGTCGCATCGGAAACATAAATTCCAATGGGAATCCCATTGGAAAATTTTAACGGATACCCGTTGAAAAGAAGACGTACAACTGCTTTATGGATCGGGAACATAATTTCCAACCGACATCCGTTAGAATTTCTAATGGATGCCCATTAGAAACTCCATCTTCATGTCAATAAATAACGTTCGTTGATTGGACGTCATTTACAACAGGGATACGTTGGAAATTTTGGTATTTAACATGTTGAACAATTCCATTTTCAACACAATCTCAAAACCAAAACATCAAATTCTCTCAAACACTAATCCTAAACCTTTAAACACAATTATACCTCAAAAATTTATTGGTCACGGTGGATTGTTGATGGGTTTTGCAGGAGCCCCACCACCACCTCATCTTCCATCATATCGACCTCTGTCACCTATATATCAGCACCATCGGTCTTTGATGATAAAGACGGTATGGTGGATATCAATGCTTTGATGGATACATTTGACGAGCATCTAAAAGTTGCCATCATCTATCCCAAATGTCATGATGGGACGTTATGATAAAATAATATTCATTTACACCTACATATATATATATATATATATTAATTTTTAAAATTGTCTAACAATTTTGTTTACCCGTGTAGGTTTGATATATATGATTTTCTTAAACACACGAACAACATCATCATCCAATGTTCCTTGTAAGGTCGGTTGTACTATTCTTGACAAATGATGCCAGAGGTGATACGTTACCGATGGTGGTGTACTTTTATCGTAAGTGCTATATAAGATTTTTAATTTAATATTATTATTTAATCTGTATAATAATTTAAGTATTTTTTTTATTTAATTTTGTAGCACGCATATAGATTGTGTAAGAACACAATACGCATCTATGCCACTTGGATGCACGATATGCAAGCTCAGTTGTAATTGATAATAAATAAAAAAACACAACTACTACAACAAGAACACCAAATCGGCATGGGCAACGAACGAAATTTTAAACAACTTGTCCAACATTGGGAGTCGAAATACTTCAAGGCTAAAAACGAAATACCAAAAATTGTCGGTACAGTGAGAAAGTTCCCGAGGATGGTCCGCATTACCATACCTCGAGAGCAAAGTTGTTCTCCAAACTATAGAAAGTGTTAGTAAAAAATTCTTCTTTATAATTAAAATTTATTTTTCTGTAAAATTTTTATCTAATTATATTATTTTAATATTACAGATGTAGAGGATGGAAAGAGAACTGACTTTTCTAAGCTGATCGTTGAGACTCATGCAAAGAAGAAATCTGTTGTCGGGAAAAAAGTCGAAAAACCCGAGCTGGTTGGCTCTTGGACGGAGTGGAGGGTGAAAGCTGTGACGGAGAAGATCACACAACAATCATAATCTGTCAGTTCATCTCCTGATGAACCTAGTCTTTTAAAAAAGGATAAAATTTATTTACAGGTAAATAACGTTAATAATTCATCATATAAAACATTTTAAATCGATATACTAACTTTAATTTATTTGATATTGCAGTCTATTAGACCGTATAAGGAGATTCTATACGATCTAAGTTCTCTAATAAAAGATATGTAGAGGACGCCACAACGGTACCCTCCACAGTCCAAAAGATGTATGCGCGAGAATGATGCATCGAGCAGCTCGAGGCTACCCCTTTTAGAAACACGAACACAAATATGTCATATGGAAAGCAACTTCGAGTTGATGAGCGATTAAACGTATCAACCATCACCATCTATGGAGGAAACACCTTCGAGCCAAGAACCGATCATCGACTCCGATACAACCCCTTCTGGATATATTGGAGAAGATGGAGATGAAAATGACGGTACCAATTTAGATGATATGTAGGCTATTTGGTTTAAATTTTTTTATGAAAACATGTATAAATAAAAAATTTTGTTTTTTATTTTTAATTTTCTCAAATTCGTCAATTTATCAATGTATCTCCATTGATAAAATAACAACATTATCAACGAGCATCTTTTGGAATCTTTTAAAATTTTCCGCTAAACCAAATCGTATATGTCGGTAATTCCTGCGTACAATTTTAACGGATACCCATTGGTTTCCATGTCATATTTGCAACGGATATCCATTGGAACTTCCAACGGTCATCCGTTGGAATCTTTAACAGTCATTCGTTTTAATTTTCAATGGTCATATTCGTTGCAATCCCTTGATAATTTCCAACGGATATATGTCCGTTGAAATACCGTTGCAAATTACAATGAATACAGTTTTTCAACGGTCATTTCCAATGTAAATAGCTATTTCCAAAAGATTTGGCCGTTGGAAATGGCCTATTTTTCTAAGGTTTGTAATACAAGTAGAGGCTCCACTGTCAAGGAACCATTCCATACTAGCAGTATAAGTCATATGAAAAGCGGTAAGGACTTAGGAATGTCTGTATTTTGAAAGGAGTTGTTGACTCTATGTCAACACTTAAGTGCTTTGTGGTCTAGTTTCCCATAAATTTATCACAAATAATTATTAGAAGAAGAGTTCTGAGACCCAGAATAAGTATGAACATGTTGAGCTTTGTTTTAAATGGAATTTGAGGAGAAAATTTGTTGACTAAAGCCACGATCTCTAGATGAGAAGCCTTTTACTCCTCCATTAGGAGTGTATCTACTTGTTCCTCTTTGGTAATATTCATTAATATTTCTAGAGTTTTGTGTTATCTGAGTTTAAAAATCCAAATGAGGGTTAACATTTGGTGTTTTGTAGGTTTTGTGAGTGTTGGATAGACTTTGGAGTTGTGATACAACAACCTCATAGGTGACATATCGAGGCCTATGCATGGAGGTTTGTATCGAAGTGGAAAATAACTCAGATTCCTTCCCTAGACCTTGTAAAAGCATGAAAATTTTCATTGGATATGAAACATATTTTCATATTGCAGTCAAATGATCACAAATATTTTTAAAGTCACTAAGGTATTCTGACATGGATTTACCTTCTTATGAAATAGTTTGTAAAGACGCTAACAGATCAAATTCCCTTGAATGAACTTTTCATTAAAATGTCTGGTAAGAGAAATCCATACCTCCAATGATTATTCAAGACCAAGCACCTATCCAAACACATCTTCAGACAAGCAACAACATATCCAACTCTTTACCAGTTGATCAGTCTGATACCAACTATCAAACTGTGGATTGGGAAGAATAGTCTCAGCATCTCCATGTCGAGTGGGAATGGTTTCAGAAGGTTTCGGTGAGGAACCATTGATAAAACCCATAATATTTTATGAATTTAAGAGTGACTCAACCTGAATCTTCCACAAAAGGTAATTGTTTTCTGAAAACTTCAAAATACAATGTTCGAAATATTTATGTATATGGAAAAAGAATAAACATCTGGAGTAGCGTCCATGGTTGTGATACCATGAAAACACTCAAAGAAAATCAAGGAAACGAAATGAACTGTTTTCATAGAATTGTTTTTGTCATTGATGTTTATCGAGGGATGCTCGTCATCTAAATACAGATGATCTTGTTACAAAACTAACACAATCAAAAAGTTAAAACGCAAAATCTATTATGCAAATCAATGATATCATTCTTGGATTTATTCAAGGTTGGTGGAGATAGTTGAACAAAGGATAATATTGCAGAGGAATGATTCTAATTCCTCTGTCTTTGATGATTGGTGTGAGTATCCATTGAGCCAAGCTACATTTTGATAGCGAGCATTCTGACTTGGTTGACAATGCCAGCGAGGAAGATGACCTTGCAGACAAGGAGAATGACTTGGCTCCTCTTTTTCTCTGTTCTGATATTTACTAATAGGTTCATGTCAAAGCTTAAGGAAAGACACAAAGTGTTTTCTGCATAAAATTTTCCTTTATTCAATAGACGATCACGTCTATAAATACATGGACTTGACTAACTGCTCAATTTAGTGCTGATTAAAAACCAGGAAACAAATAACGTAGTGCTCCTACAATTAAGCAGATACACGATGACTAATTCTAATGAAAGACAAGATTGATTTATTCAAACTGAAATCTGAAATCTTCAACTTCCCATGTGATCCCATCAATACTCCTCCATCAATGAGAACCTTGTCCTCAAGGTTCGGTGATGGAAGAGAAAAACTACGTCCGTTATGTATTTTTCCCTATCATTGATACCCTCCATTAGAAGCAGTTGTGGTTGACGACATCTATGACCTGGAGCGTAGCATTCATCGCTACTGAAACATAGACCAAGGCTCCGTTTTGTCTTCATGTCATCCCAAGTTAGAGGTTTTGGAACGATTCCCGTACTGCGTGGCGCATAGTTCGTCACCTTTGATGGCATGTTCTAGGTGTTTTGTTGTTGTCTTTGTAGCAGGTCATCTCGCATTCTGGCCAAGGATATTGCTTCTTTAAGAGTTTGGGGCTTAAACATCCAGATTCCGTCGGTTATGGATGCATGTAGGTCACCGATGTACGTACCGATGAGTGCTTTTTGGGTCTAGTCATGAACCTTATTCTGTAGTTTTTCAAATTCCTACTCATATTCTCGTAAATTGCATGTTTGTTGAATTCTTGCGAGTGCTTCATCGAAATCCTCACACTCCGTAGGCCCAAATCTCACACATAGGTCTTCTTCAAAGGCATTCCATGAAATAAAAGTGCCTTCTTCGTCATACGTTTTGAATAATGCTTAAAACCATTCATTCGCGGGGGCATCGTACGAAGCATATCACATGCGTTAAAGATCTGGAATGTCTTGATATTGAAAGAATTGCTTGGCTTTGTTGATCCAGATTGTGGGATCACCATCCGTGAAATGTGGAAACTCCAGTTTTGGTGGTCGCGAATGGAAGAGAGGTTGTACTCAATTTGTTGGCTGTTGTCGATCTTCATGCCTATTTCCTCGATCAGAATTTGACCCTTCTTGTACTCCTGATAATGTTTCAGTGATTCGGTTGAGGGTAGCTTCGAGCGGTTGAAATTTCTCCCCTATTGCAGTTTGGATTGTTGCGAGCTCGTCTTGGACGATACCGAGTCTACGCTCAAGTAACTCAATTCAATCTTTGTTAGAGCCCATATTGACACCAATAATCGGAAGTGGTCCGAATCAATAATGGAAGAAAAAAAGGGAAGCGTTGATACCAATTGATAGGTTCCTGTCAAAGCTTAAGGAAAGAAACAAGTGTTTTCGGTATAAATTCTCCTTTATTCAATAGACGTTCACGCCTATAAATATATGAACTTGACTAACTGATCAGCTTAGCTGACTAAAAACCAGAAAACAAATAACGTAATGCTCCTACAATTAAACAGATACACGATGACTAATTCTAATGAAAGACAAGACTGACTTATTCAAACTGAAATAAAAAATCTTCAACTTCCCATTACTATGTTCTTCTATGTTTAGGTCATGTAGCTGTCGTCTGATCTTCAATGTTGTATTGGCTGGTGTGGATGAAAAGTGGCTTGAGCTAACACACATCTTATCAATCATGATGAATAAGTCATATCGATTGGTTTCGAGCAATTCACAATTAATAACAAAATTTATTCTTACATGCAACTTGCTAAGTATGGAAGGAGATCAAAATATTTCCCATCCATATAAAATATTAGTAATTGTACTTTCATTCATGCGAACGTATTTCCCAAACAAACTATTTAAACACATTAGTTACAATAATATCGTGATTGATATGCATAACGTTTAGCTTATATCATTTACCGTAAAAAACGAAAATGAATTTTTTAATTACAAAAAACTCATTGTTTTATTTAATTGATTTCTATTTTTTCCCAAAAAAATATTTGAAGGATATATACCCAAAAACTAAAAAGAAAGTATGAGAATAGTGCTTCCATCTTTCAATTCTATCAAAAGATGGAAGTTTTGGCAAAAATAAGTTGATATAACGCTGTTCCTTTCCAAAATTATAAAGCATGACTTTGTCCTTAGCTACGTGATGGTTTGTGTAGTTATATAAATATAATATATATATATAATAATATTTGTTAGGAGGAGAGACGTGTAAAATGTGGAGCCAAAGAAGCAATGTCGAAACGTTACCAACCAAAACATAATCCACGAGCTTCTTTTTTTATTTAAAGAGAGAGAGAGAGAGATTATTTGGATAATGTAACAAGATTTATTTAAACAATGCCGACCATATATTTCTTGTGATACAAGTTCTTATATTTTCTTTAAAATGAAGAAATGTTTTATCTTTTATCTGGATATGGTCCGTAAAATTAAAGTTTATGTGTTTTAATTTTAAATTGAATATTGTAATAGTATATTATTCATAAACAACTAAAGATTTGAAGATATTTAAATAATTAAAAGTTTACATCTCATTTTGATCACACGATTTTATTAAAGGACATTAAAAATTATCTCATTCATCATTAAAAGTAAGAATTAAAATAGAATATAAGATAGAAACATTTTTATTTAAGGCATCGTTTTGTCCTACAAAATAATTGATTTATATAAATTTCTTATTCGTTACAGTATTATTTATTATATGAACTATGTTAAACCTAAATTCGATATGCAAATTGGTTTTCATAATATGTCAAAAATAATGGATATAAACTAACATTTACCTCTATCAATCTCGATTTACCATTGTAATCTATAGAAAAGTTCTCTATTTACCAAATGAAAACTCATTGTTGTACAATCGGTTTATATGTCTCCCTCTTAGGATGTCTCTTATTGATATAATATGTCAAACAGATTATATAAAATCTGTTAGATTTATTAGAAAATCTGTTAGATTTATTAGAAAATCTGTTAGATTTATTAGGATAGAATATGTCAAACAGATTATGTAAAATATGTTAGATTTATTAGGATTCCTTTACTATATATATAGACAAAGTGATACATGAGAGATCGGAGGGGAAAAATACTTTTGAACATGGTATCAGAACTTTAGCTCTTTTCTCACTTCTGTTCTTTCTGTTCTGTGTCTTTACCTTCTCTCTTCTTCTGTGTTTCTCTCACTCTTCTTCCGCTCGGAACCATACTTCTTCTATAACCTATTACTAAATTCTTGCTTTGATTCTTGTTTTTCTTGTTCTCTTTCTCTCCGAAATTCCAGAAATTTTCAATCGCCTTGTTTTTCTTGTTTTTCTTTCCAGAAATTCCGAAATTCCAGAAATTTTCTTCTATGTCTTGTTTTTCTTGTTCTCTTTCTGCAATCGCCTTCAAAATCGCCTTCATCTCCTTCATCGCCGTTGGTGTTTCTCTGCTTCTCCATCTCCTTCATCGTCGTCGGTGTTTCTCTGCTTCTCCATCGCCTTCATTGCCGTCGGTGCTTCTCTGCTTCTCCATCGCCTATCGCCTGCTTCTCTGCCTCCCCATCGCCTTCATCGCATCTCCATCGCCATCGGTGCTTCTCTGCTTCTCTACTTCTCCATCGTCTTCATCGCATCAGCTGCTTCAATCACGACATCTCTGTTCAATCTCCATCGTCTTCATCGCATCAGCTGCTTCCATCACGACATCTCTGTTCAATCTCCATCGTCTGCTTTAATCACGACATCTCCATCGTTTGCTTCAATCACAACATCGGCTGCTTCAATCACGACATCTCCATCGTCTTCATCGCATCGGCTGCTTCAATCTCCATTGTCTTCAATCCGGCGTCCCTGTTTCATCCGGCGCCTATCTTTTCCGTTCTGCAAACCGGCGTTTCGTCTCTTTCGGCGATTCTGTTCTCAATTATGTTCTCTGCCTCATATTCTGTTCACCTCCGCTCATCAACCGACGGTTCTCAATTTTCTTTGTTTCTTGGTTCTCATGGCGGCTTCTAACAACGTGGACAAAGCTTTTGGTATAACCAATATCAAGACTCACATCCCTATAGTCTTGGATATGGAGGAACTCAATTATGATGCGTGGCGAGAATTTTTTGAAACACGTTGTCTTAGTTTTGGTGTTATGGGGCATCTCGATGGCTCTTCTGAGCCTACTAGTGCTACGGATGATCGGTGGAAAAGCGTTGACGGGCTTGTAAAACTTTGGATTTACGGTACAATATCCAAATCTCTGCTCAACTCGATTCTCAAGAAGAAGTGTACTGCCCGATCTCTTTGGATGAGCCTCGAAAACCTTTTTTCAAGATAACAAAGAAGCTCGTGCTCTCCAACTCGACAATTATCTTCGCAATCTTTCCATCGGAGATCTCACCGTTCATTCACATTGTGAGAAATTGAAGCGAATAGCGGATCTTCTTGCCAATATTGATGCGGAAGTCTCTGCTCGCACACTTGTCATACATATGCTGAATGGACTATCCGAGAAATTTGACAACATCATCAATGTGATCAAACATCGGGAACCATTTCCTACATTCGAGTAAGCGCAATCTATGCTTCTTCTTGAAGAGCAACGTCTTTCACGGAGCCAACGCCCTCAACCAACACATCACGATCATTCTTCATCACCACAGGTCCTATATGTTGATACACACCGTCAACCGTGAGGCAATTTTCGAGGTGGCTCGTCTCGTGGTGGTCGTGGTTATCATTATCGTGGTGGACGTGGATCTCGTGGTCGTGGTGGTCGAGGCTATGGAAACTACAATCAGCACCAGTGGTCGTCGAATTGGACCCCGCAGTGGACTACTCTTACCCCACAACATCATTGGAATGCTTCCGCCCCGCAACATCATAGGACTACTCCATCTCCACCACATTGGCATTCCTCGTATCATACACCACCGCCGCCACAACATCATTCTAATCCGCGATCCGCTGCTGGGGTGTTGGGGGCTCCACCTACTGCTTTCGTGAGTCAACAACACCCTCCACATTCATATCCTTTATGGTCGACTCCAGTTGAGCCAACGACTCTTGCTCAGACGTTTGCAACAATGCAACTGTGCGACCCCTCCGACTCTTCTTGGTACATGGATTCTGGAGCCACATCACACCTTACTTCACAACCAGGTACTCTCAGTTCTGTTTTTCGTACGAGCACTATTCCTTCAGTCACTGTCGGTAATGGATCCATCATTCCTGTCACCTCTCTTGGTCATACATCAGTCCCATCCTCGTCTCGTCCTCTACACCTTACCAATGTTCTTGTCACACCTAATATAATAAAAAATCTAGTCTATGTTCGTCAATTTACAACTGACAACAATTGTTCTATTGAGTTTGACCCGTTTGGTTTTTCGGTAAAGGACCTTCCAACACAATGGACTCTTCTCCGATGTGATAGTTCCGGGCCTCTCTACCCTCTTCAGCCGTCGTACTCTCCACCATCCTTCTCTCCCGTCGCATTTCTCTCTTCAAGTCGTTCGTTTTGACATCGTCGATTAGGACATCCGGGCAACCACGTTTTTCATTCTTTACTTTCACGTGGTCTCATTTTTTGTAATAAACAGGATATGATGAGTTTATGTCATGCATGCCAATTAGGGAAACACACTCGCCTTTCTTTCTTCTCTTCTAATACAAAGGTCTCGGCTCCTTTCGATATTATTCATTCAGACATTTGGACATCGCCAATTCCAAGTGTTTCGGGGATTCGATATTATGTTGTGTTTCTTGACCATTTCACTCAGTTTATTTGGATCTATCCATTGCGACGGAAGTCTGATGTGCTCTCCAAATTTCTACACTTCAATGCACTCATTCAAAATCAGTTTCAAACCACAATTAAATCTTTTCAAAGCGATCATGGTGGAGAATACGACAATCGTGTTTTTCGTTCCTTCCTTCAAGAACACGGAATCTCCATTCCGTTTTCTTGCCCTCGGACTTCAGAGCAAAATGGCAAGGCTGAACATGTGTTACGTACCATTAACAACATGGTCCGCACGCTTCTTTTCCAAGCGTCTCTCCCTCCTCCGTTTTGGGTCGAAGCTCTCCATATGGCAACTCACCTTCTTAACCTCCTTCCATCCTTGGCCATTGATAACGAAATCCCATTCACTAAGCTTTATCACACACCGGTCACCTATACACACCTACGTGTTTTTGGATGCCTATGTTATCCAAATCTTCTAGCGTCCACCTCCCATAAACTTCAACCTCGTTCTACTGCGTGTGTGTTCTTGGGTTATCCTTCTGACCATAAGGGTTATCGTGGTTACGACTTAGCTTCTCGTAAGATCATTATCTCTCGACATGTTACATTTGACGAGTCTTCCTTTCCCTTTGCTTCTGGGTCTATCCTACCTTCGTCATCCTCCACATACGACTTCCTTGAGACCGACACCGAGCCATCCCCTACTCTTCGGTCTATTCTCACGCAAACAAATCGTTCTCCCCTAAACTCCCCTCCTCTTAATCCTTCTCTTCCCGTCCGTCATCCCATGGTTACTCGTAGCCAGTTTGGAATCCATAAGCCACGTCAAATCCGTAATCTTCACACTACGACCATCTCACCATTGCCTTCTAGTCATGTTCAAGCTCTTAAGGATCCACACTGGCAGGCGGCTATGAAATCGGAATATGATGCTCTTATTAAAAACGGAACTTGGGACTTGGTTCCTCGACCCCCTGGGGTTAATGTGATTCGTGCTATGTGGTTGTTTCGTCATAAATTTGATGCGCAGGGTAACTTGGCTCGATATAAAGCTCGTCTCGTGGCTAATGGCAAATCACAACGACCAGGAATTGACTGTGATGAAACCTTCAGCCCTGTCGTTAAGCCAGCTACGATCCATGTCGTACTAAGCCTGACACTTTCCCGCGAATGGCCGATCCATCAATTAGACGTCAAGAATGCATTCTTACATGGAAACCTTAAAGAGACGGTGTATATGCATCAACCACCGGGATTTCTTGACACATCTCGAGCGGACTACGTCTGTCTCCTACGACGGTCGTTATACGGCCTCAAGCAGGCCCCTCGAGTTTGGCACCAACGTTTTGCCTCATATGCCACTCGTCTTGGATTCCGCCAAAGCAAATGTGATTCATCACTCTTCACGCGTCATGGACAATCGGGTACGACATTTCTTCTTATTTATGTCGATGACATTGTGCTCACGGCCTCCACTACTTCTCTTCTTCGGTCTATCATTTCGTTTTTGGGAAGCGAATTTGTTATGACGGATCTTGGTTCATTACATTACTTTCTGGGTATCTCGGCCACACGTTCATCTTCAGGGCTGTTCTTATCTCAGAAACAGTATGCTCTTGACATACTTCAGAGAGCCGGAATGAGCAATTGCAACTCGTGTGTCATGCCTGTTGAGAGAAAAGCCAAACTTGCACCTGATTCCGGTCCACCCGTCCGACCAAACTTGCACCTGATTCCGATCCACCCGTCCGCGATCCATCTCTTTATCGCTCCCTTGTTGGCGCTCTTCAGTACCTTACATTCACTCGCCCAGACATTGCCTATGTCGTTCAACAAGTATGCTTGTTCATGCACGATCCGCGAGAGAAACATTTCAACGCACTCAAGCGGAAACTACGATATATACAAGGTACCATTGCTCACGGCCTACAAATAACCAAGGCGTCTACATCGGGTCTCATAGCCTACACAGATGCAGACTGGGCAGGTTGTCCGAGTTCACGCCGATCTACATCAGGATATTGTGTCTTCTTAGGCGATAACCTTATTTCGTGGTCTTCTAAACGTCAAGCTACCATCTCTCGCTCGAGCACAGAGGCTGAGTATCGTGGTGTTGCTAACGTTGTCGCCGAAACTTGCTGGCTACATAATCTTATTTTGGAGCTTCACTGTCCACTCCATCGGACCACACTTGTCTACTGCGACAATGTTAGCTCAGTCTACTTGTCCACTAACCCGGTTCAACACCAACGAATGAAGCATGTTGAGATTGACATCCATTTTGTTCGAGAGAAAGTGGCACTTGGTGAAGTTCGAGTCTTGCACATTCCGTCATCATCACAATATGCAGATATATTCACCAAAGGTCTACCTTCTTCATTATTTCTTGACTTCAGGACTAGCCTCAACATTTGGACACCTCACGTTGCGACTGCGGGGGCGTGATAGAATACGTCAAACAGATTATATAAAATCTTTTAGATTTATTAGGAAATCTGTTAAATTTATTAGGATTCCTTGACTATATATATAGACAAGGTGATACATGAGAGATCAGAGGAAAAAAATACTTTCGAACACTTACGTCATGTGGTGTAGATATTTTGATCATTAAAAGATGTTTTAAACCTTATATATATATATATATATATATATTTCATAAAATAAAATATTTATAATTCTTAAAAAGATATTTTGAATTCTTTATTTTAAGTTGATTCGAAATAGTGAAGAAGATTTTCACATTTTCATTACTATTTGAGCTATTTTAGTTATTTATTTAACAACCGATAAAAATTGTTTAAGTATTTTGTTAAATGTTTTATAATGAAATTTCTGCATTCGGAAAGATCGTCTAAAAGTTTCAATATTCTAGAGAAATTCAACAATATCATTTATGTCTGTTAATTAAACTAGCTTCACCAAAGTTATGTTTATTATAGTGTTTAAATATACAATTATTGACTATTATTTCAAATTTTCATAGTAATAATTTTGTGATATTTGATAATTTGTATAATGGGTGCTACTTTTAATAATTACATTATTTTCAATTATTTCTCAACACATTAGTGCGTGTATATATACATATATTTGTGTACTGGTCCCTCATGAATGTTCATCGGATATATACTTTATGAAAAGATTGCTAGTTATATATTGACTCCGCATTCTTCAAAATAAAAAAGAGAGGAATTTTTTGTAAAAAAAACACTGAAAATACCAAATTCACATCATTTTCACATATATTTCATAACACTAAAAATTTAACCTATTTGTTGGTAAATAAATTATTTTAGGGCATTTTAAACGGTGGATATGAAATGCAAAATAATAAATGGTTTATAGAAAATAATTGCGTGTGGGCCTTAATTACGAAACTGACACGGAGATTTCGTTTTTGCCTAGAATCTTGTGAATGCTCTCCCTCATACGTATTGCAAAGTCAGCGAGTTTCCGCTCCTCTCTCTTTATATATTTCGGACACTAACCCACTTCTTGTCCTAAACTTAAAAACTAAAGATACATCTCTCTCTCTATCTCTATCTCTCTCTCTCTCTATCTCTCTCTCTGTCTCTGTCTCTCTCTCTCTCTTCATATATAGAGGATTTGGTTTTGTGGGTTTGTGATGGGAGAGAGATCAAGGCAAAGCACCAAAGGGGATGAAGAGAAAAGTGGTGGTGAAGTGAATTGGAGTATGGTGGAAGATGACAGTGTTGATTGGAGAGGAAGACCTTCTGACCCGAATAACCATGGTGGCATGAGAGCTGCTTTCTTCGTTCTTGGTACTGTCTCTCTCTCTCTCTATCTCTCTCTCTCTCGATATAAGTATAAATCTATATATATGTCTCTCTCGCTCATAATTCGATCTACCAGGACTTCAAGCGTTGGAGATAATGGGAATTGCGGCGGTAGGGAACAACCTGATAACATATGTGATAAATGAGATGCATTTTCCTTTGTCTAAAGCGGCAAACATTGTCACAAACTTTGTCGGAACCATCTTTATCTTGGCCCTCCTCGGTGGCTACCTCGCCGACACCTTTCTCGGTAGCTTCTGGACAATTCTCATCTTCGGCTTCGTCGAGCTCTCCGTAAGTCAACAATTCTCCTCTTTAATATATCATATTTGACAATCCATAACTTTAGAAAAATCAAGTTGAATTAGATTTAAACCAATTTGACATTATATTTGTATCTATGTCTATGCATCTACATGAATATATTTGTGAAACTATCTTATACATTACATGCATGTGAATGATATGACCATAGGGATTCATACTACTATCCGTACAAGCACATTTGCCTCAACTAAAGCCACCAAAGTGTGACCCAATGATAGACCAAAACTCATGTGAAGAAGCAAAAGGGTTGAAGGCATTGATCTTCTTCATGGCACTCTACTTGGTTGCAATAGGGAGTGGTTGTGTTAAACCTAACATGATAGCTCACGGAGCCGATCAATTCCCCCGGACCGACCCTAAGCAATCGAAACGACTCTCTTCATACTTCAACGCCGCCTATTTCGCATTCTCCACAGGCGAACTCATCGCCCTTACGCTTCTTGTTTGGGTCCAAACGCACTCGGGAATGGACGTAGGTTTCGGAGTTTCTGCGGCCGCTATGGCTATGGGACTCATCAGCTTGGTCGCCGGTACTATGTATTACCGTAACAGACGTCCTCGTAGAAGCATCTTCACACCCATTGCTCAAGTAAGTTTCTCACAATACTTTATAGGATCTAATGATTCTTTATTGCTATCTCGAACCCATTTTCTTTTTCGGTGACATAACCATTTTGGATCTATTACTTTTTTTTAATCAACTTGAACCAAATCATTTTTAGTGGTAATATATATATAGATATATATCCAAGTTTTTTTATCAACCCGACTTTGATAGCATTATATATCGGTCATGTCCTTTATACAATATGATATATCTCTTTCTCTTTTCAACGTAAAACTTTTAATAGATTCCACTCTTTAAAAGAATTTTGTTTTTCTTCACGTACTGGTTTAGTACTTGTTTAGTAAAGACCACAAAGAAAAATTGTCATAAATTTTTAATAGATTCCACTCTTTAAAAGAATTTTTTTTCTTCACGTACTTTTTATGTTTAGTAAACACCACAAAGAAAAATCGTCATAAATTTTGACAAAAGTTCACTATATAAATTTGCGAGAGTTTAATCATTTTTCTTGTCATAAAATTTCGACATGGTATTAATTTTAGTAAATTATGACAGAACTATAGTTTTCAACTTTTTTCCGTTGCAAAATCATGTAACTTTTCTAAAAAAAAAGTACTGTCGGCAATTTCTATAATATTATGTCATGATATATAGTATTCCTAGTGATGAGAATAAATTTATACGAAGTTATATATTTTTGAGTGTGGATATATATATATATATATATTAATGTTAAAATATGCTTCTCTAAATAATATATTTATATATAGTTTTTTTCAAGTTGCGTTTGAGTTATCCAATTATATAGTGAAAATATGTATATTCAAAACCTGTATACGTAAGCTCATCTAAATTGTACCCTCAAAGCAAGCATAATTTATATAAGAATAACCAAATATATGACATATGTTGACTTATGCATCATTAATTAATTAATATAATTTTAAATAGATTAAGAGGATTAATATATGATTAATTATCACAAATTGTGTGAAATAAATAATCGTATTTTGCGCCTGATAATGCAGACAGAGACACGTATTTGGTGGCTTAGCTTATCAAGGTTCTGTTCTAATGGATTTGACTGACTTTGATCCTTACGTAGTTTCCGATTATTATTATTATTAGATAAAATTGATTGTTATGGATAATTAGATGAATCAATAAAATATAATATATTCTTGAGGTGTGACGCACATATATATATATATGTATTATACATGTCGTAATAATGATGAGGATGGTGTTTGAAACTATAGGTGGTTGTTGCTGCGATGTTAAAAAGGAAGCTTGTGTGTCCCTCTGACCCGAGGATGCTCAATGGAGCTCCTCATGTCTCAAACGGCGTCGTTGCCTCTGAAACTTTGCCTCACACTCCTCGTTTCAGGTTTCTCTCTTTATTTTCTTTTTCTTTTTGAATCTAACACACAAACACATATACTTTACGAATCCATTCTTTATAATATTATATCAATATATAATTAAAAATTTTTTAATTGTTCCATTTCATCATGTTTTCACATTGAACTTCATAAATTTTTTTCATTGCATTTATGTGATATCGAGATGAAAAAAAAAGAAAATTCAAAGGGTAATTGGTTTTTTTTTTGGAATATGGTCAATTTTTACATAGAATTTATGGTATTCCATGAATAGAATATAGATTATAATTCATTAAAATGATTGTATATTATTCATACTAGGTTCTTGGACAAGGCATGCATAAGAACAGAAGAGGGGAACAGAAAGGAGAGTGCATGGAGATTATGTACGTTAACACAAGTGGAACAAGTGAAAACCCTAATTTCACTTATCCCAATCTTTGCATGTACAATCATCTTCAACACTATCTTAGCTCAGCTTCAAACATTCTCAGTCCAACAAGGCAGTTCCATGAACACTCGTCTTTCTCAATCCTTCCACATTCCTCCCGCTTCTCTTCAATCCATTCCTTATATTATGCTTATCTTCCTCGTCCCTATCTACGACTCTTTCTTTGTCCCTTTCCTTCGAAAATTCACGGGACATGACTCTGGCCTTCCCCCTTTGACAAGGATCGCTATTGGTCTCTTCCTCTCTACCTTTTCAATGGTTTCGGCTGCCTTGCTCGAGAAGAAACGTAGGGATACTGCCGTTTTCCAAGGAAAAAACTTGAATATCTTTTGGATTACGCCTCAATTCTTGATCTTCGGATTGTCAGAGATGTTTACGGCTGTAGGGTTAATCGAATTCTTCTACAAGCAATCTTTGAAGGGCATGGAAGCATTCTTAATGGCCTTGACGTATTGTTCGTATTCTTTCGGGTTTTACTTGAGTTCAGTTCTCGTTTCGGTCGTGAATAAGGTCACTTCATCACGCAACAACACTAAGGGTTGGCTCTCGGAGAATGATCTTAACAAAGACAGGCTTGATTTGTTTTATTGGCTCCTCGCAGTTCTTAGCCTCTTGAACTTTGTTAACTATCTTTTCTGGTCGCGATGGCACATTAGGTCTGCGAGGACCATCGACATGTAATAGTTAATTGTATGCTTTATATCGAATTATTATATCCCCGGCATATATATATATATATATAGTATGATGTCTCTATTCTCTTCTCCTTTATCAACCTAGTCGAATATCATATATGCATCTATGCACATTTTTAATCATCAATATAACATCAAATATAATTTGATCTTTTATTTATCTTAAAAGAATATGCATATTAAGCGAAATCCAAACTGTAAAATGTAATAACTCTAAGATACATTATACTGAATGGATAGTGCATGTATACCAAACTATATATAGATTCATTTAATAAGCTTTGAGATGTAATATTCTAATGCTCATTTGGGGAATGAGTTTTATACTTTATAATATAACAAATGTTATCGATACATCCGATTGAAGGAAGATAACGAAATCATAAACATAAAATCGAAACAAAGAAAAAGGAATCAAATCCAGAAAGTCGAAACGAATGAACAAACGACTAAAGAAGAAAATTACTCTGATTGACAATTCAATCTAAATATTGGATGAATGAAAGAAAAAACCATCATTTCAAAGAAAAAAATAAAAATAAAAAACTTTATTAATAATGAAAAATACAATTCAATGTACATTATATAAAACCACATGCAACTAATATAATAAAAGAAAATATCAATAAAATACAAATAATAGAATACATTTATTAATGGAAAAAATATCAAAGATACTTTCTTAGGGTTTTCTTGCTTCACATATACCATTAAAAATCTAATAAAAAAATTGTAGAAAAAACAGATGGGCTTTATATTTTGTTAATGAAAACACATATAAGTTGACATTTTTTCGAAACAAAATCTATATCAAAATTCAGAGGAAGAAACGAAAGACGATTTCAAAGTTGAAAGTAATTTCAGCGATTTCCAGTGATTTGGAGCGATTTCTAGCGATTTTCAGCAATTTCGAGCTATTTTTAGTGATTTCCAGCGAGTTCGAACGATTTTCAAGCGACTTCGAACGATTTCGAGCAATTTCAAACGATTTTCGAGGGTCTTATGGGTCGCATGGATAACAAGGATCGCAAGGGTCGCATCACTACTAGAAAATTAAGATTTAGGGACTGAAGAATTCGTCCCTAATTCGTCCCTAAATAGGGACGGATTAGAGACGACCAACAGTAATCCGTAAATGAGCGTCACCAAATGATATACATCCCTAATCCGTCCGAAAATAAGGACGGAAATTTCAATCCGCAAACCATCCGTAATTGCAGACCACCACGCCGTCCGCAAATCGACGGGCAAACTCGGGGAATTTTTTTTTAAAAAAATACAGACAGGTGGCCAGTCTGCAAATTTAGGGATGGACGGGGTGTCCGCAAATGCGGACGGGCCACCCATTCGTAATATTTTTAAAAAAATTTAAATTGAAATTTAATTTAATTTAATTACATTACATTAAATTTTAAATATTTGTACATAACAATAATTAATTAGAAGTCATATGTGAGTAACATTTACATTACAAATCCATTGCATGTATTTCGAAATCGTCGTTATCGGAACTCGGGATGGCCGTCGGAACTCGGGACGGCCATCGCAACTCAGGACGATCGCCGAAACTCGAGAAGACCGCAAGAACTCGCAAGAGAAAGGAATGGGCGAGAGAGAAAAATTGGATGGAATGAACAATGGGGTGTGATGGAATTTATAGCATTTTTTCAGACAGTCGTGAAAAACCGTCCGTAATTACAGCCGGAAAGAAAACGGGACGTCCACAATTATGGAAGGAAAGAAAATGAATGTTCGTAACTGTGGACGGAAAGAAAACGACAATTCGTAATTGCGGACGAAAAAAAATGTGGACTACACATGGTCGTCCGCAAATTTGCGGACCGTCCGTCCAGGGCTTTCTCCATCTGTGACTTGACACCGTCTGTGCATCTCGAGCCTTCTTTGTCCATGACCCGACACCGTCTGTCAGTCTCGAACCTTCTCCATCTGTGACCCTTTCGTCTATCCCGTTCTTTCTCCATCTGTGACCGACACCATCTGTATGTTTCGAGCCTATGTTTACAATGTCTAATTTGTTTATTCTTGTTCCACGACCGATTATTATACATGCAATATGGACAAGCCAATCGACCATGCGTTTTCCAACAAGAATTAGACTTTTATATACATTCATTCAAGTGACCAAGAAAGAATAAAAGCATTTATTCAAGTAACTCCATAGGGACGGATGGTGTCGGGTCATGGATGGAGAAGGCTCGGGACGGACGGACGTTGTCGGGTCACGGATGGAAAAGGCTCGAGACTGATGGATGGTATCGTGTCACGGATGGAGAATGCTCGGTACGGACTAACGGTGTCGAGTCAGGGATGGAGAAAGCTCCGGACGATCCACAAATTTACGGTCTTCTCATGTCCAAGTAGATTCGTTGTCACGAGTTAGAGTTTTGACGGATGGAGGCTCGGTACGGACTAACGGTGTCGAGTCAGGGATGGAGAAAGCTCCGGACGATCCACAAATTTACGGTCTTCTCATGTCCAAGTAGATTCGTTGTCACGAGTTAGAGTTTTGTCAACATGTAATTATGCTTAATGTGGTTATAGTATTTGATCATATTTCAGATTGATTGGTTGTTCTTAATGCTTTTATTCTTGTTGATCACTTGAATTATTCGATCTCGCATTGATCCCATTAGTTTATTGCATTTATCTCATTTGTTACCCCCTTGAGGAAACATTAGTCTAGATATTTATTACTTGAGATTAACCACACAACGTTCGATCTCGAAGATAATGTCATTATTATAATCACAAATATTAAGAAGATATGTAATGAAATATATGAGTATTGTGTATGAGAAACGGATGAAAGTTTGAGGGGTTAAATAGATAATTACTGGATTTTTTACGAACTAAGATAAATATTTACCATGAGCAATCCCGAAGCCATCCCTAAGAGGATATGTGGACGTCCCGGATTAGGAACCGTGACCCAGGGGCATCCGCAAATAGAGGACGACACTCGGTCCCCATCCCTAATCAGGGATGCCCTCGATATTTGTTTCCAATCCATCCACAAATACGAACGACTTAGGGACTGTTTGTCCGTCTGCAAATTTAGGAACATGTTAGGAGTAGAATTTGTAGAACAAATATAAATCAGCAGAAGCAAGATATAAAGACTAAGAGCGAGCGAAAGATCAAGAGAATTAGAAATAATAAGAATAAGTATTATCTTTGTGTATTTCATTAGAACTAAAGGTACCTATTTATACAATTAGAAAGAGTGAAAACCAAGGAAGATACAAGTACACATGCAAGGCACAAGTTTAGATGTAACATGCATGACCTGGAGCAGTCAACAAGGCATAGGAGACCGCAGAGGTCATAAATAGGCTTGACCAGGTCGCATGACGCGGGACGCGGGATGTGGCTCGAGACGCGGAGAAGAGAGGGATGCGGGATGCGGCTCGGGACACGGAGAAGAGTGGGACGTGGCTCGGGATACGGAGAAGAGCGGGACACGATCTTTCTTCTTAACATTCCCCCTCAAGCTTAGCCGTTCAAAAGCAACATAAGTGAAGCCTCATTAAAACCTTTTCAAGGAGAGCCCAATTAGGACAAAAACCCGACAAAGGAAAAAGAGTACAACAGCTCATGAGCTTGAGGAACGATCGACTAAACTTGAATGTGATGCCTTGGGTCTGAAGATATCAATGAGGTCGATTCGATAATGGAGATCTTTGCAGACTTTTTCACTTGTGGCTTTGGTGAAGACATCGGCCAACTGATCTGCGTTTCTTGTGTATATGAATTCAATGACGCCATCTTCGAGCTTCTCTCGAACAAAATGGCAGTCAACTTCAATATGTTTTGTTGTTTCGTGGAACACCGAGTTGGATGCAATGTGAATTACCGCCTGATTATCGCAAAGAAGCACCATGGCCTGCGAAGGTTCGAGGCCAAGATCTTTGAGGAGAGCCCGGATCCAAATGAGCTCACATGTTGTATTTTCCATAGCTCAGTACTCGGCCTCAACGCTGAAACGAGAGACCACCTATTGCTTTTTTCTTCTCCAAGTGACAAAGTTCCCCCCGAAAAAGGTATAGAACCCCATCGTTGGTTTCTGGTCTTTGCAGTCACCGGTCGAATCTGCATCACAATACCCAATTAGACTAGTGGCGTTGTTTTTACTCATTAGTATGCCTTTTCTTGGAGCGCTCTAGATGTATCGGAGGATTCGGTCCACCATTTTCCAATGTTGTTCCTTTGGAGCATGCATATGCTGGCCGACTTGATTCAATGCATAACACAAGTCAGGTCTTGTTATCGTAAGATATATTAGCTTACCGACAAGGCGTCTGTATTGTTCTATATCATAAAATGGTTTCCCCTCACACAAGTCTTTGTATTTTTCTTCGATGGAGGTCTTGGCCGGCTTAGATCCGAGTTTACATGTTTCATTCAAAATGTCTAAAGCATATTTTCGTTGAGAAAGAAATAAAGTATCATTAGATCTAGTTACTTCAATTCCAAAAAAAATATTTAAGTTCACCTAGATCCTTTATATCAAATGTGTCTTTAGAAAACGCTTAACACTTTCTATTCTTTTATTATCGTCACCTGTTATGATGATGTCATCAACATAAACTAAGAGAACGATGATACCGAAATTGTTTCGAATGATGAACATGGAATGATCAGCCTCACTCCTCTTAAAACCATACTTTCGAACAACATCATAAAGCCTAGTGTACCAAGCTCGTGGGGACTGTTTGAGTCCATAGAGAGCTCTTTTTAGTTTGCATACAATTCCTTTTTCGGTTTGGAGACTCAGGGGAGGTTTCATATAGATCTTTTCCTTTATTTCCCCCTGAAGGAAAACATTTTTAGAATCCATCTGTCACAAACTCCAATTAAGGTTAATAGCAATAGAAAAGATTATATGAACAGAATGAAATTTAGCAACAGGAACAAAAGTCTCAGTATAATCATCCCCATACTTCTGATTATACCCTTGCACTATAAGACGAGTCTTGTAACGTTCTACCTCACCATTACTTTTATATTAGATTTTGTATACCCATTTGCTTCTAATGAGCTTCTTTTTTTTAGGAAAGGGGACAAGGTCTCATGTTTTATTCTTTTCTAAGGATGCTAGCTCCTCATCCATGGCTTCCTCTCATTTTGGCTTCCCTTCGGCTTCTCTATAAGTTTGTGGCTCGATATCCCTCTCAATTTTACTAAGAAAAGCTTTATGATAAGTAAAGATAAATTCAAAAGAGACAAAATTTTGAATAGGATATTCGGTTGTCATGCCATTGAAATAGGGTGTTTGGTTGCTACACCATTGAATAGGATTGTGAATCCATTCCGAGATTGTTCGCCTTATTCTTGTGCTTCTCTGAGGCACTATCTCATTTAGAATCCTTCCTTCAACTTCATCGACGTCATGGTCCTCATTTTGGTTATGATCATGGTTTTGATCTTCATTCTCATGATTTGAGGCCCGAGATTCCTCCTCATGATTTTGCTCAGAATATACATCATGGATTTATTGTTC
The DNA here is from genome assembly GCA_036759665.1 of Gynandropsis gynandra. Classification (NCBI taxonomy): domain Eukaryota; kingdom Viridiplantae; phylum Streptophyta; class Magnoliopsida; order Brassicales; family Cleomaceae; genus Gynandropsis; species Gynandropsis gynandra. The sequence goes on along the minus strand of CM071865.1, from coordinate 46,684,549 downwards.
TTCATTTTCTGATATTTCTTGATCATTTTGGTCTTCATGACGTTCAAGTACACTTGGCAGAGGACTTGTTTGAATTTACTAAGTTTCTAAGGGACAAACCTATGTCATTTGGTTCCGAGATTTCTTTAATCTCTTCCCGACTGATTTTATCATGAAAGCTCTTTTCTTCGAGAAACATAACATCTCGAGACACTATTACATGTTGAGATTTTGGATCGAAACACTTGTAGTTTTTTTATTTACTGAGTATTTGATGAACATACCTTTAGTGCTCCTTGGTTCCAACTTGTTTCGTTGTGAGTCATGAACAAGAACGAAACATACACAACCAAAAGTTCTAAAATACTCAATACCAGGTTTTGTAGAGTTTAATACCTCATAAGGTGATTTGTCCTTTAGAACCTTTGTAGAAATTCTATTAATGATGTGACATGCGGTCATTACTGCATCGGACCAAAACCTTTTAGGAATATCTCAATCGAACATGATAGTTCTCGAGACTTCCATTAGGTGTCTTTTCTTCCTCTCGGTCACTCCGTTTTGTTGCGGAGTATAGGGACACGAGGTTTGGTGTGTAATACCTTGTTCTTCAAGGTACCTGCGAAACTGAAGACTAGTTACTCTTCACCATTGTCTGTCCTTAGACATTTTATTTTAGCATCATGTTGAGTTAAAACATGCTTATGAAACTTTACAAACACATCATAAACATAACTCTTAGACGAAAGAGTATAAAGTCATGTAAATTTTGATTTTTCATCGATGAAGGTTACAAAATATTTCTTTTGATCACGAGAAACACATGGAGTTATCTAAATATCAGAATGGATTAGTTCAAAACAATTTTTATAAACCGAAACAGAGTTTGGAAAAACTTGTTTTACGTGTTTTCCTAAGATGCAAGCTTCACATGTAAGAAAATTCGATAATCCTATATGTGGAATTAATTATCGACATTCTAATAGGAAGTAAATCAACCAAACAATAATTAAATCACTTACTTGAATATTCCATGATTTGCATTCTGTGGATCTTTTCTCCGATGCCTATTCCTCCGAAATCTCCTTCAATCTCTCTTTGATAATATAAGAGAGTTTTTCCTTTTGTGTATTTGTTTGTTTTGTGATTATAGTTGTTACGGTGAATGAATCCAAAGGGTATTAAGACATTTTTGTAATAATGAAAAGACATGTCCTAAAAGACATGTCTTTTGCTACATACCCTTTAAATTCTCATTAATTACAATAAATCCTCAATTTGTAATTAATCACAAAACCATCATTAGATTTCTATAATTGCGGAATGGCACGGAGGGATTTTCACCAGATAATTGTCTCCTCAATACAACACTAATCATCATCGTGTGTACCTCAATAACAATTATCTAATACTTATATTTATATGAATCAACGTTAGAATAAAATTTCTAACATCACATGCTTCATGTTTATCTTTAAGATCAGAAAAATGATACTTAGAACTTTGCTATGAGGGTATCCAAGTCTTGCATGCCATATAGAAACTTTTATCAATATTTGAATTTGATAGAAACACAGACTCAGGATCACAATACATAGACTCAATAACATAAAGACCATTGAGGAGCTTTCCTTTACCGATTACTTGTTTGCTTTTAATATCCTGCATCCAGAATGAGTTAGAATTGAAACAAACATAGCAATTAAGGTCTTTTGCAAGCTTTTGGACAGAAATAAGATTATTAGAAAATATTGGAACAAAGAGAACCCTTATATCATGACCGAGAAACTTAAGCTTCCATGTTCCTTCAATTGGAACACTCTATTCATTTGCAATAGAAACAGAGCCACTATGAGGTTTTATATCTTTAAGCAAGTCATGATTTTTTATCATATGATTTGTAGCTCCACAATCTATTGTAATATGGTTTCGAAAAACAGAGAGAGGAGAGGTAACATTACCTCCCACTTTATCTACTTTGTTTGTTTGATTTTCTAACTTAATAATTTGGAAAAACTCCTCGAGGTCTGCCTTAGTGACAAACTCGGACTCAGAGGCCATATTAGCATTACCTTGGTCATCACAGCTTTTGTTTTTCAAATAGGGTGAAGGATCCAACAACGATCCTTTGTATGACCTTTCTTTTTGTAATGCTCACAAGAGAACTACTTTTTGAAAGGCTTGATAGAAGTGGCTTGCCCAGAGGTGCTTTTAGAGACATTAGCATCCTCGGTCATTTATTTGAAGAGACGGTTTCCCCTTTCCTCCCTTTTAATCATCTACAAACTTCGTTAAACGAGAGAAACTCGTTTTGGCGAAGTATGTGATGAATAAGGTTGTTGTATTTATCGTCGAGGGAGAATAAAAGATAAAAGACATGATCCTGGTTCGCTCTTAAAGCAATTTCCACAGGATCCACAGTATGAGGCCTTAGAGAAGCAAGTTCAGACCATAATTCCTTAAAATGACCCAAATCCTGGCTAAAAGGCTTTCCCTCTTGCCTTAGATTATTAAGGTTTTTCTTTACTTCATATACACAACTAAAATTAGATTCATTGCCAAAAACTTGTTTCAGCTCATCCCAAAGCTCCTTAGGAGACTCTATGTGCCCATATGTACGAAGTATATGAGATTCGAGGGAATTTTGTAAAACAGCCAAGGGAATGAGTTTATTTTGTTCCCAAAGACCTCGCATGTCAAGAGTGACCTTAGCAATCTTCGTCCAAATGGAATAATTGTTTCCATTGAACGAGATTGAGATGTTTTTGGTATAGTCCATGACAAGAGATCTGAGCAAATAAAGGGAAACCAAAACAAAGAGAGATTCAACAAATTTGACCGAAAACAACTTTTGAAAGAGAATAGATTTAAAAAAACAAAATCGGTCAAAACATTTTCAGAGATTCGATCACCGCTCTGATACCATGTAGAATTTGTATAACAAATATGAATCGGTGGAAGCAAGATATAAAGACTAAGAGCGAGCGAAAGATCGAGAGAATTAGAGAGAATAAGAATAAGTATTCTCTTATGTATTTCATTAGAACTAAAAGTACCTATTTATACAAGTAGAAAGAGAAAAACAAGGAAAATACAAATACACATGCAAGGCACAAGTTTAGATGTAACATGCATGAGCGGGAGTGGTGTCAACAAGGCATAGAAGACCGCGGAGGTCATAAATAGGCTTGACCAGGTCGCAGGACGCAGGATGCAGGATATGAAGAAGAGCGGGACGCGGAGACGAGCGGGACGCGGAGACGAGCGGGACGCGGAGACGGGCGGGACGCGGAGACGAGCGGGACGCAGAGAGGAGCGGGACGCAGAGAGGAGTGGGACGCAGAGAGGAGCGGGACACGGAGAGGAGAGGGGCGCGGAGAAGAGCGAGATGCGGCCAGGGACATGGAGAGGAGCAGGACGCAGCTCGAGGCACGGAGAAGAGCGGGACGCGACTCGGGACACGGAGAGGAACGAGATGCGGCTTAGGATGTGGAGAGGAGCGGGACGTGTCTCGGGATGCGGAGAAGAGCGGGACATGACCTTTCTTCTTAACATTAGGGACCGTTTTTTTTTCGTCCCTATTCCGTCTGTAATCCGTCCGCAAATTTAGGGATAGATTGGTCAGTCCGCAAAATCTTTTTGCAATCTTCAAATTTCTATTAGTGCATGAATTGTACGGGTCATATGGACAATTTGGGAATATCAATATTTTAAAAGTAAAATTGAAATTGAATTTTTTTAGGAAAGTGTAAGATTGAAACTTTAATAGTATATCAAAAGGTATTTTTGAAATTATCCATTTATTAATCTATATATTCTAACAGATTTTAGCTCAAAAATAAGCATTACATTTTTTTAATGTTTTGGGGAAGGAAAACAAATAAATTAAGCAAATTTTGAGAGAAACAAATTGTTTCGATAAGAGATCAAATGACTCCCACTTTGTTGTAGAAGAATAACTATACGTTGACGTTAGTACACGAGGAACCTTGAGTTAAGAGCGATCAAATTATGTAGTACAAAAATAATAAATTTAGTCCAAAATATTATAAATTAAATTTTTTAATTAAAATAACAATTTAATATATATATATATATATTAATCTCGATAGAAAAGTAATATTTTTAAACTATTTGTATCTTTCTATATTATTCTGCAAGACTAAAAATGATAGTATTGTCATATATCCAATAGTCTAAACAATATTGCCCAAATAAGAATATCCACACCACGACTCATAAGCTATTTATATCCATAAGAAATCGTGGAGCTACCAATTAATAATGATGAAACTTTGCGCAAAGTTTCCTCCAATAATACTACCTATTACGTATATATCAATAAAGATGTATGCATACCTTTATGTTATATATTATTATATATAAAATGACATTTTTAGAGTGTTTAATTTCTCTTCTTTTTCTAATGATTTGATGTTTCGTGCATTCCCATAAATTTAGTTTAATTGATTTCAAGTATTTCCATAAAATTGTTAGCTATTAAGTTCAGTTCTCAGTGTTCTAAAAGTCGGTCTAGACGGCCGACTAATTGCCGTCTAGGCGCTCGATGGTGTCTGATCGCCTGATTAATAAAAAATCGCTCTTATTTTTATAAATATCAAAACGACGTCATTTTGGCTATATTTTAAAAAATTTGAACCAAAACGGCATCGTTTTGATCGTTTTATTTTTTAATAAACCAAAATGACGTTGTTTCGGTTGTTTCTCTCTTTGCTATACGGTTCTTCCAGTTTTGAGTATCGTTGGTCGTCTTCGTTCGTCATTCATTTAGTTTTAAACGTCGTTCCTTGTTGGTTCGTAGCCATATTTGTCTTCGTTTTCGTTCGTCTATTTGTCATTTTTTTCTTCATTCGTCTGTATGTCATCTTCATATATTCGTATGTTCGTCTATCTCAACAATACCGCAAATTCGTGGCTTAGAATTAGTAATTCAAAAGTAAGATCATTTTGATACCGACATCAAAATTCCTCAAATACACTGCGGATAATAGATACTTAGTTCTTCATTAATATTTTGTTATGTTTATGATATGTTTAATGAATTCATATGACTTTATATTTTATATGTAATATTTTTGTTATTTATTATATTATATTTTATAATTTTTAAATTAAAATATATTATAAATATTAAAAAACGAAAAACGCCTAGTCGCTGACTAATGGCCGATTAATCGACTAGTCGCTAGGCGCTAATGGACTGTCTGACTAGCGCCTAACGACTTTTACAACACTGCCTTCAAGACTTAAAAATCACATTGAATTTTTTTAAAAAAATGGTCTTTTTTGTATAATAAATAAAAATAGTAACATATATGAATCATATAAGATACCTACAACATAAGGCATTACTAGGGGAAACAAAAAGTGGGACAAGATGAAAAGTAGCAACAATGGAAATGAATAGGGAAAAAAAAGGAAAGGTAAGACACACATTGTAACAATTCAATATCACAATAATATTTGATCATCATCATTGCTATTATTGTTCTTTTATGATTTACAATAATTATTGGAAATGGTAAGAAACATGTCTCAAACATGTCTAGTTGTAGATTAATCGGCCCCCCTCCATTTTATTTTCTTATGCTGTCTATATTGCTATTTTTTTACTTTTATTATTGATAATTACTTTTTTTACTCACTAGTGGTTACAATTTCATCAAATTGTCTCCCATTTTAATGACATAAATTCCCCACCATTTTCATCTCATACTGTTTTGCTTGCATCATATCTCACTCCAATCCCGTTGAATTGCTTTTCTTTCATTTTTTTTTTCTCTATATTTTAGCTTTTGTAGAATTATATATAGAAAATGCATTATTACATTTTATTGGTAAAAAATATCAACTTTTAAATTTTGTCCATTTACTTCTCAATAACACATTAACAAAACATACAACTCCACATTCGTTTAATTCTAATGATGTGAAATTTTTATTAGAAGTTCATCATCCACAACATCACCTAGAATTAAAAAATTTAACTTTTCTAATATAAAAAATTTCTAAATTTTATTTTAGTATATGATATTTCTTAAATTTTAAAATTTATTGAAAATATGAAATAAATTGGTTTGCAACAAATTAATTGATTGGATATGAAATTTTGTATGTTAATATTTTTATAGCGTTTTGTGATGATAGTGCTGCTCGGGTTACTCGAGTTTTTAACCTGCCTGGTGAAAAGTCCAATGCTATTAAATTTTGAAAGGGATTGAAATATGTGCTATATATAACACATAAAATTTTGTTAGGTACTAAAACTTTTATGTTATATAAAAAATTTTATTTTTATTTTAATATATAAACAATATTTATCATAATCTTCACCAGAGCTCCAAATTTATCATCGTTACCAAATTGTGTAACGAATTATCAATATCATTAATAAAATTTGTTATCAACTGTGTGATGTTATTTCAATAAAAGCCCATTTAATATATATTTGGTCGTTAGACCAATTAATAATGAGCCTTAGCCTAAGTACTTATGGGCCTTATTAATTGAAACAACTTCATCACAACCACGAACAAAAAGTTGTTAAATTTGATTGAAAAAAATATCAAATATAGAAAAAAACTGTTAAAAAATAAAAATAATATTATGGATGTAAAAATGGATATATGATTTAGATATGTGCATGTATATATATATGTTAATAACATGTGTATGTATAACATATTATAAATATATGATATATATATATATGTATATGTATAACTAATTAAGTAAAAGATAGTAAATTTATCTAAAATTTTGAATATGAAAGAATGGTTGTATTGTCTAGTTTATCTGAGAAGCACTCAAATACCGATATCACTCGTCAAATCAATGTATAAAACCGAGTTGTAAAACATGATAAAGAAAATCAAAACAAATCAGACCGTTAAGAATTAGTCAAGAACTGCAACGACTGATTGTTTAAGTATACTTACTTATTTTTGTTTTCCACTTGAAACAAGTTGCAGCACTGTATTATTATTTTTTATTTTTTTTCTTTTGCTTTCTCTCTTTTTTAAAAAACATTAATCATCCACAGCTTCTAGGACGTTGTGTAGATATCTTTTTGTTCATATAACAAGCTTCTTGATTACCCTTTTTAGGTATACTCTTATGTAAGTATAGAGGAGTATGTAAGCTCAATTTAGCTTTGTATCATAGAACGTTATAACTGAAACTGAATATCTCCCAACTTAGACCCGAGCATATACTCATAACAAACTTTTCTTATATCTGCATAGAAATAAGTGTAAAAGTTGTTAGAGGAATAAGTGATAAAATTAAGTGCACTTGGGTCACCAGACAAAAAACTTATAACTGGTAAAACCACAACAGTATCCAGTACGCTAAGCAATGGACAATTAAGTGTACTTAAACCATACAGACCTATGAGTAATTTTCCTTTTCTTCGTAAGATCATAAAAGACTCTGAAAACATTTATCAATGTAATACTCATAAAAAAATCACGGCTCACAGACACCAAGTGATTTTCTCAGAGAAACAAACCGATTTAAATCCAAAGGTTTTGTGAAGATATCTGCTAGTTGACGTTCCGTAGGTCCATATTCCACTTTCATTTGTTTTTGTTCAACCTTCTCCCTCAAAAAATGATGTCTTATTTCAATGTGCTTTGTTCTGGAATGCTGAACAGGATTTTCGATATATCTATAGCACTTGTATTATCACATCACGCAACAAAAGTTTTAGATCTCATACCGTAGTCCATTAGCATTTGGTTCATCCATAGAAGTTGAGTACAACAACTTCCCAAGGCAATATATTCAGCCTCAGCAGTAGATAACGACGTTGAATTTTGTTTTTTACTACTAAATTGTTTCCAAGAAAGAAACATCCACCAGACGTGCTTTTTCTGTCATCCGTATTTCCTCCCCAATCAGCGTCACTGAAACCAGCAAGTTCACAATTAGTATCTTTTGAATATAGAATTCCATACTCTGTTGTACCTTTGACATATTTTATTATTCGTTTCACAGCCAGCAAATGAGATTTTTTCGGTTTTGCTTGATATCTGGCGCAAATTCCTACACTTAAACACATATTAGGTCTACTTGCGGTGAGATAAAGTAAACTCTCAATCATGCTCCTATAAAGTTTAACTTCAATATCTTCGCCGTCTTTGTCTTTTGTCAACTTCGTTGTTGTTGACATGGGAGTACTTGTTGAATTGCTATGGTATAATTCAAATATTTTCACCAGATTTTTTGCATATTTACTCTGAGATGTGAATAATCCATCGTCAAATTGTTTCACCTGTAAACCGAGAAAATAACTAAGGTCTCCAAACATACTCATTTTGAACTCCCGCTTCATTGTCTGAACAAACCAGTTTACTTTGTCCTGCGATTTAGAACCAAACACAATGTCATCAATATAAATCTGCACAACTAGCAAAATCCCATCAGAATCATGAATAAATAAGGTTTTGTCAACTCCCTCTCTCTTGTAGCCGTTCTGAATCAACAAGCTTGTAAGTCTTTCATACCAAACACGTGGGGCTTGCTTCAACCCGTATAAGGCTTTCTTCAGTTTGTATATATACTCTGAATAATGCGGATCCTCGAAACCTTTCGGTTGTTCCACATAAACTTCCTCTTAAAGTATCCCATTTAGAAATGCGCTTTTTACATCCATCTGAAAAAGCTTGAAACCAAAGAAACAAGCAACGTCAAGCAGTAGACGAATTAATTCTAATCTAGCGACAGGAGCAAAAGTTTCATCAAAGTCAACTCCTTCTACTCCTTATTTCTGATAATTTCGCCTTCCTCGTTAGTTTTGTTCTTAAAGACCCATTTTGTGCCAATCACATTTAAGTTCATTGGTCGAGGAACCAAAGTCCAGACGTCATTTCTAACAAATTGTTCTAACTCCTCATGCATGGCCTTTATCCATGATTCATCATCTAAAGCATCACGAACACACTTAGGTTCTATTTGCGAAGTAAAGCATGCAAATTTTATCATATCATGATAGTTTACCCTGGGTTTGTTACATGTTCGTCTACCATCTGCAATGTTTCCAATAACATCTTCTATTGAGTGATTCTTGTGCACCATGGTTTGTTCCATGTTGGTTCTGTGATTTTCATTTTCAGGAAAATCTCCATTTGTTTCACATTCAGCAACTTCTTGATCAGTAGGTACACTTAAATGTTCATTCGCTGATTCTGACTGTTCTTGTATTGTTTCTGAAGAAAAAGGAAAAATGATACTATCAGTCAAGTGATCCTCATCAAATACCACATTCACAGATTCAATAACCTTTCTTGTGCGCAAATTAAAAATTCAGAACGCAGTTGTGTTGTTACCATATCCAAGAAAAATTCCTTCGTCACTTTTGGCATCGAATTTACCTAAACATTCTCTATCATTCAACACAAAGCAAGTACACCAAAAAATATGGAAATAGCTTAAGTCCGGACTCTTATCTTTCCACAACTTGTAGGGTGTTTTAGACATACCTGGTTGAATGTAAACACGATTAATAATGTAGCATGTTGTATTTATGGCTTCAGCCCAAAACCTGATAGAGATTGATTTCCCATGCAACATAGCCCGTGCCATTTCTTGCAGTGTTCTGTTCTTTCTTTCAACAACTTCATTCTGCTGTGGTTTCTTGGATGCTGAAAATTCATGAATGATGCCATGCTTTTGACAAAATTTTTGAAATACATCATTCTCAAACTCTTTTCCATGATCACTCCTGATTCTTTCAATACATTCTTTAGTGTTTTTCAATTGAAAAAACATGAAATGAAATAATTCGAAGGTGTCAAATTTTTCTCTCAAAAATTTCACCCAAGTGTACCTAGAAAAATCATCAACAAAAACAAAAATATATCTCTTCCCTCCAAAACTTTCTATTCTCATCGAACCCATCAAGTCCATATGTACCAGCTCCAGAATTTTGTCAGTCTTCACTTCAGGCATCCTTTTGTGATGAACTTTTACCTGTTTACCTAATTGACATGGTTTACAGATTTCTATTTTATCTAGTTTCAATTTAGGAATACCTCTTATTGTCGTAGAACCTGATAGTTTTACCAGAGACATGTAGTTGACATGTCCTAATCGTTGATGCCACAAAGACAACACATCATCCGTTGCTTTCAAGCAAACTTTCTTTTCACTCCACACATAGCAATTATTCGAAGATCGTGACCCTGTAAGTATACACTCATTGTCAGAATTCATTACTTGACATTCTTTCTTATTGAACTTAACCCGATGATTGTTGTCACATAATTGACTAATGCTAATTAGATTAGCCGTTAAGCCCCCAACAAATTGTGCATTTGTTAAAACAGGTTATCCAGGTGAGTTTATGTCGCCTTTTTCAAGAATTTTTCCTTTGTTTCCATCACCAAAAACTACACTTCCTGCATTCTTGATTTCAAAAAAATTTGAGAGTAATTCCCTTATACTTGTCATATGTCTAGAGCATCCACTATCAAAGTACCAGATGTTAGATTTTTCTTTCTGTGCAGAGATATATGCAACATTGCAGTATAGATCACTTTTCTTTATTTAAACTTGTTTAAATTTTTGTGACTTACTTGAATCATACCTGAATCTTTTGTAACAGGTGCGTTTTTTATGACCTCTGATTCCACAAAAGAAACAAATTACCGGGTTTCTTTTTTTGTTTTCACCTTAGTACATTCTTCTATAATTCTATCCTTTATATTATGAATGATCTGTCCTTCTCTTGTTGTAGTTGTGGTATGAAGTCTGAATTTGTCTTCTAGATTCGTGCTCAAGAAAATGATCATTTCCATTTCTTCTCATCTTGAAGTTTTGTACATTCTGACCTTTATTGAGAATAGTGTGAGATAGCTATTTTTCTTTTCGTTTCAGATTTTCTTGTAGATCACCTCCAAAAACAAATTTGTTTTTCAACTTATCTGAATTACCCAAGTAACCAATACCACGATTATCACCTTTTCTTTTGCCAATAGAGAGCAAGTGATCCAGTTTCTCAGTACCATTTGACAATATCTTCAATTGTTTATTAGTCTCCTCTAGTTGTCTTCTGGAAAAGTGTACTTCTTCTTCCTTACTGGCTACTTCTCGTTTCATGTCTTGAATCTAAGCTTCCAGTTTCTCATTTTTCTTGACCAATTGAACATTTAATTTGCTCATCTTAAGCCACTCATTGTAAATAGTTTCTACATCAACTTCGTCTTCTTCTTCGTCAAGTTGATCTTTTTCACTTCCTTTGTCAGATTCATCAATGATGCCGATGAATGCTACAAAGCTCGACTGTTCATCATCAGTTTCATCTCCAGATTCAGAACTAGATTCACTAAATGTAATTAGTAACTTTCCCTTTACATAACTACTGTCTGCACACTCGTTTTTAGTATGCCAAAACCTTTGCATTTGAAGCATTGTGTTTCTCTTAGATTTTTCAGCATACTTTCTCTTTTAATGATTCTAGGACAGTCTGATTTGAAGTGACCGAACCCTTTACATTCATGGTATTGAGCTCCGGATTTATTGTCCTTTTTATATCCAACTTCTTCAGCTGATAGCTTTTTCCCTCCTGATAGTTTCTTCATAAATTTTCCAAACTTCCTGGTCAGTAGGACAATATCTTCTTCAAGATTATCTAATCTGGAACTTTCTGATATGGCCTGTAGTACCACTCCTTTGCTTCCCTCTTTAGCTCTATCTCCTTGTTCGAGTTGAAGTTCAAGTTCATATGCAGCCAAAATTCCTACTATTTCTTTGAAACTTGTAGTGTATGTATTCAAAAACATGTTCATTGCAACCTTTTGTGCATGAAACTTCTTAGGTAGACATCTCAGTAATTTTTTAACCAGCTTCTTATCGTCCAGATTCTGTCCAATTACACTTACTTCGTTGGCAATGGCATTCATTCGACTACTGAATTCTTTTACACTTTCATACTCACCCATTTCCAGTTTTTCAAACTGATGTTCTAATATATCTAGACGTGTTCTTTTGACACTTGTAGTGCCTTCATGAATGGTTTCTAGAGTATCCCATGCATCTTTTGCAGATTCACATCCTTGAATTTGCTTAAATTCGTTTATATCCACTAATGAGAAAATAGTTGTCAAGGCTTTTGCATTGAATGTTGAACTTCTTTTCTCACTGGATGTCCATTGATCTGATGGCTTCTCTTTTTCATTTCCATTCTCATCAATGACCGTTGGTGGATTCCATCCATTCTTCACAGCACTCCAAGCATCTTCATCAATTCCTCTTATGCTTGCTCTCATTTTGACTTTCCAATATCCATAGTTAGATGCATCTAACATGACAGGTTTTCCAAAAGAGTACAGATCTCTTGGTCGTTCCATTTCGTTGTCTGCTAGGATCTCACACCAGTTCTTAGAATTACTCTAAACTTAGGTTACCAGCTCTGATACCAATTGAAAAACTAGTTGACAGAAAACTTTGCAAATAATCAATCCTTAAAGACCAAATATATAAAACAGTACTCGTTTTATTTACTCGTCAATCTTTAAGTACACTTGTTATCTTTTACAATGCACCAAAGATCTCCACGGATAACTCCCCCTAAGTTAGACGTTAATAAATCATCTACTGTTTCTCTCCACCCAGTACAATATCGCTTTAAGTACATTTAAAAACCTCAGAAGCCTTTCTCTCTGTTTTTGCGTACTTCTCCGATATCTTCCAGATTAATCTCTTTTTTTCTCGTCAGGTTAACTTATTTGCCTTCCATGAAGCACAGCTAACCTCCCCGGTCTTCCAGCCGCACTTCCTTGCTGATCTCCTTCAGCATTGACTTCGCCGGATCCAACCTTGACTTCATCTTCTTCTCCTTGAACTTCTCATTTACTCCTTCAATATCTCTTCATTTGAATTTCTGCTCCTTGAATGTCTCAACAACCTGAATTAACAATTATATCCTACGACCCTATTTTTATTGCATTTACAGAAGAGAAAATATAAGAGAATGAAGACAGTTTTGGAGGAAGAGAAAATATAAGAGAATGAAGACAGTTTTGGAGTTTGTGAGTTATGTATTGAAATGAATGGTTGTATTGCCTATTTATAGGAAAATAAATATGACTCTTCAATTTAAAAAACCATAAATTTATTATGATCCTTTATAAAAGAATCATAAATTCAATATGATCATTCATAAAAGTATTAGACTTTCACAATTTTATATAATTATAATTTATTATAATTATAATACTCCTCCTTGAATATCGATCGAATGTCTCGTTAAAAACCTTATCATGGAAAAACTCATTGGAACAAAAACCATGATGAGGAAAAAAAAGTACAGCCATAACTCCTCTTCGATTTGTCAACCCTTTGTTTGTTCATAAGCTTCGAAGGTGACGCATCCCGATGTTATGAATGTGTTTTCTCAATATTAAAATGGAGAACGCCTTTGTGAATAGATCTGCTACATTTTTGTTTGATCGGATGTAACAAACATTAACTTATTTCTTCTTCTCAAGCTCTCTGGTATATGAAAAAAAATTAGGAGGGATATGTTTCGTACTATCGCTTTGATGTATCCTTCTTTTGTTTGGGCGACACATACTGCATTATCTTCATATAATATTGTTGGATTGATATTTTTCGATAATCCACTTGTTTCTTGTATATATCGGGTTATAACCCTGAGTCACACACATTCTCTAGTTGCTTCATGGAGTGCAATGATTCCACCATGATTTGAAGATGTTGCAACTTATGTTTGCTTCTGAGAGCGCCATGATATCATCGTACCTCCAATTGTGAAACATATCGAGTTTGTGATCTGGCTTTATATGGATCTGATAAATAGTCTGTATCTGCAAAACCGATCAACTCATGTTTAGAATCTCTAGTATAAAATAATTCTAGATCAACCGTCCCTTATAAATATCACAAAAGATATGTTTAACCCCTGTTCAATGACGACGCGTAGGGAAGAACTATATCGTGACAAGAGATTAGTAGAAAATGCTATATCAGGACGATTGCAATTTGCTATATAAGCAGCCCATATTGCACTCATTTATAGTACTTTTGGTCCAAGTATATCTTCATTTTCTTCACAATGACGAAATGGATCCTTTGCAATATTTAAAGATCTACATACCATTGGAGGGCTTAATGGATTTGTTTTATCCATGTTAAAGTATTTTAATACTCTCTTTATATAATTCTATTAATATATGAATATATTATTCTTTGAATGCTCTATCTGTAAACCAAAACAAAATTTTGTTTGTCTAAGGTCTTTTCTTTCAAATTCATCTTTCAGATAATTTCGAGCATTTTTAATCTTCTTTGAGGTCCCAATTATATTCAGATCATCAACATAAATAACTATAATCACAAATCCACTTGCTGTTTTCTGAATAAATACACAAGGACAAATAGGATCATCTAAGAATCCCCTTTTTAATATATATATTCACTTAGACGATTGTACCACATACATCCAGATTGTTTCAACCCATATAAAGATCATTGCAGTTTGATTGCATACATTTCTTTAGCCTTTGAGTTCGATGTTTCCGACATTCTTAATCCTTGAGGGAGTTTCATGTATATATCATTATCCAAAGATCCATATAGGTATGCCACAACCAGATACATAAGGTACATATCTAAAATTTTAGATGCAGTTAAACTCATCAAGTATCTAAATGTGATTGCTTCCATAACAGAGGAATATGTTTCCTCATAATCAATTCCAGGTCTTTGAGAAAACCCTTATACGACAAGACATGCCTTATACCTTGTGACCTCATTGTTTTCATTTCTCTTTCACACAAAACCCATTTGCATCCAACTGGTTTAACACCATTAGGAGTTTGCACGATGAGTCCAAATATTTTTTTTTATTCAATGAGCCTAATTCCATTTGCATGGCTTCTTTCCATTTTATCCAATCATGTCTCTTTACATTCTGATATTGACATTGATTCTGCATCTTCATTATTATTTTCAATTTCTTTGGATATAGAGAATGAGAATATTCCATCATTATCATTTATTTCATCTATTCTTATGATTTTTTCATCAATAATATAGTTAATGGAAAACTCATTATTCTCTATATGCTCATAATTATTTTCATCACTTTCATTATGAAGATCATCTTCCTCATTTGTTTCTTTTGGAATGTTCTTTATGATTTGAGAACTAATATCTTTATCAAACTTGTTTCTTTTTCGAGGATTTTTATGTTTAGAACCAAGTGGTCTTTCACGCTTTAACCGTGTTGTAGACTCATTTAATTTTTTTTTCACCCGAATGAACTTTTGATATATCTATATGAGCATGTGTATTTGCAGACGGTATATATGATTGTGTAACCCGTGTTGTATCATTGAACCCATTTGGAAGTTGATTTGCAATATTTTGCAAATGTATGATCTTTTGCACTTTCACGTTGCATTGTTTTGTAGGAGGATCAAGATATAACAATGATTGTTTTTTCCATGTTATATCTTGTGAGGCTTTTATTCCTCCTCCTAACGCTGATAATTCATTCTCATTAAAAATGACAATCAGCAAAATGAGCTATGAACATGTAACCCATTTGTGGTTCAAGATATCTAATGATGAATGGTGAATTATATCCACCATAAATTCCCAATCTTCTTTGTGGACTCATTTTTGTTCGTTGCGGAGGAGCAATTAGAACATATACCGTACAACCAAATACTCGAAGATGAGATATATTTGGTTCTTGACCATTTGCTAATTGTAATAGAGAACACTTATGATAAGCACTTGTCTTATTTGAATTAGTGAAGAAGTATGTAAAATGACATGTCCCCAAGCAGCATGTATAATGCTACGTACTGATAACGTGTTTAATAATAATAATAATAGAAATAATAATAATAATAATAATAATAATAATAATAATAATAATAATAATAATAATAATAATAATAATAATAATAATAATAATAATAATAATAATAATAATAATAATAATAAAGTATATTCATTATATATATCATATTATAAATATATCTCATATATGATATATATGTATATATATATAACTAATTAAACAAAAGATAGAAAATTTACCTAAAACCTTGAATATGAAAGAACAAAGAGAAAATATAAGAGAATAAAAAGAGTTTTGGAGTTTGTAACTTGTGTATTCAAATGAATGGTTACATTACCTATTTATATGGAAATAAATAAGACTCTTCAATTTAAAAAATCATAAATTCATTATGACATTTTTATAAAAGAATTATAAATTCAATATAATCATTAAAATATTAGATATTCAAAATTTTATATAATTATAATTTATTATAATTATAAAAAAATTAAAATTAATAATTTTGATGATAAACTATATGAAATATTAGTAGGTATTAGTAACAGTTTATTAGTCTTTCATGAAACAATAATGTTTGTTTTTATTTTCATTATCTAAATTTTACATTTGACTAAACAAATTACTCAATAACCAACAAAATAATATTTTTCTATACACGTTAAATTTACAATTTGAGTAAACATATTATCTTATTTTGGTATAGTAAAAATTTGTTTTCAAATTCGTTTTCTAATTTTAATTAATTCCAAAACTTTTGATTGAAAATTTATATGAAATATTATATATATACTAATAAGTCATTTCACATATTAAATTTATATTCATAAATATTATATATATATATATGTATAATTAGGGTGTTAAATGGTTCGTCAACCCACGGACTGACCCTAACCCAACCCGTATAAGTAGAGACTGGATTGAATTTTTTTAACCCATATATAAAATGGATTCATGGGTTGTACTAAAATTTTAGTCAAACCATATGGGCTAACCCATATGGATTACGGGTCAACCTGTGGGTTAGAATTAAAAATACATTATATATAATATCTAATTTATAAATAATAAAATATTTTTATAATATTTTTATATTTTTTCTAAAATAAATAATATAATACATTTTATTAAATAAAATTTCAAAAAATCAAGTGTTCTTTCTTTTTACTGTGTGCCTTCTTCCCTCCCCTATTGTCGTTTGTCTTCCTCCTCTACCGTCGAGAGTGTCGACTGTGAATTCTTCGGTGAGTGTTTGCTTCGGTCTTTTCTTGTGTCGTGTGTTCGTCGGTTGTGTTGTTCGTCCGTCGGTTGAGTTCTGTATCGTCCGCCGTGTTCTGTGTTGTCGGTCGTGTTCTGTGTCCGTCGGTCGCTGTTCAGTGTCCATCGATCACTGTTCCGTTAGTCCGTCGTATTCTGTGTCCATCGGTCACTGTTCTGTGGCGTTCGACGTGGGTTCTGTTGTGTCCGGCATGGGTTCTGTTGTGTCCGTCGTGGGTTCTATTCTATTCGTTGTTGGTTCTGTTTTGTCTGTTGTCCATCGTAGATTCTGTTTTGTCTGTTGTTCGTCGTCGGTTCTATTTTATCTATTGTTCGTCGTTGGTCCTATTGTTCTAGATGGCTTCTTCGACATCGGATTCGGATGAATGGCATCGCGCTATTGCAAAAATAGCATTGGCATTGAACGAGAATATTGAAGCATCTAGCGAGGAAATAGATGTAAGTCTTACTCGTAAAAGGAAGAAGAAACTTATTTCTTACGTGTGGAAATATTTTACTAGGAATCTAGGATAGATGAGAATCATGTTGAGTGCATCCATTGCAAACAAAAATATGCACAAAATACATCGATACATGGAACTACGACTTAATACTAAGGTATTTTCTTTCACTTATATGCCTTCTCCACACACTAGTGAAGCCATGGCTACTAGATTCTTGAGTTTTTGAAAGATTGGGGAATAGAGAACAATGCGTTCACCATTACTTTAGATAATGCATCCGCTAATGATGTTTTACAAGAGATTTTGAGAGAACGACTTTGTTGGACAAGATTTCGTGAAACACTGTTTGAACAAGATTGATGCTAACACTTCCAAATACAAGTTAGAACATGTGAAGATGAATATGGTTTTGCTTTTCAAAGCATATCAAAACAAGTTCGATTCTTTAGGAAATGACAGTAACGTTGCATCTTCTTCTCAACTTTGTATTGCAAGCCAACAGAACCTACAATTGGGCATTCTTGAAGTAAGTCTTCTACTTTGTTTGTATTTTAAGTTTAATATTTATATTTTCAATATAATTTATTTATTTGATTTGGAGTTATAATCATTATAGGATTTCTATGAATTTGATGATATTTCTGAGGCAAATGAAGAAGAAGGTAAATCACTTTTGGATATCTATTTGGATGTATTGAGAATGTCGGAGTATCCCCATTTGGATGTCTTGGACTATTGGAATGATAATCGACATCGATACCGTGAGTTGACGTACATGGCTTGTGATGTGCTAAGCATTTCTATAACTACTGTTGCTTGTGAACCATCTTTTAGTATTGATTCTCGGATTTTGAATAAGTACAGAAATCGACTTCTCTCTGAAAATGTGCAAGCTTTACTTTGTTCCCATTCTTGAATGCATGGTTTTAAAGATAACGAATAAGGTAATATAATTTCAAATATATCTATTTTTTGTTTATAATTTTGTATAATATATTATTTTGATTTATATATTTATTTTTGTTTTGTTTATAGGTTTGAATAATGAAGAACATAAAGAATGAAACCAAAATGTTTTTATTTAGAATTTTAATCTTTTATTTGGATTTTCTATATTGTTTTATGAATTATTTTTATGTTTTGATATTTTTAATATATTTAGATATTTTTATTTAAAATTTTAGAATTATTTATGATTATTTTGACTTTTTATTAATTAATTATTATATAATTACAAATCTATACACCATACAGTTTTTAGTAATGTGGACCGATTTAAGAAATCTCAATTTATTTTAAATATAAGATAAACGGAACTGACCTAAAAATAATTCAACCCATATAAATTGGATTGGACTAACCCATTAACACTCCTATAATTCAATTCACATATTAAATTTATATTCATAACTTATATTTTATCATCCAAATAAATTTAGGTAAAAAAAAATGGTTAGAGAATAGGAGACATGTACTTGATTAGAGGAAGACACGTCATACTCATGATTATACTTCCAAAACATGGCAATTATTAACATCATTAGTTTAATTAATAATTGATTTGCTCTTTTTATTTGTTTAATTATCAAAAGCTTTTAATTAATGCAATTGACAGATTTCTAGCGCGTGCATCTCAATCGAACACCCCCAAGAGGAGACAAGCCTGATAAACTGTACGGATTATGAATTATTTTCATTTACCACCACATGGCTTCATTTTAAAAAAATTACTCTCTATTTTGCATTATTTTTACTCGTATATTTTTTTGTTATTGTCAACAAATCTTTATATTTCATATATGGTAAATAATAGAATAGTATTCAATAGATGTACTCAAATTATCGAAATTTTAATGTATTAATTAAACTGTGAGTGAATATCATAAAATTGGTATAAAGTTTCTGTTTTAAATGCAATTATTTTATAATTATAGTTTTTTAATTAATTAATGTGTTCATTATTAGTATTTAAATATGAATAGCTAATGAGATTAACATAAAATTAACCAAAACACTAGAATTAAAAAAATAAAAAACAAAAATTTTTATTTGAAATCATGATAAATACTATTTTGGCTGGATAGTTTTGAAAATTTTGTATTATAAAATTTAATATTTTAAAATTTGATTATAATTAGTAGATTTGTTCTATGTGTATTATTTAATCAGTGAAATAAATCATACTATCCCTAACAAATATATTATTTTTCCAAGTTTGAATTTTTGTTTAAAATAATTATATTATTTGAAATTCAGATTATAAAAGATATAGTGGATAATAAATCAATAAACTTATACATTTATATTTATATTATCTCAAATTCAGATTATATTTCTATGTATTTTTTATGGTAAAATATATTGAACTATTATCAATGTTTATGAAGTATATTTGGTTAGTAATAAAATGTTTATTTTAAAACATATATAATTGAAGTACATATTTTTTTTATCTTTTAGAGAGAAATATTTAAAAACAAATAAATTTGCTCCAAAAAACTAGAAAATATTTTGAGTTATAAATATAAACTTATATTTAAAAACAAATAAATCTAAACTTATAAATTTATATTTATATTATCTAAAAACAGATTATATTTCTATGTGTTTTTTTTTGTTTTGATGGTAAAAAAGATTGAACTATTATGAAAAAAACATTTGAAGTATATTTTACTACAAGAAAATTCGGATTTCGGGACTGCATTTGCGGACTGAAGTATCCGTCCCTAAATTTAGGGACGGATTAGGGACTAATTACAGACGGATTAAGAAAACAGTCCCAAATCCGTCCCTAAATTTGGGGACTGTCGGTCAGTCCCTAAATCGTCCGTAATTCGGGACGGAATAGGGACCGAAATCATTTCCGTAGGGAAATTGCGGACTGCAGAGTCAACAGTCCGCAATTTCCCTACTGAAAATATATTAGTCCCGATTCCGTCCCTAATTACAGACGATTTAGGGACGGTTCGCCGGGAAATATTCATTCCAGTCCGCAATTCGTCCCGAATCGGTCTTAAAATTTTCTATTTAATCCTTCTCTTCTACCCGTTTCTCACACACAAATCTCATATATTTCTCTTTATATCTTGTTATCGTTTCTAATTGTAATGGCATCGTCGTCGAGATCGAATATTTTCGTTTCGAGACAATGGATGTATAGAAGAATCGATCCGGAAACTGAATGTGTATCGAAGGAGTTTCTAGAAGGCCTTACACAGTTTATGACGGTGGCGACAAATCAACAAGTTTATAGAGAAAACGGTAAGTTGGTTTGTCCCTGTATAAAATGCAAAAATGAAAAATTCGTTAATGAGAAAACCGTTTGGAATCATCTCTATTTAAGAGGGTTTACTCCAAATTATTTTATTTGGTTATCTGATGGAGAGAATTTTGCACCACGACCGAGGGATGTTGTGGGAAATTTTAGTAGGGGTATCGTAAATCATGAAGTGTCTCAGACTTTTCAAGATGTAGAAAACCCTTATGTAGAAATGGTGCAAAATGCGTTCGTGGAAAGAAACGAATATGAAAATATTGAAGAAGATCCGAATGAAGAAGCAAAAACATTTTTTGAAATGTTAGAAAATGCTAGGCATCCACTGTACGATGGTTGTAAAAGTGGTTTATCACGGTTGTCTTTATCTGCACGGTTAATGAATTTGAAGACAGAAAATAATCTTTCTCAGAATTGCATGGATTCTATATCGCAATTAGTTAGAGATTATTTGCCTGAAGATAATAATGCAGTCGAGTCATATTATGAAACAAAGAAGATGATGAGATCATTGGGTTTATTGCCGTATCAAAAGATTGATGTTTGCCAAGACAACTGTATGATTTTCTGGAAAAAAACTTCGGACTTGATCAATTGTCGATTTTGTAGAAAAGATCAATTTTATTTGACAAGAAATGGAAAATCGGTTCCGTTTCGTCGTATGTGGTATTTGCCAATTACAGACAGGATAAAAAGATTGTATCAATCGGAGAAGACTGCAAGCGACATGAGATGGCATGCCGAGCATTCAAGTCCTGACGGAGAAATGTGTCATCCCTCAGATGGTGAGGCGTGGAAACATTTTAACAAGGTATATCCTGATTTTGCAGCTGAGAGTCGAAATGTTTATTTAGGCCTTTGCACTGATGGTTTTAATCCATTCGGGATGTCTGGGAGAAATTATTCGTTGTGGCCAGTTATTATGACACCGTATAATTTACCACCAGATATGTGCATGAAGCGTGAGTTTTTGTTCTTAACAATATTAATTCCCGGGCCTAATCATCCGAAAAGAAGTTTGGATATATTTCTTCAACCACTAATTGAAGAATTGAATGAATTATGGAAAGGAGTTCCAGCGTATGATGTTTCGAGACGACAAAATTTTATATTACGAGGTGCTCTAATGTGGACAATAAGTGATTTTCCAGCCTATGGTATGCTATCTGGGTGGACAACGCATGGTCGATTGGCTTGTCCATATTGCATGGAGGAAACAGATGCTTTTCAGTTGAAGTATGGACGAAAGACGAGTTGGTTTGATTGTCATCGCCGGTTTCTTCCTTCTGATGATACATTACGACGCAACAAGAGGAATTTCAGAAGGAATATTGTTGTGCGGAAATCTCCTCCTCCAATTTTGACCGGCGAAGAGATATTGTATGAACGACTTCTCGCTTTGGGTATTCCTAGGAGTATAGATTGCGGAGGAAACAATCATCCGAGAATTGATGGTTATGGAATTACCCATAATTGGTACAAGAAGAGCATATTTTGGGATCTTCCGTATTGGAAAAATCTGAAGCTTCGTCACAATCTTGATGTCATGCACATAGAGAAAATTTTTTTCGATAATATCATCAATACAGTAATGAATGTTACAGGAAAAACGAAGGATAACATTAAATCACAGAAGGATCTCGCAGAGTATTGCTCACGGAAGGAGTTACATATAAATGGAGATGGTAAAGCTCCAGTCCCGATATTCAGATTGTCTAATGAGGAAAAATATAAATTGTTGAATTGGTTGAAGGAAGACGTGAAATTTCCTGATGGTTATGCATCTAACATCGGAAGGTGCGTCGATATTCATGGAGGAAAGTTATCAGGGATGAAAAGTCACGATTGTCATGTATTCATGCAACGACTACTTCCTATATGTTTTTCTGAATTGATGGACAAGCATGCACACGAAGCAATCGGAGGTAACATGATTATTTTATATAGTATATAATTAGTGATTAATAATTTATAGAAATATTAATTGTAAAATAAACTAATTAATATACTTGAATTTTCAGGTATTGGCATATTTTTTCGAGATTTATGTGCGAGAAACTTAAGCGTAGATGTGGTTCGTAGACTTAAAAGTAACATAGTTACAATACTATGCAATTTGGAGAAGATTTTTCCACCATCATTCTTTGATGTTATGGAGCATCTGACAGTTCATCTACCACACGAAGCTGCATTAGGAGGTCCAGTTCAATTTCGTAGGATGTATCCATTCGAGCGATTTATGTTCCATTTGAAGAAAAAAGCCAAACAAAAAGCTCGTCCAGAGGGTTCAATTGTTGAACAATACGTGAATGAGGAGATATCGTTCTTCACTTCTTACTACTTCGAACCACATGTTCAAACACGAAGTAGAAATCCAGACAGATGTTTTGATGGTGGTGTGACATTTTCATATCCAGTACCAGATGTTCCAGATATTTTTTGCGGCGTGGGTCGAACAGCTGGTAAGGCGAAAGAGATATGGCTATCACAACGAGATCTACACATCGCACATACATATGTTTTACTCAATTGTGAATATCTACGGCCTTTTGAAAGGTAATATCTTATAAATATATAGATTCAATTACGTATGCGTATTTTATTTGTAATATTAACATATGTTTCTCACATTTTTCAGGATGTTCGATGATGTATTGAAGAATACATATATGAATATTGATGAATCTCAACTCCAAGAACTTAAAGAAAGAGATTTCTCCACAGGGATAAGACAATATGTAAGTAAATGATAAATATATATTATTGTTAAAAGAACATATTTATATCGATGATTGTTTCATTTAATGCAGGTTGAGATTGGCAATCACCCGTTATGGCTACGCAAGCTTGTTAAAGGACCAACTCTAAAAGTTATGAGTTGGCCCATGTATTTTACACGTGGTTACAACTTTCATACATACGACCACGGAAAATTGAAGTCAACTATGAACTATGGTGTATGTGTGAAAGGTGAAAGCTATTGTGAATCGACCGACGAACCAGATTTTTATAGGATTTTAAAAGACATTTTGCAATTGGAATATCCAGGAATTAATAATAATAACCCAAAAATTTTCCTTTCGATACCACGTATGTTATATTTTCGAATTAATATGTTGACTTATATTTGCCATTTTTTGTAGATTACGTCGGTTTAAAAGTGATGTTATTCCGATGTGATTGGTTCGATCCAATAAACGGTCGCGGAACAAGAATAAACAAATTAGGTGTCGTAGAAATTAATTCTACAAGAAGATATGCAAAATACGAGCCTTTTATTCTTGCATCAAAAGCCGATCAAGTTTGTTATGTTTCCTATCCACATATTAGACGATCTTCAGGTTGGCGTTTCGCAATGAAGATACTTCCAAGGGGTAAATTTATCGACAACACAGAAGAACAACAATTGGCCATGCAACAACAAACCACCGAGATCGTTGCAATTGATGAAGTTACAATTGAAGCATTGGCACATGGTGAAGTCGAAGAAATTGAAGATGAA
>CM071865.1:46621624-46656223 GCA_036759665.1 Gynandropsis gynandra | reverse complement strand
ACGACCCTTGCGACCCTTGCGACCCTTGGACCCTTGCGACCCTTTACCTCTGCAACCTTTAGACCCCCTACGACCCCTTTACCTCTACGACCCTTTGAACCCTTTGCGACCCCTTTACCATGCGACCCTTGGACCCATGCGACCCTTTGAACCCTTTGCGACCCCTTTCCCATCCGACCCTTAGACCCCTGCGACCCTTTGACCCTTTTCGACCCATTTACCCTTGGACCCCTGCGACGACCTTTGATCCCTTTGACCCCTCGATGAGACTCTGTGACCCAGTGCGATCGTACGACTCTGTGACCCACTCTGTCACCTTTGACATTGCAATAAACACAAGAGAAACACGAAAAACTCACTATACATGCCTGGTTTTTCTGCGGAACGTGCTTAATTGCAAGCTTCTTTGTTGACAACAAAAGATTTCAACCTATTGGCAGCGAATCTGATGCCGATCGCAAGCTACTCTCGCCGAATCTATTGTGGTATAGGGAACAGTAATTTTCGTGCAAGAATTAGAGGTGCTCTAGAGGAGAAAGAAAAATTGTCGTCAAGAATAATATGAGATTATCAATATTTTAAGGTTAGATTTGAAGTTGAAACTTTTTTTTTCAGTCAAAGATATTTTTGAAGCTCTTTAGCCCTATAAAAACATTTTTGATAATCCCCATTTTTATCTATTAGAGAAAAATATTTAAAAACAAATAAATTCGCCCAAAATACTAGAAAAGATTTGAGAATTTAACTTTCTGTGAAAAATCTGAATTTTCTTAAAGAAACCTTTTTAAATATTATTTTTTAATCTGATTACTTTCTTTTAATTTTCAGGTCGCTCTCACTCAGTGTAATTTTTGCTTGACTTTTCGTTTTCTTTTAAATTTTTTAAAAAGGCTAATAATCGAAGCTTATAAAGTTGTCATTTCTCTCAGTTTTTTTTAATGCTATTAATTTACGAAAATTTAATAAATCGTTATAGATGAGATATTAATTATTTTCTTCTTTAGTCTTTTCTTTCATTGTTGTTTCTACGACCTTGTCCTCTTCGTTGGGCAAAATTTCTTTGTAATTTATTAATGTCTTTTTTTTTAAATATAAAAAATTATAAATTATTTTTTAGAAAGAAAAGGTGAGGGAGGAACGAGAACAGAAAAAGAGGAAGCCATAGCAAAGCGGTTCGTGTCGGCTTCAACCAAACATTGACGCTGAATGTACACACCTTTAGATACACGCTTCACATCTATAATTCTATCTAATATTATATAAATATATATCTATATATACAGTCCTCTTGTATTACTGTACATCATTTCGATGATTGTGATAGCAAATTCCATGTCTTCATCTTTCTAGATTTTTACCGTTCCCATCATTTTCTGTTCTGGGTTCTTAGAACCCTAGCTGGTTTTAGTCGATTTGTTTGGATCTTGGGTTCACCGAGGTTGAAGAAAAGGTTCGATTTTGTTTTCTGGGTTCTGTTGATTGTTTTGGTTGCTCAGTAAATGCAAGAAAATGAGGAGACTTTGATGATTCTTAGTCTATTTTGTGCTTTGGATCTATGCATTGACTTATTTAGATATTATTTTCAGAGTGATCTTGGTCGGGGATTGTTACTGATTACAGATCCAAAATTCTATGCCTTTTCACTCTCAGATATTGACCTTCCTTTGAGTCTCCATACATCTAAAATGGCATCTCTCCTGTGTGTGTTCTCCATATGGACTCTTGGAATTAGTCTGTAGCTTTTACGTTCTTTGTTCCCAACACTAAGGTTCTATCTGAGGTTTGAGGTTTGGAGTTGAAACTTAGGAGTGTTGACATGATTCATGTGTACTTATTCAAGGATGGAATCTGTCTTCTTTTTGTTTTTTTTATATATATATATGATGTTCTTTGACACCTTTGTCTCAGTGTCCCTTGTACTGGCCTTCTCAATCTGTGATGGATTCTGAGAAGTCATCTCTTTTAGTAGACACAATGTAAAGCAGAGCAGCTGATGTTATGGCATGCCTGTAAATCTGTTGAGAGTTTGGTCTTGTCTGAATGTTATGTTTTGTAGTAGAGGAGGATTAGTGTCTGAGTTTTCTTGTTTTAATCTGAAAATTTTAACATACTTTTCTCCTTTCCTTTCCCGGGCCAGATTGTCGTAGCTTTGGATTTAAGTTGAACAAAATGGCATACACAGCTAGTATTAATTCATCCGCAAGACCACGTGGAGGTACGCGATAAATATATGCAACTCTTTCATGTTATCGACTATCTTTGCACATTTCTACTTGATGTATCTTAGGATTTCTCTTGTGTAGTCACTTGGGATCATTGGCAAAGAGTATTTGATTTCCTTTTTCATTAAGTAGAAATGTAACTTGGCGAATGCTTCACTGTTGATGGTTATTACATTCCTTTTGTAGGTGATTCAAGTGATGCTTTATATAGGGAGTTATGGCATGCCTGTGCTGGACCTCTTGTAACCTTACCTCGTGAAGGCGAGAGGGTTTACTATTTCCCAGAAGGTCACGTTGAGCAGGTATTATTGGCGTCGTGCCTCTTTGGTAAGACTGGATATATGTTTTTGAGTCTCCTAGTTCAACAAATCTGTCATATGGAAGGGATACAATTGTCTTTTTTTACAGAAATTTTCATCTTCTGTCATGCCAAATTGATGTGATTTTACGAATCATATGCAGCTCGAGGCATCGATGCACCAGGATTTGGAGCAGCAAATGCCTTCATTCAATCTTCCATCTAAGATACTCTGTAAAGTGATCAATGTGCAGCTTAGGGTAGGTTATGATATAATTCTCTCTCTTTCACTCCATGAGAAGTGATTGCTTACCAATTTTCATTCGCCTTTTTCTTCGCTTTCTGAGTTCAGGCAGAACCTGAAAGTGATGAAGTTTATGCACAAATAACTTTGTTCCCAGAAGAAGATGTGAGTTTATCTTTCCATTATATAATACCTTGACCATGAAATTTATAGCTGGATTTATTCTTTCCCTTGATTTCGATGGAACTGTTGTGATGATGATCAGCAAAGTGAAGTTACAAGCCCGGATCCGCCCGTCCCAGAACCAGAGAAGTGCACAGTGCATTCGTTTTGTAAGACGCTGACTGCTTCGGATACAAGCACACATGGTGGATTCTCTGTTTTACGAAGGCATGCGGATGATTGTCTTCCGCCCTTGGTCAGACAAATTATGCCCTCATACGTTTCTCAGATACATTTCCGATGACTATTTTGTAATAACAGTATGCATTCTCTTTTACAGGATATGTCCCAACAGCCACCATGGCAGGAGTTGCTTGCAACAGATTTACACGGAAATGAATGGCATTTTCGGCACATTTTTCGAGGTTATTCCGACTTAAACCTATGTATCAGACAAGATTATGTACTTAACATCCATTGTATAACATAGTAAGGTTGTTATTGACTGTGCAGGCCAACCGAGACGCCATTTACTAACTACTGGTTGGAGTGTATTTGTGAGCTCGAAAAAACTAGTGGCTGGTGATGCTTTCATATTCGTAAGGTAAAGCTCTTAATCACTTTCTGAATCTTTTCAACATGTGATTATGAATTTTGTGTTTTCAGGGGCGAGAATGGAGAGTTACGGGTCGGTGTTAGGAGGCATATGAGACAACATACCAACGTGCCATCGTCTGTTATTTCGAGTCACAGTATGCATCTTGGGATGTTAGCCACTGCTTCTCATGCCATGACCATTGGAACTATCTTCTCTGTTTTCTACAAACCAAGGTTTTGTCATTGTGCATATTTGCCATGACCATTATGGCTCGCATATACTTACCGAGAATCATTCCTTTTGTGTATCAGGACGAGTAGATCAGAGTTCATCGTAAGCGTCAATAGATATCTCGAAGCCAAGAACCATAAGCTGTCCGTGGGGATGCGATTCAAGATGAGATTCGAGGGCGAGGAGGCTCCTGAGAGAAGGTATCACATCTAAGCAAATTGATATTAAGATATCATCTTAATATTTTTATGTTCTTACATCTCAGATTCAGTGGCACAATTGTTGGTGTAAAGGAAAATAAATCTTCCATTTGGCCTGATTCGGAATGGAGATCGTTAAAGGTTAGTGTAGTTCACCTAGTGTATACTTTGGCCCGAGTGAATATGTTGACGTTGAATGCTTCACAGGTTCAATGGGACGAACCATCATCGATCTCGCGACCCGAAAGAGTTTCACCTTGGGAAATTGAGCCCTTAGCTGCGGTTAATACAACTCCTATCACAAACTCGCAGCCGTCACAAAGGAACAAACGACCCAGACCTCCTGGTTCATCTCCTCCAGGTATATTGCTCGCCCGTCTTTCAACTGTTCACCGAGTTGTAGCTCCCGGTTCGTAATTGATGCTCGTTTTGATTATTACAGGCATGTGGAAATCCCCGTCCGAAACTCAATCTTTGAGGCCATTGTTCTTTCCTCCTGCAAATACTGCTTTTGGTATTGATTGCACCAGATCACTTGGTGCGGTGACAAATGGCTCGGCATTTTGGCCCAACCAAGTAGATAGTGCAGTTGAATCCGACGGTTTGGCCTCGAACAAAGAAACGATTGAAAAGAGACAGGCTACTGGAAATGTCTGCAGGTTATTCGGGATCGAGATAGTTGACAATGCTAATGCAGAAGAATGTTTCTCTACGGCATCTGTGTCAGGAGCTGCAGTGGTGGATCAATCTGTGCTGTCTAACGAGTTTGACTCTGATAAGAATTCCGAGCCACTAAATACCAATCAATCTGATATTCCTTCGGGTCGTGGTGATCATGACAAGTCCTCTCATCAAGAATTGCAAAGTCGACAGATACGTAGCTGCACAAAGGTGAGTATATCTTTCTTGACTGTTAGATCCATGGAAGCTCGATATGTATGACTTTAGGGCACCTTGTTTGAGTAGGTACACATGCAAGGCAGTGCCGTTGGTCGAGCTGTTGATTTAACACGGTTGGACTGTTACAAAGATCTGTTCAAGAAGCTCGAAGAAATGTTTGACATACATGGTGAACTCATAGAAACTAACAAAAAGTGGCATGTCGTCTACACGGATGATGAAGATGACATGATGATGGTTGGAGACGATCCATGGCAGTAAGCATTCCTTATCCATAGTCACTTTCGCTGAAGGAAGCGACTTTGTTGCTTATGACCCTTTTGTCTACTGTTTTCGTACAGCGAATTCTGCGGCATGGTGAGAAAGATGTTCATCTACACACCTGAGGAAGTAAAAAAGCTATCGCCGAAGATCAAATTTCCCGTCAAAGAGGAAAAAATGCCGTCCAAAGTCGATGCAGAGGAAGCTGGGAACATGGAGGACAGGTCGTCATCAATAGCTGGATCGAGATGCTAAGCATTTCCTATTGTGACCCTAGGAAGGTAAGTAATCAAAGATGGGAAATGTGAGAGAGAGAGTGGTTTGTGCATAGCAATTGTGTCATTTGGTTGAAGTCTCTCTCCCAAGGGAATGTCTTTTGAGGAAATGTGTAGGCTTGCAAGGGACATGGAGACCCTTGAGGATATTCTTATTTCCTTCTTTGAATTTTAGTGAAATGCCTCGTTTGCTTTGCTCTTGTGAGTATTACATGCTCTCTCTCCATTTGATTAGTGAAAGCGCAGTTTTTGACGACGTTTCTATAAGTGATTGACGACATTTTGTTTCATTTTGTATGAATAGTGGAATTGTTGCATTTGCGGATAATTGCGGCTAGAACCGAATGATAGAAAACTATTGCGATTGCATTTTGAACAAAATTATCAAAATAGACCATTAATAAAAAAAATTATTTATATTTATTTGTTTAATATAAATTTTTAATTATAATTTTTAAATATTTGAAATAAATTAAAAAGTTATAAAAATATTTAAATATACAATATATATATATATATTTTTATGATTAATATAAATTATAATAGAAAGAAAGCAGAAACAAAGGAAAGATATTTTGGTAATTTTATTTAAAACGTATCATTTAAAATCTGCGTTTCGATGTGTTTTCGGGTGACTGCGATTCCATAAGTCGGTTTTAGTGTCGTCAGAAAACGCAGTCAGTCATCGCGTTTGCATTTGACTGTGATTCCAGCAGTCAATCATCGCGTTTGCATTTGACTGTGATTCCGCCAGTCAGGGCCTAACTGAATGGTAAAGCTAACCGCAGCTGCAATAGTATTGCACGCTCTGTTGTATTCTACAGCTCTTTCTTCTCAGATCCTTAGAACACAACAAGATCTTGGAGAAACTCTGTCTGAAGAAAAATCCATTTGTGTTGTTCACACTCATTGGCAAAAGCAAAACTCCCTGATGTCAACCACTTCTGCATTGTCTGCAAACAGGAGACTTAAGAACCAAATTACTCACTCGGGTCAAAAGCTTTACACTTAGCCTGGCTTTGGAACTCGGGTCATACTCGGGTCATACATTTGACTTAAGAACCAAATTACTCACTCGGGTCATACATTTGATTCCCAAACTGCTGTCGTAACAGATTTTTAAGCCGTGCAGACTACACTATAAGCACGGATTTTATGCACTCCAGCTTGTTTCATAACCCTCCTCGTATCAGCGGCGTCTGCCCATTTTTTCACCAATGCATTGATGCTTGACAACGCCACATATTGGCCGCAATGTTGTGGCTGCAATTCAAGAAGCCTTTTGCCAACTTCATTTCCAAGTTGATTAACCTCGTGAATCTTACAAGCGCCCAAGAGAGCTCCTAGAATACAAGCTTCGGGCTCAAACGGTAAGCTATTTATGAAATCAACTGCTTCATTGAATAGTCCTGCTCTGCCTAAGAGATCAACAACACAACCATAATGCTCTGGAGCTGGAACGATCTTGTATTCACTGCCCATCGAACGGAATAATTCCATACCTGTGTCCACAAGTTTAGATCGGGCACAAGCCGTCAGAATTCCAATAAATGTAATCCCGTTTGGTTGCAATTTGTTCAACTTCATCATCTCAAACAAGTCCAGGGCTTGCCTCGCTTTGCCACTAAAAGCAAAAGCGAAGATAAGTGCATTCCAAGTGCAAACTTCTTTATCACACATTCGATTGAAAATGGTATACGCTGTCTCCAAGTGACCGACTTTTCCATACATATCGATTAAAGCAGTGCCTAAGCTAGCACTGAGAACGATCTCCTTTCTCATAATATATCCATGTATCTGCTTCCCCAAATAAAGACCTCCTTGATCAAATTTAGCACATGAAGAGAGTACACTGACAAAAGTTGCCTCATTTGGTATTACTATGCCACTCATCACATCTTTGTCCTTCATCAGCTCACCGAAAAGCCATAAAGCCTCAGCGGGGAACCCGTTTTTGGCAAACCCATTAATAACAGTTGTCCAGGTGACCACATCTGTTACAGGCATTCTTTGAAAAAGCTTGAGAGCAAAATATGGCTCTCCATTCCTTCCATAAGCATCAAGCATTGTGTTACATGCTACAATACAAGGATTCAAGATTTCATCAAACATTTTGCTTGAGCTTCTCAAGTCACCAACTTCACCGTAGAATCGAACAAAAGAAGTCTGAATAAATGGGTCCCATAATACACCCCATTTAAGAGCTTGACCATGGAGGGCAAAGCCAGAGACAGAAAAGGAAGACCAAGCCGCTTTCATAAGAGAAGGGAAAGTGAGGTTGTTTGGTTCAACTTGTTGTCCGAGCATATGGTTGAAGAGAACAAGACAGGTCTTGTATTGTCCCATATTGAGATAGGATCGTATAAGGGTGTTGTAAATGAACTTTGTTTTCCATCTTGAAGCAGCCAATGAACCAGTAGTAACCACAACAGCATGAATCTGTTTGATATGGCTTGAGGAATTCAAGAAATGTTGTAGAAGCTGTAGCACAGCCTCTGAAGACAAATTCAAACCCAGGAAGGAAGCAATTCTCATGCAATTAACATTCACCAACCTGCAAAAAAACGAAAATTTCCCGTTAAATACAAACCTTTTTGTCTGAAAATCCGACAAGAAACAGTCCAATCTGTAATCCCAGTGTAGAATATGAACTTGAACACAGTTTTCAACAATGACATGTTCGTGTACCATGAAATATACAGTCATAGGATTACTCACCAACTACATCCCGGATTTCGCCGTTATTCACATACCCAGATAAACCCAGAAACCCAAAAATTCATAAAGTTCATTGCTTTTATGAATTACGTGGCGAAAACTCCAAACCCGGTCAAATCAACATAAGACCAGCTCGGCGACGGCAGAAAACAGATCTCACAGCGGCTGAGACTGCTGATCGGAGGTCGGTGGTAGGAGTGCGACGCCGGCTCGGGTTGGAGGTTGAAGCACAGAAGGTCGGAGGTCGGTGGAAAGGACGTCGGTCACTGTTCTGGGAAGGTTGAAGACGAAGGTGTTTTGTTTTTTTTTTAACAGTTAGGGGCTTTTTTTTATCTGAGCTTGAAAAGTTCTGAATTCTTTGTTCAGATAATCTTCAATACATCAATGAACATGTATTTAGATACAAAAAAAGATTGAAAATGAAAGAATCAGGGGTGTCATTCGGGTTGGTGCGGCCCGAACCCTGCCCCGAACACGGGTTGGCCCCTTGAAAATCGATTCACGTTCGGGTCGGCCTGATTTAAACGTACCTCGAAATCTCGGCCGGCGGTCTGATTCGGCGAGTTTCGGACGGTCTACAGGCTAAAGTTATAATCGTCTATATTGAGGAAAAATGACTATTTTGCCTTTGTAAAGAAAATGACGTTTTTGCCTTCTATTTGTAAAAGTTCCACATGGGTAGTTTACAATGGTTTTTATCGGTATATATATTACATTTCAGGTTTTATGTGTTTCAAAAGGACCTGATGGAGGGGGGTTTTAGACTAAACTTTTTTTTTAAGGTATTCAACTCTTCTCCCTGGTTTTAAGGAGCCGACCCATTTTAATGGACAACCGACCTTTTTCGGTGGAAAGCGGTTAGGGTGAGGCCTATAAAAGGCTACCGAGAGGTTAAGGGAAGAGCATCCAAAAATAAAATCTTTTCTTCCCTTCTACTATTTCCAGCAGTGTAACTCCTACACAATTGCTTCATACGAGTTCCGCTATTCTATTCTCTCTACCACGAGTGCACATGAATTAGAGGGGTTGTTGTGTTAACCTTGGGGAGCGAACGACCTTCGATTGCACCACGATCGTGCCGAAATTTCGCTTTCAGGGCGATGGTTATACCACGACGCAGCTTTTGTCACGTTCTTATTTTTTTCTAACAATCTGAAAGCGAAAACTACTTATTTTTCATTCCTGAACCGTGACCATGGCTGCCATACTACCACCCCGTTCACTGCCTGACCTCTCCAAGCTGGAGCCTCTTGACCTCGATGGTCCTAGAAATTGCTCATATTCTTTAAGCAGTTAGACGTCGACTACGTCCTCCACACCGACGTCCCTGACGCTAAGCCACCCCTCGTCGCGCCCTTCACTCCGATGGTCACGCCTCAAACCGAGAAATCCAAGAAGGCAGACGACGAGGCGAAATCAAAATTCGACAAGGATAATAAACCACATGTCTAAGGCATTGTTTGATATATTTGTGAAATACAAACATGCCAAGGAGATCTGGGATCTTGGAAACAAGATATGATGTGGATGATGCTGGAAGGAAGAAGTACGTTGTAGGAAAATGGATTCAGTTCCAAATGGTCGACGATAAACCGATCATGGACCAAATCCATGAGTACGAAAACCTTGTCGTAGACGTACTCAGTGAAGGGATGAAAATGTGCGAACTCCTCCAAGCAAACATACTGCTTGAGAAGTTTCCTCCCTCGTGGTCGGAGTACAAATGTCGTCTCAAACACAAGAAGAAGGATCTTCCACTCCAAGAGCTCATAAGCCATATGAAGACCGAGGAAGCTAATCGGCAGAAAGATAAGCTTAATACTGTCTCTTCACATTCATTTAAAGCTAACTTGATTGAATCTTCTGTTGGTCAGAAAGATAGGTTTAAGCCTAAAGGAAAGAAATTAAAAAAAAGTACTGAATCAGAAGCACTTCGGCAAAGGACAACATCATGCATTGTTATGAATGTGGAAAATCATGCCACAAATCATATCAATGCTGGAACAAAAAGGATAAAAAACGTGATAACAAACCTAACGCAAATTCTGCCCCGCAGGTTAATGTTGCTGAAAAAGATGAGATCATCGTGGCGGTGGTAGTTGAGGCGAATTTGTTGGAAAACAAAGTGGACTGGTTCTTGGTAAAGGAAAAATTCTCTTCAAACTTACGTCTGGAAAAATTTTAGCTTTGCATGATGTGTTGTATGTTCCATCGCTGCGTAGGAACCTAGTCTCTGGTAGTTTACTTAATAGAGTTGGTTTAAAACTTGTCTTTGAAGGTGATAAGATGATATTAGCCAGAAATGAGGACTTTGTGGGAAAAAGTTATTTGTCTGAGAGACTGTTTGTCCTGAACATTAATTCTGCTTTAGCTAATGAAAGTAACTCTGGTTCTACTTATATCGTTGAATTCGTTAATCTGTGGCATGGTAGACTAGTACATGTGAATTATGGTTCTATTAAAAGGTTGAAAAATATGCAACTCATAAACGCATCAAACGGAAATGAATGTTCAAAATGTGTTATCTGTGTTGAAGAAAAATATGCTAAGAAACCCTTTAAACATGTCAATTCTAGAAGCACGGAATTACTTGAATTGGTTCATTCTGACTTAGTTGATTTTAGAAACACGTTGAGCAAAGGTGGTACAAAGTATTACATTTCATTTATTGATGACTTTTCTAGATATACGAAAATTTATCTGTTAGGGTCTGAAGATGAGGCTGCTCAAATGTTTTTAAAATATAAAATTGACGTAGAAAAACAATTAGATAAAAAGATTAAAAGACTTAGGTCAGATAGAGGCGGTGAATATTGCACAAAATTTCTTGAAGAATTTTGTAGTGAGAATGGTATCATTCATGAAACTATGGCACCGTATACACCTAAAAAAATGGCATAGCCGAACGAAAAAATAGAACACTAAAAGAAATGATGAATGTTATGTTATTGAGTTCGGGTATGCCTGATAATATGTGGGAGGAAACAGTATTGTCCGCATGTTATATTCTTAACAAGGTCCCTCACAAAAAGCTAGATAAAACTCCCTACGAATTATGGAAATGTTTTAAACCAAATCTAAATTATTTAAGGGTATGGGGTTGTCTTGCTAGGATTGCATTTCCTGAATTTAGGAAAACGAATATAGGACCTAAGACTTTTGATTGTGCATTCATTGGGTATGCTCAAAATAGTAGCGTATATCGGTTCATGTGTTTGAATGATAACTCAATATGTGAATCTAGAAATGCTGAATTTTTTGAACATATATTTCCTCTTAAAAAGGATGATACATCTTCTTCAATTAGTGGTTTGGATAAGAAATCATCTACGATAGTGCATGATAACGAACCTAGAAAGAGTAAAATAAAAAGGGTTGAGAAAACTTTCAGTTCTGATTTTTTCACTGCATTTCTAGTTGATAATTCAGATAAAAATTGATGAACAATTTGTATCTACGTTCTTGATTAATGAAGATCCCAGAACCTACGAAGAAGCTCTGAAGTCTATAGACTCTAGTTTAAAGAAGCAAATAAGAGTGAGTTGGATTCAATAATAATGAATCACACATGAGATTTGGTTGATTTGCCTAAAAGAAGTAAACCCATTAAGTGTAAATGGATCTTCAAGAGGAAAACTAGACCAGACGGATCAATTGAAAAATTTAAGGCTAGACTAGTGGTAGTAGGATATACTCAAAAGAAAGGTATTGATTATTTTGATACTTATTCTCCTGTAACTAAGATATCTACCATTAGATCTTTGATTACACTTTCAGCTATTTGAGGGCTCATAATACATGATGGATATGAAAATGACCTTTCTAAATGGAGACCTGGAAGAAGAAATTTACATGGAACAACCAGAGGGATTCATCATAGCTGGGCAAGAAACCAAAGTATGTAAGCTCAGAAAATCCCTCTACGGTCTCAAGCAAGCACCTAAACAATGGTATGAAAAATTTGATCGTACTTTGGTAAACCATGGCTATGTAGTGAATGTGTCAGATTCATGTGTTTACACTAAGTTGTTTGGGTCTGATTGTGTGATCATATGCCTATATGTCGATGACATGTTAATTTTTGGTACAAACATAGAAGTCATCATTGAAACCAAGAAGTTTTTATCATCTCATTTTGATATGAAAGACTTAGGAGAAGCTGATGTTATTCTTGGTGTTAAAATTCATAAAAGGGAAAATGGATTTTCTATGTGTCTGTCACATTATGTTGAGAACATTTTTAAGAAGTTTGATTATTTTGATGAACTGCCTGTAAGAACTCCTTATGATCCAAGTATGAATCTTAAAAGAAACAATGGTGATAGTGTTTCACAAACTGAATATGCTAAGATTATAGGAAGTGTTATGTATCTCATGAATTGTACTAGACCACACATTACATACGCAATAAGTAGACTAAGTAGATACACTATAATCCAATGAACATTGGAATGCACTTTGTCGATTATTGAAATACCTTAAGAGGACTATGAATTTGTGTTTACATTTTAACAAGTTTCCTGCAGTATTAGAAGGTTATTGTGATGCGAATTGGGTAACAGATAATGATGAAGTGAGTTCCACCAATGGATATGTATTTACATTAGGTGGGGGAGTAGTTTCGTGGAAATCATCGAAACAAACATGTATTGCTTGGTCAAGAAGCTGAATGGTTGAAAAACGTGTTAGGAGATATTCCATTGTGGGGGTCTACTGTACTTGTCTCCTTGCATTGTGACTCACAAGCTGCCATTGGAGTTGCAAAGAATTATGTGTATAACGGTAAAAGATGCAAAGAATTATGTGTATAACGGTAAAAGAAGACACATCTGTATAAGACAAGGAGCAGTTAAGCATCTCTTAAAGGATGGAGTGATCTCTTTAGAGTTTGTGAGATCCGAAAGAAATTTGGCAGATCCTTTGACAAAAGGATTATCGAGAAGAATTATTCAAGAATCTTCTAAAGGAATGGGACTTAAACCTCTCGGTTGAATTGAGATCAACATATTAGTCCATTCCTATATTGTGGTTGTTAATCCATAACTCTAGTTGTTGAGTGGTTCTATGAAGGACTTGATGGATGTAGAAATATAAGTCAGAAGGACTTGTTCCATAACTCTAGTGGTTGAGTGGTCATACGAAAAACTTGATGGACGTTTGAGATGTAAGTCGAAATGACTTATTCCATGGCTCTAGATGTTGAGCGGTCTTTTGAAAGACTTGACGGATGATGATATGGAAGTCTTATGGACTTAATAACTTCATAGCTCTGTTGTTGAGTGGTCTGTAATTATATCGGGCTTGATAAAGTTAATATTAAAAATGAGTGTGAAGGTGGGTCGCCTTTTATGAAAGAAAATCGAGTTTCTTTCTAGTGCACTCATATAACCAAGGTAAAAAGAAAACGCATGACCTTTAAAATCGTTGTAACCGTATCGCGTAATAGTAAATACCAAGGAATTGATACGTGTTGTGGGGATCTCAGTTTAAGCTTTTGAAAGTTCAAGAAGCAATTCACTTCCACTAGCTTAAATTGTTGTCTCACATCACTACGCATCAATTCAATCGTAAGATATTGATATTTAAGTAATTCAATTCCTACATTATTCGTTTTACTCGTGTGTTTTTGTGATAGTCATTTTGTGGGGGATTGTTGAGGAAAAATGACTATTTTGCCCTTTTGGAGAAAATGACGTTTTTGCCCTCTGTTTGTAAAAGTCCCACATCGGTAGTTTACAAAGTTTTTTACCAGTATATATTAAGTGTCAGGTTTTATGTGTTTCAAAAGGAGTAGATGGAGGGGGTTTTAGACTGAGGCAGGTTTTAGGAAAAACTACCACACGTGCGCGCGCGTCGCCGCTGCCGCCCGGTAGCCGACCTTTTTCGGTGGAAAGTGGTTAGAGTGAGGCCTATAAAAGGCTACCGAGAGGCTAAGGGAAGAGCATCCACAAATAAAATCTCTTCTTCCCTTCTACTATTTCTAGTCATACCGAAGAGAGCAAGGTTTCACGGATACGAATGAACGTAGAAAGATCGAAGTAGGATCGGACCAAAGGGAGCAAGGGTTTCACGGGTACGAATAGACGTAGGACCAAATCGAAGGGAGCAATGGTTTCACGGGTACAAATGGAAGTAGGGCCGGACCGTAATAGGATCGGGCCGAAGGGAGCAAGGGTTCACACAGCAGACCGAAGAGTCTTCAGCGAAGATAGACCGACCGAGGCCGAACGACACTGGAAGACGAAGACCGAAGGGAGCAAGGGTTCACGGGCAAACCGAAGAGTCTTCGGCGAATAGAGATGCACCAGGGCCGAACGACACTGGAAGACGCATCGCACCGGCAAAGACAGCAAAGACAGACGCACCAGCGAAGATAGAGCGAAGACAGAGGCGCCGGATCGGAGGGAGCAAGGGTTCACCACACAGCAGAACGACTAGGACACCCAAGAGAGGAGGACAAGACACAAGACGACTACTCTACTTTACTTTGTTGCATGGGCTTTTTTTTTAAATGGCACGCGACCCGGCTCGAAGCCCGGCGGGCCAGGCTGAAAAATGTTGGGTTGTATGATAGCCTGAGCCCCAAGACCCGGTTACATTCAGGCGAAACATCTTTGGGCCCGAACCCACTGATTTTCAGGCGGGCTTCAGGTAGGCCCGCGGGTCGGGCTCGATTTTGACAACCTAAAAAGAATAATGACAGAATACATGGCAGAATTTGTGAAAAAGTATTCCAAAAAGTTTGGGTAGAAAATCAAATTCCATAATTTTTGGGAAATTTTGACTTGCTGTAATAGATTCGATCATTAATCGATACCATTCATATTGAGAGGTGGGACAAACCTGTGCGACGGAGTGGACCATCTAATTATCATTACAAATTTAACGAGTTTAAATTCTTAGGTTCATGATCCGACAGGACCGAATCGACATTATGGTCGTCTTTCTTCTTTCCAAAAATCCTTCGCTGTTGTTGTTGTCTTCCGAAAATGACAAACATCTGATAGAAAATCTACATGAGGCCGAAGAATATGTCATTCAAAGAGCCCCACAAGGTAAACACAATATGAGCAACAAAACCTTACCAACTAAATGAAGGGAAAATTGGCGAAAAACATAAGGTTTTAGGGGGAGGGGGGGAACTCACCTAGGCGTGATAACATCCTGGTTGAAAGAGATGAGACATTGATCGACGCCATTTTTCTTAACTACAATAAATTAAGAGAGGACCTTCTACGTAAAATCAGAAAATTTAAATCCTCTTCATCTCCGATGAATACAAATCGGAAATGATTGGGAGGATCGGCTTATCAAGGTGTATGGGAAGGAGGAGAAAGTGCGTCAAAGTGTGAGGGAGGAATGATTAGTTGACAATGACTACGGTGATTAGCGAAACACAAGTTGGAATCCGTGTGAAAACAAAGCTATTCTATTCATTTGTTCCACGGTTTAGGGTTTAGGGTTTAGCCTTCTTATTGACATAACCGATTAAATTAATTGTCAATATATTCTTCTTCATTGTCTGACCTCAAACCTTTAATCGTTTTTACGGATTCAAACTCGATCTGCGTTTTGAAGATTTTAAAAACTTTAAATACATCTAATTTCTTTTACATCTCCGGCACTTGTCAAAATATCTTTCGTAACTTTAAATACAAAATATAATTTGGTCTTTCCCCAATAGATGCCAAACAACCCTCTTTCATGAGAACAACCCTCATCATTGTTTTCCATGTCGAGAAATTATTCGCGTTGAACTTCTCGATCTCATATTGTGTTGACAGTTTATTAGTAGTTATCTCATTATAAGTCAATCGTCGTATGAACATCTAGTATTAAACCAGAACTCTGATATCAATGTTAGGATCAGACATGGATAAATTACTGTTAGACAACAAAGTAGAGATGAGAAAAATGAAAAAATGGGACATCGAGGTTTTATGTGGTTCGGCAAAGTGCCTATCTTATGTCCACGGGCAAATAGTAGAAGGTTTTTACTGACTCTAAAAAAATTACAACACTTCTCTCAAACTATAAGGAGAAAACACCAATATTTCTCTCTTACAATGAGAAGAAAGACTCTTTCAAAGAACCAAGAGAAAAACCTTAAAAACTAGGAAAAAACTATTTTCTCTCTCTATTTTACTCTTCTTCTTCTTGTTTTGTGGTTTTGGGATGGTTTTGAACTCTCCAAAACCTCTCCTTATATAGGGGAGAATTTATGAAAAAATCAAATGTGGGACTCATCATAATAAGTGTTGTAATTTCTTAAGTGTCAGTAAAAACCTTCTATTGTTTGCCCATGGACGTAGGCACTTTGTCGAACCACATAAAACCTCGGTGTCTTATTTTTCTATTTTTCTCGTCTCTACTTTATTGCCTAACAGTTATTTATCCACGTCCGATCCTAACAACAAAATGGCTAGAAACGAAGCAAAGAAAGAAGGAAGAAGGCAAACAAAGCAGGCCGACGAAGAAAAATGAGACAAAGTTAGAAAGAAGCAGAATGGCGAACGGTGTTGCGAAAAGAAGGAAAGAAGGGTCGTGTAAACCTTAATTTTTTTAGCATTCACCGATCGAACCAAAATAGATGCAGGCTTAATTAACGAAGGTCTGAAGCCGAAAGCTGGTTACAAACGATCCTACAAACCTCCGGCTCGAATCTGCTGTTTTTCGGGTAGACTCCAGATTGGCCCGTAACCGAGAAAATTATCTAAAAAATCTGTCCCTGACCCGAAATTCGTCCTAAATCTGCAAAAATTACTCTAATCCACAGTTTCGGGTTCGGTTAATAAAATCTTATTACCATCGAATTAGGTTCGGGTTCGAATTTTAACATTTCTAAAACGAGTATCCATAGATAACAAGAGTATATTTACAAATTACCAAAATATCCATATTGTTTATAAAAAAATACAATAATATCATTAGGTTAAATCTTTTATTCTTCTTTTCCTTCCTTCTTCTTTTTCAGTCGTTTGAGAGAAAACCTTTATTCTATCTCTCTAAATTTTGTTTTCTCCCCATTCCTCTCCCCGTTCCTCTCTTCGCTCCTCTTGTCCCTCCTCTCGTCGCTCCTCTTGTTTTTCGACGTCTTTAGTGCACCAGTCGATCTTCTCGTCACTCCTCTTATTTTCTTACATCTTTAGTGCACCAACCGCCTTTGTTAA
This sequence comes from Gynandropsis gynandra, assembly GCA_036759665.1. Classification (NCBI taxonomy): domain Eukaryota; kingdom Viridiplantae; phylum Streptophyta; class Magnoliopsida; order Brassicales; family Cleomaceae; genus Gynandropsis; species Gynandropsis gynandra. The sequence goes on along the minus strand of CM071865.1, from coordinate 46,638,944 downwards.
CCATTTCTTACCTAGGAGATCATAGATAATTTTTTTAAATTCGGGTTCGGATACTCGATTTATGATTCGGATACCCGTATGTCACGGGTTGCTTATGCCCCACCACCCCTATATGATTGCTTATATGATTTCTTTGATTGACTAATGTGTAGATTTTATATTTAGCAGCCCCGATGGATTTCTTGTCACGACCCCATAATGTGAAGCCTTATTATCTCCCTCTCATGAACAGGGAGTAACTTCAAAAGTCAAAACTCATGTGTATTATTTAGATCAAAACATATGTAACAATGAAAAATAAGATTGTAGTTTAATGCTAAGGGTATTGATCATATTTTCTTGTTTTGTAGTAATCCCGAGAGAACCGAAAGAGCAAGAGATTCAAGTCAAATTTGTTTGTATTTTGTTTTTCATTTATGGACTTGTATGAAATAGTTTTTAATCTTTGTTGATGTGTGTTTTAGACTATTATACTTTTAGTGATTTGTTTAACGTTTCGGACTTTGTTGACGTAAATTTTGGATTCGTATGGATTAATTTCACGTTTTAGACTTGTTTAAATTTTTTAGTTTTTTATCTCTTTAGACTCGAGACCCGGCCCAAACCCAAACCCATCCAAAGCCCATTAGGTCGAGTTCTGATCATATATTTTAGGCCCGATCATATTCAGGCCGGACCAACCCAACCCGCAAATAATCGAGCTTTTTTCGGACTCGTACCGGCCCATACCGCACCCCTAATATTACTTCAATGTTATAACCATATTACAAATTGTTATATTGCTATTATAGTTACTAGTATTACATTGCAGTTTAGTTTGGGAATAAAATGACGATAAAGATGAAAGAATGAGGAAAAACATAAACTATAAACATTATTATAAAATTAGATAAAGTAACATAAAAAATGTTAAAAGTTTTGAAGGATATTAGTTGGGAGTTCTTTGAAATACCAAAATAAATACCCATGAGTACAAAATTTATGAACTTATTTTTTTGGCAAAAATAAAGGGGAAACCATCCCCCACAAGTATCATCCAAAAAAGGAAAGGAAAGTCCACACTTTCCCAACAATGTTAAAGACCAAACTCATCACAGACAGCAATAACACGAAACATATATATGTAAAATTTTTAGTATGTATGTATCTACAAACACCTATCAAAAGCAAGCAACATCACCTCTCCCCTTCAAAACTAAATGACCATATATATTTTGACCAAAAACTATGGGATAATTTCTGATTTGATCCAATGGTGCCAATGAATTCAGCTTTTCTCTAATACCTGTATGACGATCCCGACTGCTGTGGCGGCGGCGCTGGTGGCAGCCGATTTGGGGTGGTGCGGCGGTTCGATCCTGACCCTGGGGAAGCCTCACCGTTCTGAGCCGGGTCGCTGTACCGACGGCTGTGATTACCAGATCCATACCTTGACAACGAATCTGGTCCGTTAGCAGCGGAGTTAAAGGCGGTCCTCCAGTCGTCCCCTGATGAACCTCCGTTTGTTCTCGGGCTACTTTCTGCGAATAAGACGGACAAAAAGATATCAAGATGTGTACTGAATAGTGTGAATCGGATCAAAAGATAAGCTGTATGACAAGGGCCTTGTGAATTTACCAGTTCCACCGTTGTCAGACCAACTTGAAGCAGCTGCTGCTCGGTTGTCGTGAATACTTAGCTGCCTCGTGAGCTTCGAGAGAAGAGATGATTGCTTCTGGTAACGTTCTCTTCGCCCTTTAACGTTCTGATCTTCTTGGATCAGCGATTCAATCCTTTCATTGCTCAAGGCACTATAGACGAAATAATAAACGCAAGAGCGGAATAAGCACTGCAGCTTTGATGGCATTCGTCGGTGTTTTAACGTGGGGAAATGGTACAAACCTTATAGAACTGTATAACTGGTTGAGCATGTCTTCCTTTGCTTTCTCCACTTGACAAAGAACAATAGCCTGTTGGAAGGCTACATGCTTAGCGACTCGAAGAAATATCCGCAAAACAGAGATGGTCACAAGAGATTTAACGTTTTGGAACAAATGTGGTTCACCTTCGGGACGTTGGCAGCAAGACTGTTAAGAACAGCTTCGACATAACCCCGCACTTCTTGGGACATCCACCGGAGTTCCTCTTCTGGGTCGATAGGTTTCCTGACAATCTTATCCTGAAAATTCCGACCAGAGAAAAATAGGTTAAGGACTTAACATTTCCATGCTAACTATATGTTCGGTAACTCTATCTAAAGCCTGTGAAACTTCTCATAAAGGATTTTCTTTTTCCTCTGTTTATGTAGCAGAAATAAAAATAAAGGAACGTTTTTATCCGAAGTTGGCGGTTCATCCTGATAACTGACACTGGAAACGAATATTGAAGGTATAATGCATAAATCTGAAGGGGAAAATGAACAAAAAAAGAAGACAAGAATGGCATGAGTGACTTACAAGTGAACCTTCTGAAAGACTTTGTCGCATAGAAAGGCCACCGACTTGGCCTCCTCGGGCCTGGATAACACTTTGCAACTTATTAAGCCACTCGGTCTTGTCCACCACGCTCTCAGCCTTGAGCACCAGAGCATTGTGAGCTGCAAGAGAACGTTTCGATAAAATGCTTATATGAGCATAAAGCATATCAAATCAATGAGTCGAACTTTGATAGCTTATGCCCGTCAATACCTTTTAATACAGTCTTATACGGTACCCTACTGGTTATCTTAAATACAAGGCTTGGCCCTTTTGAATCAGGTCCATTTGCCTTCTTATCCTTCAAGCTTTTTGGTTTTTCTCCTTCATCGTCCGAAATTTCTTCGATAGTGCATTCCTGAGCACATTATCAAGAAATATATTAACTTCCGAAGCTGCAAAATGTCCTCGTTGACAGTAACAAGCTTCAAAGTACATAAGCAACCTTTTTCTCTGCTAGAAGTACCAGGCAGGAAAAAAACAGAACTGAACATTTCACGTCACCATCACTGTACTCTAATTTAATTTCAGTCACATCTTCGACGAGATCTAAGAAAACGAAATAAGAAAACATTACCTCCAAAGTTATAGTGCCACGGAAATTTCTTTCTTCTTGCTTTTTGGTATAGCCAAGCTGGAAAGAGGATAACATTAGAAAGTGAATGAAGAGCAATGGTAACATGAAAAGATTTCCCAAGAGAAGCAACATTGTAGAACATATACAAATAGCGATACAATGTAAATTTATGGGCAAAGAGGTCTCTTTTCTGCACATATTTGGTTTGATTGAGAAGCACGTCAATTAAGCCGCATGCTCACCTTTCCTGTTTTCTCATTTAGAACAAACCACCTCCTACCCCATCCGTTTGTTTTTGCGCTTTTCTTCAATAAATATCCTGCATTAAAAAAAATGAATTTTGAGAGCATACCCTTTGTAAACCTGGATGTTCATCCCAAAATGTAATGAGAAAAGTGCCTCACATTATTTCTTAACAAGTAGTATTTGAATAAAGAAAACAAGACACAAGAAGAAACAACATAAACTGGGCTGACAGCAAAGATTCGCAGCAATAAAAGCATACAAGGAAAAGGGCGCAGGAACAATGGGAACTCTATTAGCCAACCGAAGTTTAGAGATTTATTAGGACATTTACCTGCTGTTATCTCTCCCTCGGGTCCAGCAGTCTTCAGACTGGAAACCTCTTGTGTATCTTTATCTTGCTGACTTGATTTGTCTTTAATCGATTTTAAGCTCCCACCACCAGGCTGCCCGTCTGGCAGAGGACTGGTCGCCTGATATACATGACGAAACAATAATTGCTGCATCAAATTCTATCACTGAGGAAGCATTACATTTTAAGAGGATCCAAGGTGATTCTATGAGGCAAACCCTGCTTAAAAGGGACTGCTCCGTATCTTGTGCCTTCTTAGAGGATCTACCCTTCAGCTCTTCCTCACGACGTTGTCGTTCCATTCTGAGATAATATAGAACATGGTAAAAGAGAAATGACACTCAGTGGCCTCCAGCAAGATTTCCGTACAATCACATCAAGGAATAAGATATATTATGAACAAATTCAAATATGACTTACAAAAACTTGATACAAAACCAATTTTACCTTCGTTGTACTAGACGGATAAAGTGTTGGGGTGGCACAAAGGCACGCTCCATATCAACTAGAGCGACAACCATCTTCTTTGATTCATTTTTAAACGCATCAAGTGCAGCACTTGCTATAGCTACAACCTGGTCGGCGAGTAGTTAAAAATTAAACAACAACCATAACCATGAAAACATGTTAGTGCGCAATGAAATGGCATTATTACCTCTCTCTTAAAGGGAGGATATCTCCCAAGACCAGGTGTAGCATTTGCTGACGAAGAAACTATGTCAACAAGGACTCGATGAACCTAATAAAAAAGTTAAAACCATATTAGTCCATGAAATGAAATTAATAAGCTTTAGGAAAGAAAGATAAATTCGACGGTCTTATTCTATGGTCGAAAAAGACTTAGATAAAGCATAAAGAGGTTTAGAAGCAGCGAGAACTCTTATCACACTGAGAAAAAATCTATAAGAGTTAAAACATCAAAGTGACACATGCCGAGACCAAGAGAGACAAACCACCAACAATATGCAGTGCATCTCTGGATTTCAAACCTAAATGCATGTAACTAAAAAAAAAAGAAGATAAAATGGTATACATCATATCATAATAAAGAGAAACATATGGCCACCTCATCAACACAAAGGCGTGCGGGATCTTTAGCCAGCTCAAGGACACCCTTTATTAAAGATCTCAACCCTTTCTCCGGAGATATCAAATAAGGTTGATAACCATCTGCCTCTAACACAATCTGATGCATTTGAAGGTCACTTAATCAAAACCCGGCTTCAAAAAGCAACTTATACATTCAAGAAAAGAAGTGAAAACCCACTCTTTTGACGTTATTTATGTCAAAATGTCTGTCCAAAGGGAGCTGCTTGATACGGTTTGGGAAAGTGCCTTCGAAACTTGCCACAACTTTCCAACCACTTCCCTGAAACCAAATTCTGTTATGGAACAGATTCACCCAGCTCCAAAAAGAGCTTCGGCACATGAATGGCTACTGCTAATGAATTAGATGATAAAAGCATGTTTCACTCTTGCAGTATATTCTTGCATCTTCAAATTAATTGTTCAGCTCATGTAGCATAGTACTTACCTCACCACCAGCCAAGTGGAGAAGAAATTTGTCTTCAAACTCTCGACAAAGCTCCAAAGCTATAGCTCTTGTACCTTCGGCACTATGAACCATTTGTTCACCAAGCCTAAATAATTCATCCTGCACCACTTGAGACTTACCCTGGAGCCTGTATGTATTAAAATGGAATTAGTAAGCCAAAGATTTCATAGTAACCAAGAAAACATAAGAACGATGTCATCCAGAAAACTATGATAGCTATCACACCAAAAAGATCATTAAATGGGAGAGGAAGAAAGCCTATCCGCAAAAGAGCTATGCAATACGATTTTTCAAGATAGATTTCTTGTGTTCGGAAGTTAGTAATAATGTTGAATACGCTTGGAAATCCATCAGATCTAGGAGAAAATCAACGATTCTCCTTTTACTCTATTCCAATGTGTGTCAATTTTCTTCCCCTTCCATTACAAAGTTTATATAAAGACTTGATGAAATTAGTTTTAGGTAATATCTTCGATTTTCATCTACGAAACTCAACTTCTCACTGCCCCTTTCTGGAACTAGCATGAGAATAGCTATCAAATTCCAGGATGGAGCCTGTAAATATATATTGTTGAGACTAAAAGTAAGATCAAATTGGGGTCTCCCTCAATCCGAGATAAACAAATGTGATTTAGTAGACAGGAAGGGGCAGGGAGAAACAAATGGTTCATCTTTTCCAATTCCAAAATATAAGATATCTGAAAGAAAAAGCAATATGACAGAGAGAAGCTGTACCCAGACAAGATATTTGGAAGCCTGAGTTTCATTCTGTTACGAATCTGGCTAGCAAGGGTATCCACCAAGGCAATTCTGCCAAGTTTGCTTTGTGGGGCACCCGTCAAAATGGACTTAAGACTTTCACTCTCAGCACGCCATGCAGTTTCCAAAGAATTCTCACCACTGCCCGACTGTGCTGATGCTATTGAGACAGATTGGCCAATAAGAGCAACCCATGGAATATCAGATGTTTTTGGAGGTCCCTGATTAGTGAGAAGAGCCTGAACTGCTGCAAGGGCTTTCGAGTTCTCTGCTGCTTGATCAATTTTGCTGATAATGCCTATTGTTCTGGTGCCTGTAAGCATAAAAAGGTGAAATAAATGCAATGTTCAAGAAGACAATAGCTACACAGTCTTAATGAAAAAATGCAAGTGTCTATGCACTTACTCTCTGGATCATGCTCCTTTGCAGTCCTCAGTGCCCGGGATGACGAAATTTCAGGCGCTTGATTAGCAGGAATTATAACCAGCAGTATGGCATCATTGTGTTGAGCATATTCACCAATCTTGCACAAGAAATTAAGAATCGAATAATCAGTGAAAATAAAGTATGGTAAAACCCCAGAGGAAATATCATCCTTCATGACAGAAAGGTGATTGAGGGGCAAGAAAAAGGCATTAAGGAGTTCAGAAACTCACCATAGAATCGTCCACAATTCTTTGGTCGAGTCCAGGTAAATCAATTAATTTTAGTGGTGGAGCTGAAATTTACGAGGGAAAAAGAACATGTTATGCAATTTAAACTGAACATAGGAGTACAAGACCAACTGATAAATGATCATTTATGATCCACAGAGTAACTTAAAAATGTGGAGTCCGATTATATATATTATTTATCATACAACGGTGTCAGAAGCCTTTCAAACACCCAAAATTAAATAATTCAGATGCTGCTTGTTTAAATTGATATATCATCTTCATAACTGTTCTAGTGACAAAAGACTTACCGGTACTTGTACGAAGTTTTAAGTATATTTCATCACGACCCCTCCCAGATGACCCTTTGCTAAGCCTATCCTGTAGAGAATGACGCAGAGCACCTGTAGTATGCCAATGTAAAACATAATGAAATATGAGATGCATAAGAAGATTGATCCAACGCTTTATATATACATGCAGAAAGAGTTGCATAAACATTTGCTAAATCATACAGTGCTCTGCGGGATACTTACTTGCAGAGACTTGTTGAGATTTATTGTCGATTTGCAAGATTATCGTTTTGCTACTCAAAGAGTCGTCCCTGCTCAAGTCAACGATTATAGGAGCCCGTGTAGCTCCATTTTCACCCGTTGGCTGTGCATTACAAGTTTCCAGCAGCAAAAAGCATTCTTGTAAAACAAGAATCAAATAAGAATAACCAAGACATATTCCCATCAACTCTGTATATAACTTACCAGAACTGGATGTCCAATGAGACTATTCAGAACAGCAGACTTTCCAGCTCCCTGATCCCAAAATGAATAGAAAGATCATTTGGGTCTATAGATAGCATAATTTCGAAAATTCTCGGACTAACAAGTCTCATAACCACGGCTTCAAAGAATTTCTGATTAAATCTTCCAACAGAAAACTTACGTAGTATTGTATCAAAGAAACTTTCATAAAAATCCGATCAGACACACACAGCTGAATATATTTCGGAGAGCATTTTATACCCATAATGTCTATCTCACTTCCAGGAATCAAAGTAGATCAACTTACTCCAGCTTGTTTCTCCTACACCAACCCCTACCTATCATGTAATAAGGTAAAACTAAGGCGAACTAAATAAAACAAGCTCAAAACGAGCAACAGATCCTAGCGAACTCCTACGTCACAAAACCTTATCGAGATCCAGAAGATCCATGGCATGGCATCCAGCATCCACACTCGAATACACACAAACCAAACAACACAGGAACCAAGCACAAAAAATCGAAGACAAACTCACTCACCACATTCCCTAGGGAAACGACGTTGAGGAAAGTGGAAGCGCGTCTCGCAGAAGAGGTCTCCTCTGGATCTTCGTCAGCGAGCAGCGCCGCAGCCTGTCTCATCGAATCCGAAAGCTGAGACAACTCATCGATCGCCTCCATCGCAAACTACTTCGCAATCCTCCCAACCACACAACAAAGGAAAATCTAAACTTCGACTGCAAGTGAGAGATCTAGAGAAGGGGAGAGCCACCGGGGTAGATCTGTAGATAACGAAAACGGCGGCAGATTCCGGCGAGATATCGCCGGAAAATCAAATCGGGCACGGTGGTGGTTTGAAGGTAAAGACTGGTGAGCCTTTTTGTTGGGGTTTTTCGTAAAAAAGCACTAGAAAATGGGCGAAGAACGAGTCTTCTTTATACAAAGGACTTGAGAAGTAACAAAGAAATGGGACCAAAAAATTATATTATTTATTTTTAAATCTCGTAAAAAATATTGTTAATTTATATTATTTAAAAATAAATCACCAAATTTCAAAATTTAAAATGAAATTTTACTCTTCATCAAATAAATAATATCAGATATGACTGGGCAAATAGCGAATATCCGTAAATATTCGACTATTCGTATTCGTATTCGTCGAATATTTAATTTTACTATTCGTATTCGTATTCGTATTCGTAAATGCGGATATTCGTAAATTCGAATATCCGCAAATATTCGAATATTCGTCGGATATCCGTATCCGTAACAAAATCAATTTTAAAAAAAATAATAAAAAATTCTTATAAAAAAGTTAATACCAATGCATCAATTCTCTGAATCATGTAAAGTTAACTTTGTCGATAACTCCAGCAACGTCGCCAATTCATCTAAAATTTTTATAATTTATATTTTAGTCCTCAAATTTTAAATATAATAACAATTTCTTTATATATTTTATATTTGATCTGAAAATCAATTATAATAATTTTTTTTATTTATAATTTGATTTTTAAAATTAATTTTATTATTATTATATATATATTAAATAAATTATCTATTTAGTACTTACGGATACAAAAACTTACGAATAATTGATTATACTATTTGTATTTATATTTGTATTTGTTTCTACGGATATTTGCTTTTTCGGATCGAATACGAATCGGATACGAATACTTCGGATATTTTGCCCAGTCAAACTATGAAAAAATCGTAATAGTTTCAGTGATTTAGTATTTTATTTCAAATATAATATCAATTTATGTTTACTATGTAAATAATATGGAAAATTATGATCTAAAAATTTTATATTTTATTTTGAAATATATTACAATATTATGTTTTGATATGTAAATACAATAATTTTATATTATGTTTATTGTTTTAGTCATAATTTTATTTTTCAAAATTATCTTTTATTTCAATTTGTATCCTCATTTGTTAATTCTCTATTAAAAATTTTGTTTTTTTATAAAAACCCTTAAAAATTCTTAACCAAATTCAACTAATTTGCCTCCAAATGATTTAATTCATCATATTTCTTTCAAATTATTTGATTTTGTATTATATAAATGTAGTGTATCAAATCTGATTTAGTGTATTAAAGTTGTTTTATTTTGTATTAAATTCAATCCATCACAACATTTATTATTTTTTATATAGAAAACGTTATATAATTCGTTTACCAATTATGTTTTCCAGTAGTTTTCATTTGTTATAAAATGCAAAACTTGAATCAAACTATCTGTTAAAAAAAATGAGAAGAGTCGGTTTTGGCATGAACTAGAGATTACCAAATGATTAAATAGGTTAACCAAGATTTAATTATTATTTATTCAAGTGGAAATTTGAAAACGGTGAAAAGTGTGAAGGCTTCTTAAGCAAACACAAGAAAATGCGGTCAATTTACCTAAAAGCACGATCAAGCTATGAAGAGAGTCCGACCGAGCACCTTCTGTTGCACGACCGAGATGTATGAAAGGAGAACCCCTGACCAAACATCACTCCAAACCCGACCGATCAACCATTCTGAAGTAGCACGGGCGAGCAGTTCAACAAGCACGGTCGTGTTGAGAGAAAGAGAAGCACGACCGAGCAGCTGAAGCAGCACGATCGGGGAGCAAACAAAGTCAGCAGTACGGTCGAGCACACTATGAAGCACGACTGGGCTGAAGTGAAGAACAAACGGTCGGGCTAGTTGTCGGGCATGGGGAAACTAACAAAGCAAAGTTATAGGGATCATTATGTCGCTCGGATGAAGAAGGAACAACCATAAATTTTAAAAGAACAAGAGAGAGAAGCAAAGAGGGAAGCAGATAGAGGAGAGAGAGCAAACGACTGAAGCCTAAGGAGGGCTGAAGAGAAGATTTCGGGAAACCGAAGGATTCATTCGAGGCTACTCTTGGAGAATAGGGAAGATGAATACTTTTTATCTTTACTTCTCTATGATTTCTCAGTAGATCTCCTTGGTATGGGTTAAGGATGCTTATGTAATGGATTGTTTGGTTCTTAATGCTTGAATTCGGTTTTGTTCACTCGTTTGGTTTGATGGGTTGTCCTTAATGCTTTCATACTTGCTGATCACATGTTTGAATGAGTTTAGAGATTCATCTAGGCTAAGAAGTCGGATTTGAGTATCGGGATTAAGCCTAGGATGAATTAGATTAATGAGAATCTAACCGATCGATTAATCTATTTAGGAACTGTGATAATTGAGGTTGAGCTTCCATTGTTCTTCATGCATTTAAGTTATTAATTCTACTGCATCGAGAGATGAGTACGTTGATCTCCTAGGTAGTGGATTTAGGCATCGAGAGAGTCACTTCCGATAATAGAGGTTGAGTTCCTATTGTTTCCGATAATAGAGGTTGAGTTCCCTATCATTCTTCATGCATCTAGGTAGTTGATTTAATGCATCGAGATGAGTACGTTAATTTCTTAGATAGTAGATTTAGGCACCGAGAGAGTCACTTTCGATAATAGCGGTTGAATTCCCCATTTGTTCGTCATGCATCTAGAAGTTCCATTGTTGCATTGAGAGATGTGTAATGTTGATTCCCTAGGTAGTGGATTTAGATTTGAGTTCCCCATTGATTGAGATAATCTGATTTCATGCTTCATAGAAACATCCATTACATGTCCCGACATTCTCGAAACATGTAGTGCTCTATCTTATTGAATTTAGTTTCGTTATTATTTTATGCCTTTATTTTCTAGTTTGATAATCTTAAATTGATTTATCTTCTTCTCTTGATTCTTAGTTCTATCGTTCACACTAGTTTCATGTGTTCGACATTGGTACTACACGAACAGTATATTGTGGTAGAGTAGTCTAGAACATTAAAACTTCTGATTTCCGATCATTAATACTAAAGGTGATAGAATAAAACATACTCACCAAAATTATTTTTTATCTATTATCTTCAACAAAAAGGGTGATATATACGTCGAACAAGTGACAATCTAACATATGTGTTCGCTCAAACACTACGTACAAAGATATTAAAAAGGTAATGCACAAGATTGGGATGCATCATTTAAAATTATAAAAATTAAATATATTGATTTCCAATTCACATCATATTATATGACTCATAAATACAAATTATATTAAAATTAAAATGTTAGGAAAATATTACCATAAACGAAAAAGTGAAAGACAAATAAATATGAATCAGACAAAGTAAAGAGGATAAATTATTCTTTTTTCAAAGTTTTTCGTTTTGAATTTGTGTGATTTTTACAAGAAATATCATTACTATTTCTAGAAAATTATTAAGAAGTTAAATATTATATAAATTAAATATTACATTTTATAAAAATATTACAAGACATAAATTTTAAGTAAAATAGACAAATATCACTCCTCACTAAATATCTATTGGGTATTGATAAGAAAAAATATGATTTATTAGAGTTTTCAACGACGAAATATATTTCAACATTATTCCCTTTATTTTTCAAATAATTTTGATATACACTCACAAAATGTTTAGGAGTACGATATATACATGAGCAATAACCTTGCATTTCCGCATCGGTGTCATGTGTTTTCTTTGATTTTCTTATCCATTCCATTATCATTTTTGTCTCGTAAATCTTTTATCTATGGTACTTTATTTTTATGAATATAAAAATAACTTCTTCATCTTTCTCATCTACCTCAATGTCTACAAACGTGGATACGAGCACAATTGTGACTATGATCATGATTATTATTAGATGTTATTGCAATCCTTTTAGGGATAGGATTAAAACTAGTGGAACGAGATTCATGATATTTCATCGATAGCTTTTGTTTGTTAACCAACCATAAGAAAAGATATCAAATATGCATACTTTGTAAAACCCCTTTTACAATATTATAGTTGCCAAAATTACGTTAATGCGTGAAACATTGATAACATTTTCTCCATCATATGTGAATTAGTACTAACTTCACCACATAATTGTATTTGTGAACTGATTCAAAATATAGTTTAGTTGTAGTTGCTAATAGGTTTATAATCTTGAAAATGAAGGTGCATCTAGTAGTAGTTTTAGGAAGAATCACAGTTTTTGATGATTGTATCTATCTTTTAGTGACTTTCAAATATCTTTATAATATTTGTGTTAGAAATTATATTCTAAAATTGATTCATATAAATATACATTTTTTTTATAATTGTTATCAATGTACATATGGTGATGATTAGTGTTGTATTGAGAAGACAATTATCTGGTGAAAATCTCTAAAAAACCAATCCACAATTATAAAATCAAATGATGTTTTGTGATTAATTACAAATTAAGGACTTATTACAAATTAATAAAAGTTAAAGGAAAATATATCAAAAGACAATTTCGTTATTATAAAAATAATATTACCCTTTACGAAATATAATATCCTATCATTCACAAAAAAGAAACAAAAGAAAATAATTCTATTATACCTCAAAGAGAAAATTAAAGAGATATTGATGGATTTGATATTGGAGAAGAATTCAATGTCTACTGAAAATTATTAAAAATTCAAGTAAATAATTTCATATTGAGTTGGTTGATTTAATAATTTCTATTAGACGATTCGTTTCCACATTTAATCAAATCGTGAAATTGAGAAAATAATTAACAATTTGAGTGTGAGAAACTTAATTCCTAACCCATCATGAAGATAATGTCGTAGAAATATCATATCTTTTGAGTTATCTTCATTTGCTAATTTACTTAACTCAAATTAAAACTTGACAAGATTTGACATTGTAACACTTGATTGATTGAGTGAAGAATATTATTGTGCTTATAACATGTTATAATAATAATAATATTACTATAAATCGAAAAAAATAAAAGTTGAAAAAAATATGAATTAAACAAAGTAAAGATATGACAAATTGATTCTTTTTCCAAATATTATTTACTTTGAATTTGTTTAATTTTTTATTTAGAAAAATATCATTTTTACATTTAGAGAAATCATAAAACTAAAATAGATTTGTTGTTGTCATACCTAGATCTTAAAAATGTTGTAAGAAAATTTGATGCTAGTAAAAAAATTTTAAATAAAATATCTAGACGTCGACTAGTCACCGACTAATTTTTCTAATCGTTAGGTATTTTTTTAGAAACCATACCAAGCTTTGACCGAAGAGCTTCAAATTGGCCTTTGGAAAGTGACTTGGTGAAGATGTCGGCAATGTTTTCTTCACTTCGAACCTCCAGCGCCTCGATCGTCCCATCGAGCACCTTCTCCCGGATGAAATAATGCTCGATCTCAATGTGTTTGGTCCTTGCATGAAACACCGGGTTATTTGCAGGTTTGATAGCACTTTGATTATCTCCAAATAGAGGAGCCGATTGGTTGATCATCTTGTTCAGATCTTCGAGGAGTCTTCGAAGCAATACGCATTCTTGAACAACAAGTGCAGATGCCTTGTATTCCGCTCCAGTTATCGATAATGACACTGAACCCTGCTTCTTGCTGCACCAAGAAATGCTTATGTCGCCACAGAGAAAAACATAACCTGAAGTAGATCTTTTGTCATCCAAATCTCCACCAAAGTCAGCATCCGTAAAACCAAAGAGAGTAAAGCTCGAACTACTCTTGTAAAATAGACCCATATCAAGAGTAGTATTAATATACTTCAAAATCTTCTTTGCAGCCTCCAAGTGAGGCTTCCTCGGTTCTTGCATGAACCGACTAACGAGACCAACTGAGAATGCAATATCAGGCCTTGTAATAGTCAAGTATAGCAGACTCCTGACAAGAGCACGATAAGGCCTAGGATCAGGCAACAACGAGCCTTCATAACGTTTGAGCTTTATATTGACATCAAGAGGAGTTGAACGAGTTTTTCCTTCCTTGACTCCGAATCTTTCAACGATTCTTTTGGCATAACTTTGTTGTCCAGTAAAGATTCCATTCTTCATCTTCTGGACTTCTAACCCAAGAAAGGTGTTCAACTCTCCAAGTCTCTTCATCTCAAATCTTACTGACATATCCTTTTGAAGGCGAGTAATCTCCATGTCATCATTGCCTGTGATTATCATATCATCCACGTATAGGAGAACAATAACATGGATACCCTTGTGATTCTTCACAAATAAACTTGGGTCAGAATCCGAAGCCACATATCCGCAAAATAACAAGTACTGAGCGATTTTTCCGTACCATGCTCGAGGTGCTTGCTTAAGCCCATAAAGAGCTTTCTTGAGCTTGCAAACATATTCAGGATGTTTTTGTGATATGAAACCCGGAGGTTGCTCCATGTAGATGATCTTATCCAATTCTCCATATAAGAATGCATTCTTGACATCAAGTTGCCATAATTTCCAATTAAAGCTTGCAACTAAGGATAAGATCGCACGTACCGTAGTCATTTTTGCCACCGGACTAAACGTCTCTTCATAATCTTCTCCATATTTTTGAGAAAATCCTCGAGCCACCAGCCTTGCCTTGTACCTCTCAATGCTTCCATAAGCTTTTCTTTTGATCTTATAGACCCATTTACAAGACACAGGCTGAACATCATCTGATTTCGGAACTAAATCCCAAGTTTCATTCTTTTTGAGTGCATCCATCTCCTCCTTCATTGCATTCTCCCACTCAATTTTGCCTTTTGCTTCTTTATATGAAGATGGCTCATCCTCATCAAGTGGAGCTGCAAAGAAACATGAGTAAGTGGTAACAAAGTCATCATCTCTGTACCTAGCTGGCTTCACAATGGTCCTTCTAGTTCGCTGGCTAGCTAGAAATCCTTGACTTTGTTGTTCTTCAGCTTGATTTTGGATCCCCCTCTCTTCATGCACCTCATGTGAAGAGCTATCGTCACCATGTTGTGATGGTGAACTAAATGTCTTGGCACGTGAGTCTTGTTGCTCGAGAATGACTCGACCTGGGCCGTAGTAGGAAGAGATTTCATCAAAGACAACATCTCGTGAGACAATGCACTTGTGTGTATTTGGATCCATGCACCTCCATCCTTTTCTTTGCTCATCATAGCCAACAAATATGCATTTCCTGGCTTTAGCCTCAAGCTTACTCCTTTGGGGCTCAGGCACGTGAACATAGCAGATAGATCCAAATATCCTTAGGTGTTTCACCGTTGGCTTCTTCCCGTGTATCATCTCATATGGTGACTTCATATTATTCGGGCTAAGTGGCATCCGGTTGATAACATATGATGCACACTTCATGCCTTCTGCCCATAACTCCTTTGGCAAATTTTTATCATGCAGCCAACTTCTACATGTCTCGGTGAGATGTCGAATTTTCCGCTCTGCCACTCCATTCTGTTGAGGAGTGTGTGCACATGTCATCTCTCTTTTTATGCCTTGTTGTCTACAGAATGAGTGAAACTCCTCCGATACATATTCACCTCCGTTGTCCATCCTTAGAGACCTTATCTTATGCCCCAACTCTCCTTCCACGGTAACCTTCACTACAAAAAAACTGGCGCTTTCCAACGGACATATCCGTTGGAAAGCACCCAAAATCCGTTGGAAACGGCGCCAACTAATTTCCGTCCGTTGCGAAAAGTTCGTTGCAAATGACGATCCGTTGCAATTCGCGAAGGCGTGTCAACGGATAATATCCATTACAAATTTGCAACGGACTGGCAACGAAATCCGCCGTTGGAAATACAGTAACGGAGACCCGTTGGAAACCGTTGTGACGGATCACCATTGCAAAATTAGGCGGGGAAAAATCATTTTTGCAACGGACATCCGTTGCCATGTGGCGGAAAACTACAACGGACGGCCGTTGCAAACTGGCGGGGAAGGTTTTGCGGGAAACGAATTCCAACGGAATCCCGTTAGCTCGGCCGACGGATGTCTGTTGCAAACTAGTGGGAAACGATTTGGCGGGAAACACGGTGCAACGAATGACCGTTAGCAGTTCCAACGGATGCCCGTTGGAACTTTTGAAAAAAAATAAAAAAATATATTTTTAAAACTAAAAAGTTTTTAATAAAAATATTAAAATTATATTACAAAACACAAAAATTAAAACTATTTCCTATTACATATCATTTAGATCGGTTGCGTCGATATCATCCCCGCCATCACCACCACCTCTAGACGGAGTTGCATCCGAATCGAGCCCCGGTTCTTGCTGCGGTGTTGATCCCCTCACCTGGCCCGACAACAACTCAATGACGCTCTCCAATTGTTGTATTTGAGATGTTTGTTGCGCTAAAACTTTTCTTCGGATGTTCTGGTCCTGGAATCAGCAACGTCAGAAACATTACCTCTCTTTTCAAACACATCTTGGGAGGTAAATTAGATTAATAATTTACAATTAAAATAATAATATTTACCTCTAAATAAATTTGGTCCTTTTGTGAAGGACTGAGGTCGTCGGGGCTTGAACCGCGAGATTGCTGTGTGATCTTCTCCGTCACAGCTCTCACGGTTCGGGCCGCTCGAGGATCGATGAGTTCCGGTTCGGCGGCCTCTTCTCCGACAACCGACTTCTTCTTTGTGTGGGTTTCTAATACCACTTCAAGAAGAGTCGGTTCTTTTCCCATCCGTTGCATCTACAATATAAAAGGAATTTTGTTAGATAAATATTTAAGTAATTAAAAAATCTAAATAATTAAAACTTTACCAATTCTTTTTTTCTCTTCGTGAAGGATTTTGATCCCGAAGTATGGCGATGCGGACCATCTCCGGGAACCTTCTCACCGTAGCGATTTTTTTGCCTTCTCGCTCTTGGCCTTGAATGCCGGGGACTCCCAGTGCTCAGTTACGCTTTGCATCGTTCATCATTAGGCGCAATCGAACCTGCATATCGCGCATCCACGCTGTGTAGATGCGCAACGTATGGGTTCGACGCCATCTGTATGAACGCTGCAAATAAATTTAAAAAATTATTAGTTTTCAAATATATTAATAAATATAAAATCAAATTTTATTTACACACTTACAATAAAAGTGCGCCACCATCGCTGGCGCACAACTTCTGGCGTCACTTGCCAGGAGGAGT
>CM071865.1:46603524-46620211 GCA_036759665.1 Gynandropsis gynandra | reverse complement strand
GTGCGTGTTCCATCCTGATAACATTCCATACGCAGGAAATTCGCTAATTGTCCACAACAAGACCGCTTTCAATCTGAAATTTTGCTTAGTACTGACGTCATAAGCAAGGATTCCTTCGTTCCATAATTGTCGTAATTCATGAATTAAGGGCTGCAAAAATATATCGAAACTTTTCTTCGGATGTTCTGGTCCTGGAATCAGCAACGTCAGAAATATTACCTCTCTTTTCAAACACATCTCGGGAGGTAAATTATAAGGAGACAAAATCACCGGCCACAGGGAATATTGACTTCCATATTGTCCATAGGGACTAAAACCATCTGTGCACAGGCAAAGATAAATATTTCTCGTTTCACGCGTAAACTCGGGAAATATTTCATTGAAATCTTTCCAAGCCTGACCATCCGATGGATGTTGCATTACACCTTCGGTCGTGGAGTGTTCTGCGTGCCATCTCATTGTTGTAGCGGTTTTTTTAATTCATATAACCTTCTCAACCTGTTTGCTACAAGTATATAAAATATTTTCTTGTATGGTACATATTTCCGTGAAGATGGTTTTTTAGGCCGAAATCTGCTTGCACCGCAAAACTTGCATTCCAACAAGTCTTTATCATTTCCCCAAAACAACATGCAACTGTTTCTACAAACATCAATTTTCTCATGTGGCATTCCCAAGTCTTTTAACACATTCTTTGTTTCGTAGTATGTCTCGGGAGCTTGGTTATTTTCCGGTAAATATTCCCGCATTATTTTACAAAATGAATCCATGCAATTTTCAGCCACATTGTAGTCTGTTTTAACACTCATCAATCTTGAAGATAAAGATAAACGAGACTGACCTTCACAACAACCTTCATATATAGGTTGTTTCGCCGAATCCAATAGGTTGAAGAATCGACGTGCATCGATGTTCGGCATCTCTTCATGCGTTTGTTCATTAACAACTCCAGGAAAAGCATCTGACACCATTTCCACATATGGATTGGTCGTTGATTCTTCATAAATAACTTCTTCATTTCGTTCTACTTGTACATCTTGCACACTACCTCTAACACCGCAATCTTCACCGTGAAAAAACCAAATTTCGTAATTTTCAACGAAACCCACCTTATACAGATGTTTGCAAACAATTTCTTGACTTCGAAACTTCATGTTTTTGCATCTTTTGCATGGACATAACATTGTCCCCCGTTCTTGACACAAAGGCTGCATCGATGCAAAACTCATGAATTGCTCTAATCCGTGTAAGAATTCTTGCGTAATCTCTTCGGTTACAGGATCTTTTCTTCTATACATCCACTCCCTTGATCTATATATATTTCGATTCGAAGACGACGACATTTTTTCGAAAATGTTTTTGTTATTGATGGTTTGACGCACTCGTTGGTAAGATCTAAATAGCTAATGTACCAACGGACATCCGTTGGAAATTTCAATTATTTAAACCGGTGCCCTCGAAATTCACAAAATCAACGGTTATCCGTTGCGATTTCTAACGGCCATCCGTTAAAACTTGCAACGGACGACCGTTGGAACGATTTCTAACGGAACTTCCAACGGACACTGCCGACGGATGGTTTCCGTTGCCATCCGTTACAATTTGCGACAGACTGCCAATGGACTTTCTAACGGAGGGTATCCGTTACAAATCCGTTGCAAATTGTAACGGAATTGTAACGGATTTTTGCCCGTTGCAATATCCCGTCATCCGTTGCAATCCGTTGGTTTTGCTTTCCAACGGACGGATTCGTTGCCCCGTCCGTTGGAAAGCCCGTGTTTTTTTGTAGTGCTTGAACTCTTGAAATTTGGAGAAAACTTCTGACTTCTCCTTTACAAAATACACCTAAATGTACCGTGAGAAGTCATCAATGAATATCAGCATATATCGATAGCCAGAGTATGAGGCTGTTCTTGTTGGACCCATCAAGTCACTATGAATCTTCTCTAGAGGAGCACTGCACCGTGAAGTGGAGGAGTCAAATGGTAGCCTATGTGACTTACCATATTGACAACCTTCACAAACTTTTCCTTCATCAAAGCTCTTCAACTTGGGGAGACCAAATACCAAATCTTTCTGCACCATAACCTTGAGCTTGGTCATGTTAATATGACCAAGACGTGCATGCCAAATTGATGCACTATCATTACAACTCATTTTATCCACATATGAGCTTGAAGTCGATAAAACGTATAGGTTCTTAACTCTTGCACCGGTATGAACTATATCAGCTTCTAAGGTTTTTATATTCCTTAGAAATTTCACATCTCTTGGGCCAAATAAAACATAGTTACCTGAATCAACTGCATTCACCACGGAGAGAAGATTTTTCTTTACTCCAGGAACATGGTAAACATTCTTCAGTGTGATTGGACCTCCTTTTGTTCCATTTATGACGACGGTACCTTCCTTCTCTACGTGGTGAACCGAGTTGTCGGCCGTGATGATAGCTTCATTTCCCTCATGGTGGCGGGTGCTGGAAAATAGCTTCTCATATCCCGTGATATGGTGAATACAATCCGAATCTACGATCCACTCAGAGAATGAAGCATGTGATGTAGACGTACCTTTTACAGTGGTCTCCGCTGTGAAGCATTTTTCCCACTCTTCTTCTTCAGTTGTCTTTTGATTCTGCCATATTTGTTTGCTTAAGTTTACTCGACAATCTCGCTTGATATGCCCAAGTTTTCCACACCGGTAGCACTTCACGCGATTTTTGTTCTGCCTTGGAGAATCTCCACGGTCTTCATATTTCTTGGCATCGGTCTTCTCCTTGACTCCCCCTTGGAAACTACGTTTCTTTCGTGCCACAAAGGCACTTCCGGAGTCACCACTTACTTTAACACCAGCCATTTGCATAGCCAAGGATTCTTGTGAAGATAAAAGATTTTCAAGCTCTTCGATTGAAGGTTGTTGAGCCCATCCTTGAATGGATGTTAAGAATGGTGTATATTCAAGTCGTAGACCTCGAACAATACACCGCCTCATACGTGCTTCTGAAATTTTCTCATCAGGATTCAAATGATTAATTTCAGAGCACAGATTTTTTTACCTTCACAAAGAACTGCGAGATGGATGACTCCCCTTGTTTGGCGTTCGCCAGCTCCGTCTCCAAGAATTGTAACCGAGCCTCATTCTTCTTGTTGAACAACTGGTCCAATGTTCTCCATATCTCACTAGCGGTGTTGCACTCTGAGATATGCTCGAACATTTGTGATGATATTGATTTCTTCAGAGCAAACTTCGCCCTAGCGTCATTCCGCCTCCATTCTTTTCTTTCTTCGGCACTTGCAGCATCCTCCGTTGGAGCAGCGGTATTGTTACCTCCAACAATCTCCCATAAGTCCTCACTTTCTAAGTACGACTCCATGCAAGATTTCCAACTCCGGTAATTGGACTGAGTTAGGATTTCTACACCCAATCCAACAACACGACCGGAAGACTCCATACTTAGAGTGACCCGAGCTCTTAACCTACGATCTCGACGAGTATCAGATCAAAGACGCTCTGATACCATGTAAAGAAAGGAAGACCTTTTCACATAGTGCTTAGCACTGACCCTAGACCGTAAACCCGAAGAAGAACTCGAGAGAACCGTAGAAGAACTCGAAAGAAAACTTGAACTCTAAGTAGGAAAGAAGAATACTTAGAAGACTCTTTATTTCTTAATTTTTTACTTGGTTGATACAAATGAAGGGGGAGGGGTATTTATAACCCCGTGGTTACAACTATTCACCAAAATATCCAAAATAAATTATTACAATTCTAGTGAAATCTAACAAAATATCATGATTTTTATTCTAAGTATCTAGATTTTTCTATATAAAAATCTAGATATTAAAAGTTTCTAGAAATTGGATCACAAAATTAAATTTGAGTTTGGTCCAAAATATAATTTATTGGATCATAACCCAAAAATTAATTTTTGACCCAATATTCAATTTAATCCAAAACTTAATTAAAAAACAAATTTAATTCAACACCCTCAACTAAAGTTTTAAAACACTGATTATAATGAACCCACGTTGAATTATTCTATTGTCCACATCGAGCGATATTTGTCGAATGGTGATTCTGATGCTTCAATAACAGAAACATGTAAGGAAAACAAAAATTCGGACGGTCCTTTGTTGCTCACGCATGCGGCTCAAACGCATAAAACGACATGTCTCGGACCGTCCACGCATGCGGTCGTAAAAAAACAATTAATTGAGGCATGTATTGCTATTATATTTCATAATCGGAAAATTATGAATATTGAGAACGAGTTGAAGAGCTGACGTGGACTTTATCGACGTCATCATGCTAATGGGCCCCAAGCCCAAATATTCAACTCCAATTAATTTTTTTCCAATTTTTTGTAATAAATTATATTAATTACAAATTAAAACCATATAACAAGTATAAAATTCAAATCCACGACCACGATAGTATTAAAACTTGAGAAGAGACCTAAAACACCAGATTTGTTGTTGTTCTTCTTCAAACTCTGTTTCTGTCTCTGTCTCTGTCTCTGTTTTTCTGTCTCTCGTCTGATACGAAATCTCTCACTCTCTTGTTTCTGGAGTTCCACAATCAAGAAGAATTCATCCTTGTTCTTCGAGAAGTTTCGGAGATCCGAATCCGGTGCTTCGTATTGGTTATCGATTTGACTTGTTCTTCTTCGTGTTTGTTTCACACTCTGATCGCTGGATTCGAATCTTCTACGAGCGATTTGACATTGGAGTAATCAGATTCTCGTTTGAATAATCTGAATCTGGTTAAAGATCGAAGTATATGATGTTTCCTAGAGAGTAATTTTCTGGAGAACAGTCGAATTTTTTTCCCGGTGAAGAAAAATCGACTGAAGAATACATAAAGTTTCCGGGATTTGGAATCAGTGAGAAAAAGTGGAGCAACAATGGCGAGAGGAGGGAAATTGGGGGAGAAAGAGGAAGGAGAGAAGCACATAGGGTTCCTGAAACTGGCTCAAACCCTATCGTTTTTGTTGATCTTCATGGCTGGGATCATCATCGGCCTGGCTGCGAGCTCTCACATCGATCGCTACTTCTCCTCCTTGCCGTCGATGCTCTCCACCTCCATCAATCTCCAGTCCCCTAATTGCACCATCATCCACCGCGACTGCGACGCCGAGAACAAGAAATTGAATGCCAAGGTTCGGGATTGCGTGAGCTTGAAGGGGTTTCTTCGTCCGGAGAATCTAAGCCATTCGATGACGGATGAGGAGCTATTGTGGAGAGCTTCAATGGTACCCGTGAAGGAAGAGTATCCGTTTGAAAGAATTCCCAAGGTTGCGTTCATGTTCCTCACGAGAGGCCCTTTGCCAATGTTGCCTCTCTGGGAGAGGTTCTTCAAAGGGCACGAGAAGTTCTTCTCCGTGTACGTCCACGCGCCACGGGGTCACGACATGAATGTCTCCAGCGATTCACCGTTCTATGGTCGGTTGATCCCTAGCCAGGTACGAGGTTTTTGTTTGGTTGTGGATAGTTTTGTATGTTAGACTTCTGTTTTCTTCAGTTTCCTAGTTGATTTGCCGTAGAAGACAAGAAAACAATTTAGACACATATTTGATAAGCCTTTCCTTTTGTCCCTTTGGAACCATAGCTACTGCCAAGATGATCAAATAGCTCTTAGAGAATGTTAAAGTTAAATGCTTTTAGGTTTGGGAAGTACTCGGAAAACTGTGGAGATTTTAGCAGTGAGCTTATCTGTCGACACCTGATTTGCTGATTTTCGTGGTATGCCGAGTTCAGCCATTGGAAAGTCTAAAATTCTAGTCCTTTTGGGCAATGGAAGAGCTATTGGTTGCCTCATTTAGTGTAGAACTGCAAGTTACAATGAAACGATTAAGTGGTTGAGGCCGCAGGACCGAGTTGGTGTCCTTTTGGCTTAATGAGACAACTGCATGAACAAGATTCTGTTTTTCTTCATTTGTTGTTTTCTTGAATATTGAACGGTTGCTTCTTGGAAGAGGATTAGGCCTTTGTAAAGAAATCACCAGAAAAATATAAAGACCTCTCATATTGCAGCTACAGATTTGAAAATGGAATGGGGATGAATAAAGTTTTAGGACAAGATATATAAAGTTCTATATGTCTTGATGATCCTTGTGAACATTCATCATTACCCTATAAGAAGTTGATAATATTGCACAACGCAAATCTGGAAACGGATTCTATTTATCAAACTCTGTGGGGGGAGTTCTTATATGTCTCTCTCTGTGATTGCGTTTTGTGTTTTCCATCAGGATCCCGTGGTTCTTAGAATTTCCAGAGTTCAAAACTCGATGTCTCTGTCATGTTTCTGATGTTTTTCCATTGTTTTGGTTAACAGAGAGTTGAATGGGGAACTGCATTGCTAACAGATGCCGAGAAGCGTCTGCTGGCCAACGCGTTGCTCGATTTCTCAAACGAGCGTTTCGTTCTTCTCTCTGAGAGCTGCATCCCTGTGTACAACTTCTCGACCGTCTACAAATACCTCATAGGCTCCAATTACAGCTTCGTGGAATCTTATGATGAGCCAACGCGTTATGGCCGTGGCCGTTACAACCGCAAGATGCTTCCACATATCAGACTCCACCACTGGCGAAAAGGGTCACAATGGTTTGAAGCCAACCGCAAAGTCGCCACCTACATAATCTCAGACACCAAATACTACGCCTTGTTCAAGAAATATTGCAGACCAGCTTGTTACCCGGACGAACATTACATACCAACGTTCTTGAACATGTTCCATGGATCGCTGAACGCGAACAGGAGCGTTACATGGGTGGATTGGTCGTTAGGAGGGCCACACCCAGCAACATACCAAGCAGAGAATATCACGGAAGGCTTTATAAAGTCGATAAGGAACAATGGGACGAGTTGCTGGTATAATGAAGAGCCAACGTCTTTGTGCAATCTCTTTGCTCGGAAGTTTGGTCCTAGTGCCTTAGCCCCTTTACTGAACTTGACCTCTACAGTCATGGAGTTTTGAGGAAAACCCTTATTTTTTTACAGTAACGAGATGAGAGAGAGAGAGAGAGAGAGAGAGAGAGAGAGTATTCTTGTCTTGAGATTCACTTGGAGCTCCATTTTTTTTTTCTTTTTTGGGTAAAAGGGATAAATGTAGAGGTTGAGGTTGCTCTTTGTATTTAGAGGATTTCTTATGACGACCTGTGGAGAAATTTTAGTCACAGATAAATGAAATACCGATTTTCTTTTTTTTTTTAAAAATATAAAAAAAGGCAGAACCACATAAAAAAATAGTAGATTAGGATGTTTAGTTGGGACTCTGAATTTGTTATTATAGGTTTTATTGTAATCATTCTCGTTCTTTAGACTCATTTTTTTTCTTCATTTTTTTGTAGGAACTAGTTAAGACCTTTGCATATGAAAACAGTCTTTGTATCTTTGATGCTGTAAAAACACAGTGGAGAGAAACAAGAAGTAAATTTTCAAGAACTTGTGTTCTTATCATGGTATCATACTGAAAATAGTTTTTCATTAATTTCATTATATAATGATTGTTCTATGTCATGTTGATGAAAACTTTGAACAAAATGGATATTGCAGTGTGATAATCCTTCTAATGGTCAAAGATGAATGTGATGTTGATGGCCTTTTCCTTTAGAACTTTCAAGGGAACTACAATTTTTCGTCTTACAAAGAATTTAATTTAAAGATTGATACGAAAATATTGCATTAAATCACCTTTATATGCCTTAAATTGTCAAACCAAAACAGAGCCCTTTCAACTTAATACACAGAGATAACGTGCGCCTCATGTGTGCCAACTAACATAACAACCAATTAAATTAAATCTGGTTTCCTTGATATACATGCATCCATTTAACATATTCCTAGTGTCGTCTTGATGGATTGCTCATAAACCGGCTCACCATTCTTATACCATATATGCTATTTCTTGTCGAGGCCCCACCATTTCAACCCTTTAAGTCTCCTTCGTTTTGTGTCGTGAGTTTAAAATGGGCCTCAAACCACATCTGATCTGATTTAGCTTCTATTAGAGATATAATTGCCCACATATTTGACCTCTTAACGTCTATTTTATTGTAAATAGGAATAGCTTTTACTTTCTATATTTATTTTCCTGTCTACTCTACCTGTATATATATTTTCTTCCTGTACGTTTATCAGATACATGAAAATAAAGAATCCAATATTTTTCCCTTTTCTGGTATTAGAGCAGTGTCTTCTTTCTCAGATACTTCTTTATCAACCAAATCGAGAGTCATCTCTCTCTTTGTCAAGTACTTGAGGTATCGCTTGGAGAAGTTGGAATTCGCGGTAACGGTGATCTTGCTTTTGTCGCGAGTAACAGTGACCGCGTCGCTAAGAG
Source organism: Gynandropsis gynandra (assembly GCA_036759665.1). Taxonomy (NCBI): domain Eukaryota; kingdom Viridiplantae; phylum Streptophyta; class Magnoliopsida; order Brassicales; family Cleomaceae; genus Gynandropsis; species Gynandropsis gynandra. The sequence goes on along the minus strand of CM071865.1, from coordinate 46,611,871 downwards.
CACCAGGCTCCCCGCCGACCTTAATCCGCTCCTGAAAGTCTCTATCCTGAGAATTTCCAGGATTTCCAGTGATCGTCGGGTAGAGGAAGCCTAGATTTCCAGAGCAGACCGCGTCGTGAACTTCTTCACGGGAACCCAGCTGAATGTGTGAATTGAGTGGCAAGCCCTAGCTGCCATTGTTGGACCTTAGAAGCCGATTCCGACACGGGAACCCAGCTGAATGGGCGAATTGTGTGACAAGCCCTAGCCGCCATTGTTGGACCTTCGAAGCCGATTCCGGTGTCCGAGTTGCGCCGTCGCCTACCTCAAAGCGAACAAACAACACCTCGGTTTCACATTCGACGGTAACTCCAGCTACAACACCACCTCCGCAATCTTCAGTTTAGTGGGGTTGCTGTGCCGCGTCCGATTCCCTCTTCTCCCACATCCGAAGCATAGTATTTGTGAGAATCGGTCTCTTCTCCTTCCTTATCCATGACTGATGGTGAAGAGACTCACGGCCAGAAAATTCCAGCATCCACAGAAGCCGCCGATCGAAAATCACCGTATTTCTTCCATCCTTCCGATCAACCCGGTCTCATCTTCACTGCACATCCCCTGGGAGAGAATGGGAAAATTATTTTGGTTGGAGGAAGAATTTTCTTAATGCCCTTCAATAAAAAAAAAAGCTGGTTCCTCAACGGAAGCATCGAGAAACCATCGCCGAACTCCGATCTTTATCGGCCTTGGATGCAGAACAATGCTATAGTCCAAACATGGCTAACAAATGCATTATGTAAAGAGCTCCAAGTAGAAGCCACACATGCCAATACAGCTCGTGAACTTTGGGAAGATTTGCAGGAGTGATTTTTTCAAGGTATTGATGCTCGTCTATACGAATTACGCAAGTCCATCGCAATGATTAAGCAAGACCGTCGTCCTGTCTCTGTCTATTTTGGTAAATTGAAAGCTGTTTGGGGTCAGATGAATTCATTCCAGACCATTCCTTTTTGCGAATGTGGCGGATGTACTTACCGACTTTCTAAACAGACTGAGCAACTAAAGAAGGAGCGCGTATTCGATTTTCTTATGGGGTTGGATGACGAATTCAATACCATCCGGTCCCAAATTCTCGGTATGGATCCCCTACCCACATTGAGCAAGTCATACGCTCTTGTGGCTTAAGAGGAGAAACAAAAGGCTGTTGTTCCTCGACAACAGTTTACTGAAACAGTAAGTCTTGCTGTAAATCGATCGGTCACTGGGAGCACAACACCACCAACCCACATGAATCGAAGAAAAAATTTTGGAAATAAAAGACCGCATATAGCTTCTCATTATGGAATAGATCGACCTAGATGTAACCATTGTGACAAAGTCGGCCATACAAGAGATCAATGTTTCGAACTGGGATACCCGGTAGGATGGGAGCATCGTTGTTCGCGTCTTAGTAGGAACGCGAATCAAGAATATATTTCTAATAATTATTCATTGCCTTTTGCTGGTTGCAGTGTTGATAACCTGTCATCATCTCTTAGTTCGCAAGAGCAAGAATTGCTGCTGAATCTATTAGGGGAACTTGGCTCTTGACAACAAGGTGAAAAAGATGGAGAATAACAAAGTAGTCCCAAAGTTGTTAATGCTGCTGTTCATAACTTAGACAAACACAATGAAGCTGGCTTTTCAGGTAATGTTTCTCGTAATACGCGTAGTAAAATTGTTTTAGGAGCTGAAAAATACCAAGGCGTTGTTATTGGATCATTGATAGTGGAGCTACTGATCATGTTACTGGTAATTTGAAACTACTAGACAATTTTGAATCCCAATCTAGTCTCGATCGTATAAAAATTCCCAATGGAGAAAAGGTACCTGTTGTTGGAATTGGACAAGCAAATCTCAACAGAACCATAACGTTAAACCATGTCCTTAGCAAAATTACTAGAGATATGAATTGCGAGCTTATCTTTAGTCATGAGTATTGTGTCATGCAGGACTTAGCCTCGAAGAAGCCGATTGGTATGGGTAGAGTTCACAATGGACTCTATTACTGGGAACAAATGGATGAAAAGAAAGTTTTCACTGCTCTTCGTGATAATAAAGCTGAGCTTTGGCATCAACGTTTAGGGCATTTGCCTATTAGTCGTCTTCGTTTTGTGCCAAATATATCTACTGTTTCTGATGATGTATTTTGTGATGCTTGCTGTAGAGCTAAGAAAACTCGATTGCAATTTCCAAATTCCATGAATAAAGCTGATGAAGTTTTTAATTTAATTCATTGTGATATATGGGGACCTTATTAAACACAACTTTGAGTGGTGCACATTATTTTCTAACTATTGTTGATGATTGCAGTCACGCTACGTGGGTGTACTTGATGAAACAAAAGTCTGAAACCAAAGATCTATTGATTCAATTCTTCAAATGGGTATGGACACATTTTCACAGAAAAATTAAATCGGTACGTACGGATAATGGTCTTGAGTTTGCCATCGTGACTTGATTGCCTTTTATGTTGAAAATGGGGTTTCTGTTCAAAGTTCTTGTCCTTATACTTCTGAACAAAATGGTATGGTAGAAAGAAAGCACTGTCATCTATTAGAAGTTGCACGAGCATTACGATTCCAAGCAAATCTACCTATAAAATTTTGGGGTGAATGCGTCCTATCTATTGTTTTTTATAAACAGTATGCCTCTTTCAACGTTAAGAAATAAGACTCTATATGAAATTGTGTTTAATAAAACTCCTTCGTATAATCATCTTCGTATCTTTGGTTGTCTATGTTACCGTCATGTTCCAAGTGTTTACAGGGACAAATTTGGAGAACGAGCTGCACCAGGAATTTTTCTTGGATATCCACATGGAAAAAAGGGATACAAAGTTTTTGATCTAATAAACCAACAAGTCTATATTTCTCGTGATGTAAGCTTTCAGGAACAAAATTTTCCTTATTATATTACAGATGAAAGCCAACATGCACTATAAAAAAATCACGAATTAGGGACTGAAAAATCCGTCCCTAAACAGGTTTAGGGTTTAGGGATGGATTAGGGACGACCAGTGGTAGTCCGCAAACGCGCGTTTCCAAATGTCATCCGTCTCCAATCCGTTCCAATTAGGGACGGAAAATTCAGTCCGTAAACGGTCCCTAAAAAAAGACCAAAACAGGACTCAGAAATTGGGGACGAACCATTTTCCGCCCCTAAAAATTGGGGACAGACCAATGTGGCCGTCCCTATTTTTTTAAATAAAATTAAAATAAAGTTCGATTAGATTAAAATATAAAATTAGTACATAACAATAATTAAAAAGCATACATATAACTAACTTTTTTAATCCTAAGCCGTTGGAGGTATTTCCGATTCGTCGTGATCGAAATCACTGCTCTGAAATGTATCCCAATCGATGTTAGGCATGTGTGATTTCATCATGCGCAGAAACCTTTCCATTCACCTATCTGATTGTTCAGCTCGTTTGCTTGATCGTTCAGCCTCCTTTAATGCTTGTTCAACGCACCTGTCGGATTCTTGTAACCTTTCGGATAACTGATGCCGGAACTCGTACTCCGATACTTTTTTTTTACATTTGGAGGAAGTTGAATGTTTTGAGGCCATTCTTCCAAGTCCGAAAATACGACCTTTGTATGGCGTAACTTGTTGTAAAACAAATATCGAGAATTAATAACATTTATAAATAGTAAAATTATATCATATTGAAATGTCATTATTACTTCGAGATACAACTCGTTGTACTCTTCCTGACTAAGAGTAGTTTGTGTTCCGTCTTCTCTCGGGAGAATTTGCGATACTCGTTCCGCTGCCATGTTTTCAATTTCATCGTGAAGGCTTTTCGCCTAGGGATCCACCCACGAACCATCTGACTTCTTAACGTGCGTACGTTCCAACAATTCTAGATACGATGGTTTGGATCCCTTCTCTTTCGCTTGAAACAAAAAAAGACATAGTTTAATGAAATGTTAATTTTATATAAATGCATAAAAAGTAGAATAAAGCTTACCAGATCTTCGTATACTTCCGCAAAAGGACGAGATCTTGCCGTATGTACGCTTATCCCGTATCCCTCTCTATCAGAACGCTGAGATTTACTTGCTCGTTCGCTCTTTGCCTTACATTCTAGCGAATCCCAATATACGCACATCTGATCCCAAATATCTTCCGCTATCCAAACGGGTTTTCCTTTCGTCTCTCATTGTTGCCGACATTTACCTACGATAGACTTGAGACGCTTTGCCGCATTTTTGTCAAATTCGGAATTTACTAGTCCAATAATGGCGAGATTCCAATAAAATTTTTGCTGAAATAATAATAAGCTTATTATATTTAAATTGTAATTTAAATTACTTGATAAAATTAAAATTTTTTAGAACATACCACAAATGATTTCCACCATCGTTGCTTAATATCTGGATCGGTATGTGTCCAATTGTAACACGGTCGATCATAATCAGCTTTTATCGTCATTGATATGTGACGATTAAGTTGATTATATCCAAACCTACAATCAAAATGAAAGATAAATTAACATTTAATTAAATATTTATAATTGAGATTTGAATTCGAGTATATGTACCATAGTCCGCCGCTTCCTCGAACATGGTCTATAAGAGGAAGCTTGTGTCGTTCTTCATCCATTGCTAAAATTTCTTCTACTGTTGGTTCATCGTATATATCAAGGTCGTGATGCATTACTAGATCGGGTGGTGGTTGCATTTGCGGATGATATGACATATATTGTCCTGATTGTGTCGATTCAGTGTTTCGGAAGAAATTTGGATTCATATAATCTGCAAACCCTGAATTGGAATGTCGGGAATGAGATGAAAGGTTGCCACTTTCCTCGGACTTAGGGCGGTTTCTCGTTTTACCGCCTCTTCTAATGCGTCGCGACATACTGAAATGTGAAATTAAAATATTACGATACCACCCACAAACCAATCATCTCAATTTCTCAATTTCAACATAAATTTCTCAATTTCAATATAAATTTCTCCTATAAAAAATATAGATATCGATACCAACCCCAAACCAATCATCTATCCAACAAACAATTTCAACGAAGCACTTGAATACACATATGAGCATAACATAACATCAACACTTCCTAGAATAGTTCTAACATCAACACATATCCTATGATCATTCTAACATCAACACATATCAATCTAGTATAAGAGAAAGGGATAAATATGTAATTTAACGCTCATTAGGGTTTTCTAATATTTGTATTCGGGTTTCTAATCTTTGTACCTATATATACATATTGTACGTCACTCATTTCAATAATAAGAAGAATACAAGTTAATATGGTATCAGAGCCACTAAAGACCTACGTCTAAACAAATCTATTTTTCTTTTTTAGCCGCCGTCGACCACCCTATTTTTCTTTTTAGCTGTCGCTGGCCACCCCATTTTCTTTTTCTTTTTAGTCGCCGCCGGTCATCCTACTTCAAATCTCACCGCCGTTCCGTCCCAGCCATGGCCAACTCCTCCGCTGCTGATGTCACTCTGGCGTTCAATCCCCACGAGCCTCATGGCACTCTTCTCACGGTCAATATGTCGAATGTGACCAAACTTACCTCCTCCAATTATCTGATCTGGAGTATTCAGATCCGTGCTCTACTCGAGGGTCATCGGTTGGATTGTTTTCTCCAAACTGATTCCGTCGTCCCTGAAGCTACCTTCCTTGTCGATGGTATTGCCCATCCAAATCCGGCTTTTGCCCCATACAAACAACAAGACCGCCTCCTGTTTTCTGCAATCCTCGGTGCCATCTCTCCCCTCTGCAGTCGATGGTGGCTCGGGTCTCGTCCGTGCGAGAGGCTTGGGCTCTCCTTGCTCAAACGTATGGTAAGGCATCAAGAGGGCATATCCTTCAACTGAAGGAGCAACTGAAGCGAAGCCTTAAAGGATCTCAGCCCATAGACGATTACATGCGCACCATTATCAACAAGGCGGATGAATTGACACTCCTAGGAAAGCCTCTTGATGCTGAAGATCTGCTGCTGCAATACATCCTCGATGGATTGCCGGAAGACTACAAACCTATTGTGGATGTTGTGAATGATCGAGACAACTTAATTCCGATCGAGGAACTTCATGAAAAACTCCTCAATCATGAAGCAAAACTGCTTCAGTCCACTCCTCTGCATTTCTCGCCTCCTGTCACTACCCTCGCTGCCAATACTTGCCCGAAACAATACAACAAGCAGAATGGTTCCTCTCATTGGCGACTGAATGACAACACACCATCTTCGGGGTATCAAGGTCGCTGTCAATTGTGTGGGATCTATGGACATAGCGCCCGTCGGTCTCCACAGCCTTACCAACACTCTGCTCCTCACGGAAGTCAGAATTCCGCTGTTGTTCCGTCACCGCATTGGACTCCTTCACCGCGTCCTTGGCAGCCGCGCGCTCACAACACAACCCTCACGACATATGAACCGGAACCGTGGCTTCTTGACAGCGGCGCCTCTCATCATATCACGTCGGATCTTCAAAATTTGTCACTGCATTCTCTGTACAAGGGTGGTGAAGAAGTGGTAATCGGTGATGGCTCTTCTTTGCCTATCACCCATATTGGTTCTCTCTCTATCCCTAACTCATCACGTGATTCATACCTTCACCTTGATCATGTCTTATGTGTACCTACGATGAACAAAAACCTTATCTCCAGTCAACAATTATGTCAGACTAATGCAGTTTCCGTGGAATTTTTTGATGATCATTTTCAGGTGAAGGATCTAAAAACGGGGGACCGTCTACATCACGGAAAGTCTAAAGACGGTGTCTATGCGTGGCCGATTCCCGAGTCTCCCACCCCTCAAATTGTGGCTCTCCATAGTGTCAAGACCACTTTGTCCGAGTGGCATTTTCGCTTAGGTCATCCTTCGTTTTCCATTTTAAAGCATATCGTTTCTAAGAATTATTTACCGTTGTCTAAGTCCTGTTCGTCCTTGTTATGCAATTCTTGCTCAACCACTAAAAGCCACAAGTTACCATTTCATGAATCTACCATTACAACTTCTAATCCTCTTGAAATCATCTTCTCCGATGTTTGGACATCACCAATAATCTCTGTTGATGGTTTCAAATATTATGTCATTTTTGTTGATCACTTCACCCGCTACACATGGCTTTATCCACTCAAACAAAAATCTCAAGTTCGAGACATTTTCATCAAGTTTAAAGCCCTTGTTGAAAAACAGTTCCAAACCGTCATCCGTACTCTCTATACCGATAATGGTGGTGAGTACATTGCCTAGCCTCCTTTCTTTCTACTCACGGCATCTCTCATCATATCACCCCATCTCATACTCCTGAACACAACGGTATATCTGAATGTCGTCACCGTCACATTGTTGAAACCGGTCTTTCCCTCCTTTCACACGCTTTACTTCCCGCCTCCTTTTGGACCTATGCTTTCCCAACCGCGGTCTGCCTCATTAACCGCTTATCCAATCCTGTTCTCTCCTATGACAGCCCATACACTAAACTTCTTGGCACCGTCCCGAACTATCATAAAATTCGGACTTTCGGTTGTCTATGCTATCTGTGGCTTCGTCCATACTCCACCCACAAACTCTCACCTCGTTCTACACCGTGTGTGTTCCTAGGATACTCCACCACCCAAAATGCCTACTTCTGCCTTGATCCCACTCATTCTCGGATCTATACCTCTCGTCATGTTGAGTTCCACGAAACTGTCTTTCCATACTCAAACCACTCTCTGTTTTTCGGTTCCACCTCCTCGTCCGCCTAACTCCCTATGGTCACCACCAGTTTCTGTTGTTCCCTCGGGTCCTAGGCCGCTCTTGACACTGTCCTCTTCCGTCACTCTTGCAACAAATCCTTTACCGGACATGTCCACATCTCATGCTTCACCCGACGTGGCCTCTATTTATGATCGCTCTGCTTCAGCTGTCACTCCCCCTACGGTGAATGAACCCATTGTCTGTGGCAATATTCATCCTATGCAAACAAGAGCTAAGGCCAAAATGTCGAAGGTGACTCACAACTGCTCCTACTCCGTTGTTCTCTCTGATCAAGACACTGAACCGAAGACGATTTCTCAAGCCCTTAAGGACTCTCGGTGGATAAAAGCAATGAGTGAAGAATTTGATGCACTTGTCCGCAATGGAACCTGGGATCTTGTACCTGCGGAACAAGCCTCGAACATTTTTGGCTGCAAGTGGATCTTTCGCATCAAACGATTGCCTGATGGTTCTGTGGAGCGCTACAAGGCTAGACTTATGGCCAAAGGTTTTATACAACGACCCGGGGTGGACTTCTCTGAGACCTTCAGTCCAGTTGTTAAACCCACTACAATCAGATTGATCTTGAGCCTTGCAAT
>CM071865.1:46589418-46603494 GCA_036759665.1 Gynandropsis gynandra | reverse complement strand
AGTTCAACGGTTCACTACCACCCTCGGAACTCGCTTCTCCATCAAAGACTTGGGAGATCTATCGTATTTTCTTGGCATTGAAGCAACACGGACTGCCTCTGGTTTGCTCCTCACTCAACGCAAATACGTGAATGATATCCTAGACAAAGCTCAGTTTTCCGATGCCAAATCCGTAGCCACCCCGATGGCTCCTAGCTCTCGTCTTACCTTGTCCTCGGGTGACAAATTAGAAGATCCCACAGCCTATCGGACTCTTGTTGGCAGTCTCTGCAATACCACGCTTACGAGACCAGATATCAGTTTTGTTGTCAACAAATTATCTCAGTACATGCATGCACCGACAACAGAACATCTACAAGCTCTCAAACGGGTACTCCGGTTTTTGGTTGGAACACGAGATCGTGGTATTTTCTTCTCCACTGGTAATACTCCATCTCTCCACGCCTTCAGTGATGCAGATTAGGCGGGGGATCGTGATGAGTATATCTCTACAGGGGCATACATCGTCTACCTTGGTAGCCATCCGATTTCATGGTCTTCGAAGAAGCAGAAATTCACTGCTCGCTCATCCACGGAAGCGGAGTATCGCTCTATAGCGGATACAGTAGCCGAACTTCGGTGGATCATGTCTCTCGTGACAGAACTTGGTATTTCTACGTCTAAACCTCCGGTAATATATTGTGACACTATTGGTGCAACATACTTGAGTGCCAATCCCGTCTTTCACTCTCGCATGAAGCATTTTGCCTTGGATTACTACTTTGTTCGTCAACAAGTGCAAGGCGGTATCCTACGAGTGTCTCATGTCAACTCGTCCGATCAACTAGCGGATTTACTCACCAAACCGCTCTCTCGTCAACCGTTCCTTACACTTTGTCACAAGATTGGCATCACCAATGATGCTCCATCTCGAGGGGGCATATAAGAGAAAGGGATAAATATGTAATTTAACGCTCATTAGGGTTTTCTAATCTTTGTATTAGGGTTTCTAATCTTTGTACCTTTATATACATCTTGTACGTCACTCATTTCAATAATAAGAAGAATACAAGTTAATATCTAGCATCAACACATACTAGGATAGTTCTAACATCAACGCCTTCCTAGATAGTTCTAACATCAACGCCTTCCTAGGATAACATCAACACGTATGAATCTACATCATGGTTCTACTCACGGGGCAATGGCGACGGGGCGGCGACGGGGCGAGCGGTGGGGAGACGTAGGAATACGACGCGAGCGGTGGGGAGACGCGAGCGGTGGGGAGCGGTGGAGCACTGCGAAGATCCAATGGCTAAATACGACGTGAGGAGACAGAGGAATACGACGTGAGGGCGGTGGGGAGACTGAGCTCGTGGAGGTGCGGTGGAGGAGGCAACAACTGATTCGAAAATTTATATACAATTGGGGACAAATACATAAAGCCCGTCCCCAATTGGGGACGGCCGTGATACAACCGTCCCTAATTCCGGGACCGGGACGATTGACCGGGGTCGGGATGATAGATCGGGATTGGGACGATAGATCGGGATCAATAAACGTCTACTCATTAAGAAATAGAAACAATCCGTAAACGTATAATCATAAAGAAACGTATAATCATTAAGAAACAATTCATAAACGTATAATCATTAAAAAATAGAAACAATCACTAAAAATATATAAAAAAACAATCCGTAAACGTTTTAACATGATTCATCATCTTCAGAGTCACACAATTGTTCCGTCGACTCTTGTGTTTTTGTATCTGATTTAAATTCGTCATCTTCTTTTTCTTCTATATCTTCATAAAGATCATCTTCATTTCTTTCGATTTTTTCCATTTCACCGTGCGTAAGTTCTTCAACACGTATCTCGTCAATAGCAATAATCTCGGTCATTTGTTGTTGCATTGGCAATTGTTGTTGTTCTGTGTTGTTGATAAATTTGCCCTCGGAAGTATCTTCATTGCGACACGCCAAACTGAAGATCTTCTAATATGCAGATAGGAAATGTAACTCCCTTCGTGAGCAATACTCTTTTAGATCCTTGCGTGATTTACTTTTGTCTTTCGTCTTTCCTGTGACATTAAGTACTGTATTGATGATATTATCGAAAAAATTCTTCTCTATGTGCATGACATCAAGATTATGTCGAAGTTTCAGATTTTTTCAATACGGCAAATCCCAAAATATGCTCTTCTTGTACCAGTTATGAGTAATTCCATAACCACCAATTCTCGGATGATTGTTTCCTCCGCAATCTATAATCCTCGGAATACCCAAAGCAAGAAGTCGTTCATACAAAATCTCTTCGCCGGTCAAAACTGGAAGATGAGATTTCCGCACAACTACATTCCTTTTGAAATTTCTCTTGTTACGCCGTAATGCATCATCAACAGGAAGAAAACAACGATGACAATCAAACCAACTCGTCTTTCTTCCATGTTTCAACTGAAAAGCATCTGTTTCCTCCATGCAATATGGACAAGCCAATCGACCATGCGTTGTCCATCCAGATAACATACTATAAGCTGGAAAATCACTTATTGTCCACATGAGAGCACCTTGTAACATAAAATTTTATCGCCTCGAGACATCGTACGCTTGAATTCCATTCCATAATTCTTTTAATTCTTCAATAAGTGGTTGAAGAAATATATCCAAATTTCTTTTCAGATGATTAGGCCCGCGAATCATTATTGTTAAGAACAAAAATTCCCTTTTCATGCACATATCCGGTGGTAAGTTGTAAGGTGTCACTATAACTGGCCACAATGAATAATTCTTTCCAGACATCCCAAATGGATTAAAACCATCGGTACAAAGGCCTAAATAGACATTTCGACTCTCAGCCGCAAAATCAGGATATACCTTGTTAAAGTGTTTCCACGCCTCACCATCTGAGGGATGACACATCTCTCCTTCACGACTTGAATGCTCAGCATGCCATCTCATGTCGCTTGCGGTCTCCACAGATTGATACAATCTTTTTAATCTGTCTGTAATTGGTAAGTACCACATACGACGATATGGAACCGATTTTCCATTCTTTGTTAAATAAAACCGATCTTTTCCACAAAATAGACAATTACTCATATTCGATGTCTCTCTCTAAAAAATCATGCCATTGTCTTGACAAATATCAATCTTTTGATATGGCAATAAACCCAAAGATCGCATCATCTTCTTTGTCTCATAATAGGAGTCTACCGCATTATTATCTTCTGGCAAATAATATCTTACTAATTACAATATCGAATCCATGCAATTCTCAAACAAATTATTTTCAGTCTTCAAATTCATCAAAGTGCAGACAAAGATAATTGTGATAAACCACTCCTAAAACCATCATAAAGTGGATTCCTAGCACTTTCTAGCATTTCAAAAAAACTTTTTGCTTCTTCATTCGGATCTTCTTTTATATTTTCGTTTCTTTCACGGAATACATTTTGCACCATTTCCACATAGGGGTTCATTTCTACATCTTGAGAAGATATACATTTTGCACCATTTCCACATAAGGGTTAATTTATACATCTTGAGAAGACTCAAGTTCATGATGTATAGTGCCCCTACTAAAGTTTTCCACAACATTACTAGGTCGTTGTGCAAAATTTTCTCCATGACATAACCACATGAAATAATTCAGAGTAAATCCTCTTAAATAAAGTTGCTTCCAAACAGTTCTCTCATTAACATATTTTTCATTCTTGCATTTGACGCATGGACAAACCAACGTATCCGTTTCTTTGTAAACTTGTTGATTCGTCGCCATTGTCATAAACTGTGTGACGCCTTCTATAAACTCTTTCGATACGCTTTGAGATTCTGGATCAATTCTTCTGTACATCCATTGTCTAGAATCGAAAATGTTCGATCTTGATGAAGATGCCATTATATCGCAAACACTATGGAAGATATGGGGTGAAAAATATGAGAGTTGCTTATGAAAAACGGATCAATGGTTGAGGGGTTAAATATATAATTTATAGACGAATTAGGGACGGATTACGGACTAAGAAAATAATTTTCCGAAAAATCGTCCCGAATCCGTCCCTGAAATTGTTTTTAATGTCCTAAATTTAGGGACGACAGCACCTTCTGTCCTCAAATTTAGGGACGCCTTACTCATCCGTCCCTAATTGGTCCGCAAATACGGACGAATTAGAGATAACTCTTCGGTACGCAAAATTGGGGATGGATTCGGGACAGATTTCATTATCTGTCCCTAATCCGTGTATAATCCGTCCCTAAATTTAGGGACGGAAATGTCAGTCCCCAAATTTTGTCCCAAATCTTGAATTTTCTAGTAATGATGGTGGCAAAGATGCGAACTATTGGCGTCAACTCATTGACAAACAAGTAACTCAACAAGCCATCGAGTCCAGTTGGTGCCTATCTCCACGTGCTGAAAAATCTGTTCCATCTCCAGTTTATGATGCCAGCAACACCTGATTGACTACCCACGAGGAGAATTCTGAGGCTGTTATCAGTATAAATTCTAATGAAAAGGAATCTGAATGCATGCCTTCTTTGGAGCATGGGAAAAACACTCAGACACTGCCCCGAAGACTTGCTGATTTTGAGGTTGCCTTACCTCCTTCGCTTGCTACGAACAATCCATCAACATCAGCTGCTCTTTCTGCAGTACATTCGATTACTCATCATTTATCCTACTCTCATTTTTCTTGTTCACATAATGCTTTTCTTTCAGCCATCTGTAAAACAGATAAGCCTACATCATTTCTTCAGGCTCTTAAGCATAAACATTGGAGAGAAGCAATACAACGGGAAATACATGCCTTAGAAGAGAATCGTAATTTCTTTATCATTCCTCTTCCTCTAGGAAAACGTGCAATTGATTCAAAATGGGTATTTAAAGTTAAATACCACCCTGATGGAACTATAGAATGTTATAAAGCACGTTTGGTCGCGAAAGGATTTACGCAAGTCGAAGGTGTAGATGTTCACTAGACTTTTACGCCTGTAGCCAAATTGGTTACTGTTCGATGCTTGATTGCTATAGCAGCTGCTAGAAAATGGGAAATTCATCAATTAGACATCAACAACGCGTTTCTTCATGGAGATCTTGATGAAGAAGTTTACATGAAGATTCCACAAGGTTTTTCACGAAAGGGGGAGCAATGTGTTTGCAAACTTCAAAATTCCCTCTACGGTTTGAAACAAGCATCCCGCAATTGGTTTCACAAGTTTACTCGGTCTCTTATTTCTTTTGGTTTCCATCAATCTCAATGTGATCATTTCCTTTTCACTCTTACTACCGGTTCTACTTTCCTTGTCGTACTTATATATGTTGACGATGTGCTTATCACATGAAATGATAATCACGATATTGCCCAGGTAAAAACATTCATTGATCAAGAGTTCAAAATCAAAGATCTCGAAAGACTCAAATACTTTCTAGGGGTCAAAGTGGCAAGATCTCCCACAGGAATCATGATTAATCAACGAAAATATATCCTTGACATATTAACTGAATGTGGTCTTCTCGGATGTCGACCTGCTTCTACACCAATGGAACCTAACATTAAACTCAAAGCTAATGGTCAACCATGCTCGGATCCAGGGCTGTATCGTCGACTTGTTCGACGTTTGCTTTATTTAACAATTACTCGACCTGATATATGCTTTGCAATAAATGTCTTAAGTCAATTCATGCATGATCCTAAACAACATCACCTTGATGCTACTTTTCAGGTTCTTCGTTATCTCAAAGGATGTCCTAGCAATCATCTTTTCTTTCCAGCAAACAATAAACTCACTCTACAAGCTTATAGTGATGTCGATTGGGCTGGTTGCCCTAATATCCGACGCTCCACTACCGGTTACATCATTTTCCTTGGAAGTGCTCCCATATCATGGCGAAGAAACAATGTGTGGTATCTCGCTCTTCTGCTAAAGCCAAGTATCGTGCCATGGCCAGTACTACTTGTGAGATAGTTTGGTAGATCATCTCCTCAAGGAGCTGCAAGTTCAATGCGACACTTATGTCCCTCTTCTCTGTGACAATCTAGCCGCTATCCATATCGTTGCCAATTCGATATTTCATGAACGCACCTAACACATCGAGATCGATTGTCACTTCATCCTCCAACATTATGATTCCGGTCTTATTTTACCTACTAAGGTTGCCTCCGAATATCAACTAGCTGACATTTTCACTAAAGCTCTTGGTCGAGACCGTTTTCAAACCCTTCTCAACAAGTTGGATATTTCAACTTTACATACTCCAATTTGAGGGGGAGTATTAGAGATATAATTGCCCACATATTGGTACTTGTATCTTTGACCTCTTAACATCTATTTTATTGTAAATAGGGATAGCTTTTACTTCCTATATTTATTTCCCTGTCTACTCTACCTGTGTATCTATTTTCATCCTGTACGTTTATCAGATACATGAAAATAAAGAATCCAATATGTTTTCCTTTTAGCTTCTTTCATCCCAAATACTATTACAACCCTCCTCAAATAACCTTTTTTGTGAAGGAGTTGGAGTTTTCCTTTTCTCCGTCCGTTCCGTTATCCATGCAAGGATCTTTGTATTTTTCCCAAGATCCTTCATGTCAAATTCAGAATTCAACATAGTCTTGATATTGCTCATTTCGTTTAGATTCATAGTCATAATAAGCATGTCATCCATATATCTGAATATACATTCCGCTGTTAAGGATACATGGACTTCTTAAATATACATACATGTTTTGGCTTTTTTTATTCTTAACCAGAGAACTCATCTCCTCAATCATTGCATGCTTCCACAATTTCTTGTCCTTTAAACTTATAGTATCGATATAGCCCTTTGGTTCATCCAAACTTAGTTCTTCAATTATAGTCAATACAAATGTCACACAGTCGTCTTCTTAATATCTTGTTGGTAGATGGATTTCTCTTCTAGTTTTGTCCCTAGACAATTGATACCCTTGTAACCCATTATTTTGATATTCATATGATATTTTCCTTGAGTTTTTGAATATGCTTTTTCACCCTGTTGGCATTTCACTTTCTAAATCCCTAATATTCTTAAAGACTAATATAGTTTCTTCTCGCCAAATTGAATTTCATGATGTCTGATTACATTTCGGAACTATGAATTTTTTTTTAATATGTTCCTTGTATGTTTCAACCTTTGAATCTGCTATTTGAACATCCTGGTATATTTCGTCTTCTTGAAACACCCTGTCTTTACTAACTATAAACATGTTATCATCGCATAACCACGTTTATATACCTTGACTCCTTTAGGGTATCTAATAAATATGACTTTTCTAGCTATATGATTTAGTTTTTCCAGTCATGGTGTGCATAGGAAAATGCTCCAAACCTTCTCAGGTAGCTATAAACATTGTTTTTCTATATGTCAATCTCTAATAAGGATTTATCAAATTATATGGTCGATGTTGGTGATTTGTTGATCACATGAACTACCATTCATGCCCAAAATTCTTTTGAGAAACCAGAGTTTGTAAGCAAACACCACACACTGTTCATAATTGTGTGATTATGTGTTATGTAACAACATTTTGTTTTCGGAAGGTAGATTCATGTCTTGTGTCTTGTTATACCAGATGATTTGCAGAATTCATCAAAAGATTGGTTATAGAATTCCAATCCATTATCTTTCCTCAAATACTTAATATGTTTAATTGTTCGTTACATCTTCCACTCCTTAAACTTCTTAAATTCTTTTTCCTTGGTGTTTAGAAAAAAAAAATCCAAATTTTTCTCAAAAAATCATCAATCATAAACAAAAAGTATCACTTATTTCATAAAGAAAAAAAGAATGACACTTGAAGACCGCCATAAATATGAGTGTATATACTCAATAATCGATAGAGAGTTATGTTTTCATGTCTTAGAACTCGATCTGTATGACTATCCCAAAACACATGCTTCACAAAACTCAAATTGTGTCACTTTGCGTTTGTCAAAAAATCCTTTTTCACGATTGGTTCCATTCCGTTAAGGCTCATGTGTTCCAGCCTTTTATGCCAAACACTTGTATTGGTAGTTTTGTTACTGATATATAAGAATTCTCTACATTTTGTTGTCCCTCTTAGCACATACATATCTCATTATAGTTCCTTTTTTCATTATTACCGTGAAAATATTCAGTATCTTGAGACATCCATTTTGAAAGTTGTATGTATATACATATCTATCCAGTGATCCAATAGATATTACATGTCAGACTCACGCGGCCCAACTTATATGAATTATTATTATTAATATCTAAGTCAATTAAAAACCTAACATTTGGTTTTATTAAAAAAAAAAAAGCCGCGAGCTGCACGCAACGGAAAGGAAAAAAAAAGAAGAAAGGAAAAAAAAGAGAGGAAGGCATATCAATCGATTGCGACGTAATTTTTTGGTATCAACGTAAGGTTAATGCGAAATCCTGAATAATTCTTTGCTCAATTTGAATAATTGTATTATCGAAATTTGATTATTCGATTCAATCTATACTAGAAAAAATCAATTCGTACCATTGTTAGCAATATATCATCGTGGATATTCAACTCATCGGAGAAGCCTAAGGTGATTATCTTTCTCCATCAAAATTTAATGTTGTTGTTGATTGTGGAGAAGCTATTATGTTTAAAACGAGGCAAGATCACAGTAGAATTTTTAGAAAATTTATATTGGGAGAATTGAGACGTTATAAGTGAAGATTGGACCAAACCTTAGAATCGATGTTTGTGGGTTGGCGATATGTATATGAGTTGATTTTGATGATATTTAAGTGGTAAGAGATGACCTAGATAATTGACACTCAACCAACTGTCAGAGTCGAAGAACATCGATGTTTGAGGTTCAATGCTAGAACCAAGTGAACATTTTGTCTAGTGTGCTTGACGATGTCAGTTTTGCGACACTTGGATTAAGGGTTGACGTCGTACTATGATGGGGTCATGGTAACCTTTCGAGTGATGAATCTTTGTTTGTACTGATTGTTGGGGTACGTTGTGATCTTGCGAGATCTTCAATGTGCTAAGGTCCTTTGCACTTGGCAAGTGTATGCACGAGTTAGAGTCTTGTGGCTCAGTGAGTTATGAGCCGGTGAGATACTAGTATTAAACTTAGGATACTAAGTCGGATTGGATAGACTTGTTTGTATGTCTTTAGTGTGATAATAGATCAATATATTGTTTTGCTTAGTTACAAGTGGGAGAATACGTGGCTTAGAGTACGTACACGTATTGGTCTCACTGAGTGTGTCTTTCGTACTCATCTTATTTGTAGGCTATCATGGATGGACATGTTATGGCGAGGAAAAAAACAATGAGTTTAAACAACAACATCATAACTCATAACGAACTAATGGGAAAGGCGTGCAAGAGGTATCAATAAGCTTTATTTTTCATTTCACATTTATCTATTATTTATCATGATTATGGTTTAATTACTTATTTTATTATATAAATGTGTTTGAGCGATAATACATGTGGTCATCTCTTAGAGGTGATAGTGGATACTCTTAGTCTCGAGGTTGTTTTGGGTTAGAGGTATTACAAATTAGTATCAGAGTGTGGTTGTCGTTTCCGTATTTAATCATTTACATGAGATTTCAAATTATTTTACGAAATGTTTTAATAAAACTACGAGACCATAACACACACGTATTGAAGTATCTAGTGGGATTTTAAGCTATAGAAAGCTAATAATGGTTAATTGTGTGTAGCATACGATACTGAGGAAGATGTTTACTAGAGGTCTTGGTCGCAGGATGAGCTAAGGCTCTCGTTCCACTAGCCGTATGCAGTCCTAATCATTAGGACAAAGGTTGCAGAGCAGGATAGTCGTAGGCAGTCCCAGTCATCACTACCGCCACTAGCACAACTGCATGGACCACCATAAGTACCGCTACCACCACCATCATTGCTCCCTCAGTGTTTAATCAGAGGCATGTGGAGACGTCAAAGTAGTTCTATGTCATGGATCACATGGCTAAATGGGATACCAAAACGTTTCATGGAGGTGCGATACCTCCCATGAAGGCAGATGAGTGGATCTTTCGATTGGAGCAAAACTTTCATTCATCGAGAAGTCCATTGGAGTTTAACATGGATATTGCACTCCACTACTTAGAAGGAAAAACAATTTTTTCGTGGGACGAGATTAAGAAGGAATGTTTAGAGCATTTTTTTGGGTTGAGTTCAAGAAACTTTTTAAATTGAAGTATATTCCACACACTAGTCAAGAAGAGATGGAGTTGACATTTATTTAGCTGACACCAGGTTACCGTACCATTGCTTAATATTATGAGATTTATATGGAGTTATCGCGGTTTGGGACCAAATCAATAACTTTGGAAATTCTTAAGGTTAATAAATTTTTGCAAGGGCTACATCCAAAAATAAAACATAAGATTGAGATAATTAGGCATGGATCATTGTCTAAGCTATTTCATAATGCTCAGTTAGTAGAAAAAGGTACTCATCGAGGAGGGCACCTGAAGTCTTTATATGACAAGGGGAAACAGGTCGTCCAACATATTCGAAAGAGATCGGATCATCATTTCTTAGATGCGTTGAGTAACAAGAGAGTAGAGTTTGCGACCATGCAAGAGTTCAACGACTTGATTAGTCAGATAAATGTCTTGGGAAAGAGGGTGAGGGTGCTAGTTGTTCAAGATCAGACAAATCTATTGAGTAGAATTCGAACAACACAACTATCTGATGAGAAATTGCAAAAGATCGTAGTAATCAACAAGACCTAGAATACAAGTTGTACCAGGTTAAGGAAGACAGTCTGATTATGATCAGTGGTCGAGATTATGTATCAAAGGATTTAGAGATTAGAGAAGGGATTCTAAGCCAAGCTCATCAATCCAAATTTTTTATTCATCCGAGATCGATGAAGATGTATAGGGATGTTAGCAAGGTTTATCAATGGTCAAGGGTGAAGAAGGACATCGCTTGATAGGTAGCAAAATGTCCAACGTGTCAATTAAATAGAAAGAAAAATCATTATGATTTCTTTGTCCCGGAAAATATTCTATCCCCTAGCAATTTTTACTGATGAACGTACAGGAAAACCTTCTTTGGATTTGCCCAAGATTTTTGGAATTCATTTATTTCTTCCCATTCTTCTAACTCACTCATTAATTTGTGCGACCATCGAGGAATTTTTTTATTGATTTGATAACAATCCATCAAATTTTTTATAAGAGTTTGATCATTGCTATCAGCTAGAACAACATCAAATAAAAATTTGAAAATTTTGATTTCTTCTTCTGAATGAGTTTGTTGGGGTTCTGAAAAAAAAAGAAAGTATTTTCTCTATTGATAATGGCCACCTCGACTGCTTGTCGTCGCCATAGTGTGTCACTCGGCAAAAAAAGGGTTCTTTCATATACTTATAGTTTGTTTCGTGAATTCTTTCATTTTGATAGTTTTTATCAAAGCGGAACAACAAGTACGAACGAAAATCACAAAGTTTACCAATTCCTGAATGGAAGTGGATTCGTATTACCATGGAATTTCGTGATGGGGAACAAAGAGCGACAAAGACACCATTTGGGTAGTTGTGAATCGACTAAATAAATTGGTTCATTTATTCAGATAAAGAAGACTTTTGATGTGAATCAGCTAGCATTGATCTATATTGCACAGTTTGTGAAATTGCATTAGGTTACGTCAAAAATTGTGTTAGATAGGGACCAAACTGTACATGAACACCGCGTATATTCACCACGTCTTTGGCAGATATTTCAAAAAGAGTTAGGGACCACACTTTACATGAACACCGCGTACCATCCACAAACAGACGAAAAATCTGAGAGAACGATAAGGAAGCTGGAAGACCTATTACGTCCATATTAAGTTTGTATACGACAACAACTATCATGCTAGCATTGGGATGCCACCATACGAAACATTATTCGGGGGACCATGTCATACACCCTTGTGTTGGACCGAGGTGGGGGAGAGATCTATCTTTGGAGTGGAGATTATTGACGAGACTACAAAAACATTGAAAACTGTTAACATGAAATTGAAGGCGACTCAGGATCGTTAGAAGAGTTATGCTGATATGAAAAGTAAGGACGTTAAGTTTAACATCGGAGATATGATGTATTTATGATTTCAAGCGAGGCGAAGGAGAAGAGAGGTGAACAAGCTATCACCACGGTTCATGGGAGGAATAGAGTGGTCGCTTATAGGTTGGAGCTTCCCTCATCTTTAAAGGGGATACATGATGTGTTTCACGTATCATTCTTACGTAAGTGTTTATCAGTACCAGAAAAAATACTGATAGAGCCACCAACAACTTTGAAGAATGATTTAACGTGTAAAGAACGTCTGGTGCGTGTCGTGAATCACCTAGGGAACAGTTAAAGAGTAAGCAAATTTCGATGATAAATTTCGTGTGATAACATCATGGCGTGGAAGGAGCGACATGGGAATCAGAGGAAACCATGATGCACGAGCATCCAAAGTTTTTTGAAGAGGAGTAATGTGGTTTGCTAGGTATTTCGTGCAACCGCTACTCTCAAAATGGAAGACATTGAATTCGAGGATGACTTCCATTGTAGTGGAGAGAATTCCCAGGCCCACGAGGCCCAACTTATAAGAATTATTATTATGTATATATAAGTCAATTAAAAACCTAAATTTTGGTTTTATTAAAACAAAACCAAAAGACGCTTGGTGTCGTGGCGGAGAGGAGGAAGAAAAAGTGGAAATAAAAAAAAAGAACGAAAAAAAGATGAAGGCCTATTCATCGATGTCAATGTAATTTTGTGGTTTCTTCGTAAGGTTAATATGAAATCCTAAATTTTTTTGCTCAATTTGAATAATTGTATTATGAAAATTGATTATTCGATTAGAACCTATACTAGAGAAAAATCGATATGTGCCATTATTAGCAATATCATTTTAGATAGTCATGTCATCTGATAAGACTAAAGTGATGATCTTTTTCCATCAAAATTTGGTTTTGTTGTTGATTGTATACAAGTTCCTACGTTTAAAATGAGGCATGTTCACAGTAAAATTTTTAGGAAATTCATAATGGTAGAATTGAGACGTTAAAAGTGAACATTGGATCAAACACTAGAATCATTGTTAAAGGAATGATAGAATGTATATGAGTTGGTTTTGGTGAAATTTAAGTGGTTAGAGATGGCCTAGATAGTTGATGCTCGACAAGTGTTGGGGTCGAAGAACGTCGATGTTTGAGGTTCGGTGTTAGACTCGAGTGAACATAGTGTCTAATGTGCTTGATCGAATGATTCTGCGCTCGAACCTTCAAAACAAGGCACATGCAAACGTGTTGGTGAGAATTGTAATATGAGGAGTATCGGGTCAACGACGTCGGTATTGCGACACTTGGATCAAGTATTGTTGTCGTACCGTGCTAGGGTTATGGTAACCTTTTAAGCGATAGAGCCACTACTAGAAATTTTAAATTTAGGGACGGAATTTCCGGACGGATTTTGGTCCGTCCCTAAATTACGGATGGAAATTTTGGTCCGTCCTTAAATTCTAGACGGGTTTTAATCCGTCCGTAATTTACAAACGAAATTCTTTCAGTCCCTATTTCCGGACGGATTAGGAACTACCTCCAATCAGTCCCTAAAATACGGACGAATTAGGGACGGATTTTTTATTTTAAAAAAAAAAATTATTTATTTCATTTTTATTCATTTTTATCACTTTTTATTTTCTTACAAAAAAAATTCCGGACGGCCTAAAAAATCAGTCCGGAAATTAAGGACTGATTTTTTGTATCCGTCCGGAATTTTTTTATTTTTATATTATTGTATTTATTATTTATTTCTTTAATTTTATTTTTTTCGAAAAAAATTACGGACGGAAAAATATATCCGTCCGGAAATTTTTGAAAAATAATATTTAATTTAAAAAAAAATAATTTTTTATATAAAAATATATAAAATTTTATTTTTTTTATTTTTTAAAATTTGTACAAAATTCCGGACGGTGTGGTGTCCGTCCGGAAATATTTCAAAAAAATATTTATTTTTTATTATAAATTTTTATTTAAAAATATAATTCTATGAAAAAATAATTTTTTTATTTTTTCGAAAAATTTCCGGACGGACATCTAA
>CM071865.1:46575158-46589393 GCA_036759665.1 Gynandropsis gynandra | reverse complement strand
TTTTTTATTATTAAAATTAACTTTTTATTTAAAAATATAATTCTATAAAAATAATTTTTTTTATTTTTTCAAAAAATTTCCGGACGGACATCTAACCGTCCGGAATTTTTTTTCAAATAAAATTAAAAAATTCAAAAACAAAAAATTAAAAAAACCGTCCCTAATCCGTCCGGAATTAGGGACAGATTTTTTAATCCGTTTGGAATTAGGGACGAATTATATAATCCGTTTGGAATTAGGGACGGATTAGAGACGAATTATTTAATCCGTCTGGAATTAGGGACGGATTATTTAATTCGTCTGGAATTAGGGACATATTAGGGACAGATTATTTAATCCGTTTGGAATTAGAGATGGAATATTTGAATCCGTCCGGAAATCCAATCTTATAAATTCATTCGCAAGGAATAAGAAGAGAAAGAAAAAGAGAATGAAGAAAGAGAAAGAGGAATAGAGAAGAAGGCATGGGAGACGACGGCGGCGGAGGTGGAGACGATGGCGGTGGTGGAGGCGACGGTGGAGGTGAGGTGGCGATGGCGGTGGCGACAGCGACGGAGATGGAGACAACGACGACGGTTGATTTGGAGGCGACGATAAAGACAGAAGAAGAAGTTTAATCTATCACAAAAATGTTTTTATTTTTAATTTTTTTTAATTTTGTATTTTTATTTTTTATTTTTATTTTTTTTAAATTTCGGACGGAAAAATATATCCGTCCGGAATTATTTTTTTGAATTTTCGGAAAACATTTCCGGATGGAAAAATATATCTGTCCGGAATTTTTTTTAATTTTTAAATTTTTTAAATTTTTAAATTTTTAAATTTTTTTAATTTTTTCCGGACGGTTTAGGGACTATTAAATCCGTCCGGAATTTCAGACGAATTCCGAACGGAAATTAATTAGCGACGTTCATTTACGGACCGATAAAATACGTCCGGAAAACGTCTGGAAACCATTTTCCAGACGAATTAGGGACGGATTTTGCTGTCTGGAAATTTAATTTTTCTTGTAGTGAGCGTTGTAGTTAGTCAAATCATATGATCTGCCAGCGTCGTACTGAGTTGGAGTTATGGAAACCTTTCGAGCGATATAGTGTTGTTTTGTATTGATCTTCAGTATGCTGCGATCCTTTGGATTTTGCAATTGTATGTGCGAGTTGGACTTTGGACTTATGATCCGGTGATACTAGTCCTAGACTTAGCATACTCAATTAGGGTGGGTAGACTTGTTGGTATGTCTTTAGTGTGATGATAAATCAGTATTTTGTATTATTTAGTTACAAGTGAGAGAATACGTGGCACAAAGTACGTACACGTATTGGTCTCACTAAGTGCATCTTTCGTACTCACCTTACTTGTGGGTTGTCATGGATAGACATGCTATGGCGAAAAAAATAGCAAGTTGAGCAAAATCATCAAAGATCACAATGGATTGATGTGAAAAACGTGAAAGAAACTTGATAAGCTTTATTATGCATTTGTATTTATCTTGATTATAATGTTTTGTATTTTTTACACTATATGGAACCATATTTATTGAAATAAAACTACTTATTTTATTTCATAAATGTGCTTGAACGATGATACATGTGGTCCTCCACCATTAACGATGGTGGATACTCCTAGTCGCAATGTTGTTTCGGGATAAGGATGTTACATTAGGTTTCTATTAAGATTTAAGATAAACCCTAATTGAGATAAGATTTTTGCGAAACCATCATGGAGCTTCAACTTAATCGATCCCAATAATTCTAATTCCATAAGTCATTATACTCAAATTAATAAAAGAAAATTGAGTCAATGGTTGGATGACTTGTACACGCCTAAATAACTTTGATCATGTAACACTGCTACTACCTCCGTGACCTGCCATCCAATATAGTCTAAAAAAAGAAAGGTCAGTACAAAGAACTAAACTCAACAAGATTGATACATGTATGATATTTCATACAACGTATATTAACAAAACAAGATGAGATGGTACCCTAGGGTCCATGATTAGAACTGCTCAATCTAAACGCCACACCAGGTTAATTCCTCAAGAATCTAGGTATACCATAATCTATGGGTTTCTGGCCACTGCCACAAGGTCCCTATCTCTGAGTCCACACGACCCTTGTTATGATATCCTACGAGTTTCTAGCTATCGCCATGATCTCCCCAATCCTTTCTCCATGATCCACAAGTTCCATTTTGGAATGCGATTAAGTGAGCGGTTAACGGTTACGACCATCTACTATTTTATTCAGATGTGGATTGAGCTAGATGCATTGACATGCAATTATTTACATCGTGTTATTGTGTTTCCCTTAAAGATAATTTGGTCTCATAGCAATATAGATGCGAGCCAATGGTATCACGATTCAAGTGCCAAAGCAAATTATTGAGCATATGAGAATGTTGTGGCCAAGACTTACTAGTTTGACAACCTTCTCCTCGAGTTTCATCTTTCTCTAAAATACACTACCCATTGAATGTTACGAAAACATATTTTTTGTTTACATGTCTTTCAACCTAGTTCAACATAAACCAACCAAGCATAATAAGATCAATATTATGTTTGCAAGAAGGTTGCAATCAATTCGTTACGTGTCTCATCCATGAGTCAATTAGCCGAAATATTCACTAAAAGTCTACCAATCAAATTATTCACGAAATTTCAATTCAATTTCTATGTTCGACCTTCACATACTTCGATTGCAATGGAATGTTAGTGTATAGAAAAACAAATATAATATCTTTTAATATCTTTTGTATATTCTTGTATATTTAGTTTCTTTTTATTTAGATTCTAGTAGATGTGCTCTTTGTACTGTACACATATTATAATTCTATGAAAAAAGATATCATACAATTTTCTGAACTTACAGTTAAGTTTCAATAAAGCAAAATGATTCACCATATTTGAAAGACCGATGAACTAACAACTCTTTTATCGTTAGAGATGGGCAAAACATTTGAAACTCATTCTAACTCAAAACCTGTATCGAATCCGAAAAAAAATACCCAAACTTATGAATTCGAATAATAAAATTATTAAACTTACGAGTTCAAGTTCAGATTTGAATTTTTTACTCTGACAAACAGAAACTTGCCAAACTTTCGGTTACCCTTATATATATATATATTAACTTACAAATAAAATGTCATATCGTCCCTGCTTTTTATAATAATTACAAAAATGTTATTATTGTTAATTCGAATACCTAGATTGCGATCCAATATTTCTACTAATATGGAGGTTGGTGAAGAATTATGGTCAGACATTGCTATTGCTGTACAATGTTCCATCACAAATGACTCTCAAAGTGGACTATACAATTTAAATACAGTTAAAAAAATGTGGATATACAATTTACGACAAAATGATATTTTCATTACTGCTTATTACGGCAAGCTTCGTTTCGTTGATTGCGGGTGGACTTGTTGTATTAACTCCAATTTTCTTCTAAAATTAAATCGTTTTCTAAATTTAAATCATAATATAATAATGTAAAATTGCAAAATAGTTTTTTCAATTATAAAATATAAATTTGAGCGTTAATTCTATAATTAGAAGTAGTGTAAAAAACGTTTGATAATCATACAAAACAAACCCAGAAACCAAAAGCTCTTTCTCTCATCATACCTTTTAAGTCCTGAAGCCCGAAGCTCATGAACAACACTCATGCCTTTGCCTTTTAGTCCTGATCATAACAAGAGTATAAACATCTGCGTATCCTTCACTAGACTCGGAAAGGCGAGATAAGGTTGTAATAGTATTTATGCTCTTACCCTGAATCTCTTTCTACGGGTATCATCAGCGTTGTACTCGGGAACAAATGGTTCACGTCTGAATGCCTCATTTCTGTATCGACTGCCTCCGTGATCCAAAATCCTATCAGACTTTTCTTGTGGCTGGATTTTTGAGTTTCTGAAAAAATTGTCTTTGTCCCATGTTACTTCATAATCTGCATTTAGCCGAGAGCCTTGCTGCACGAACAACAAAAAGCAGCATATGTCAATCTAGTGCAATATGCTTAACCACATCAAGCTATATACAATGCGAATGCGATTATGCATCCCGGAATCTATGTTGGTCTAACTCATTAGCAGCTGCAGCAGCGACAGATAACATAGATAAAAATAAACCGAACAAGTCATTTAGATATGCTGTCCACAATGTTTTGCTTTGATAGTATTTTTGTCATAATGACGTATAGGACAATCAAAATGCTTGTATCACAAGACGGTGAAACATCAGAAATCTAGGACAAAGCCATCACTTCAAAGTCTCCTTAGATATTTGTATCTAAGGCTTTCAAATGATCACCATACTGAGCAAAAAGGGAAATAGCATAAACAGAAAGATTCTACCTTTTGCATTGAGCGACCACAGAAAGCCTTAATGGTATTCAAGAAATCTATATACTTCTCGAACTGAACCACAATCTTACAGTGAAGACCTGATACAAGGTCCTCGCCACCGTCATTTGTATCCTTACCTAGATCATCGTCCTCAGCAACATTAAGATTCCTATAAAAGATGAGTTAACCTAGCGGAATACAAAATTACATAAATTTGCAATTATCCGACATCACCAAGCCTTTACTTGGTAAGCAGAATCAGCTAAGGAGAACATGCAACTGATTTACAAGATAGAACAAAATGATACAAGAAAGACATAATAAGAACAGAGAGATCCAAAATGAACTCAAAACATGTGGTAAACTATCCTTTTTCCTCCTACCCTGAATCAAGAAACTCCAAAACAACCTAAAAAATTTTAAACAAGAAACAAATTCCAAAGGCTTGTTATAAGCAAATGAATGACTTAACAAAAGCAGAACCGAATGAACATGACTTCATCATAGTCTGTGCTGAAGGATTAAAATTCGTTAATAAACCAGTTCCGGTTGACATTCTTATAGCAAACATCCGATCCCTTTCGTCTATATAGATAATGTATATTTCTAGCTTTCGAAAATTAAAGCAATTTCAATATCAAGTAAGCCAAAGCACAGTTTGGAGAACAATACTGAAAAATATACCTTATTTTGCCAAAGCTGGAGAAGATGGTATGCGTAACCAACATGGATGGCTTTGAAGAAACCCTCGGCTCCGCAAACCACCTCGATGGAACCCCTCTGACTACAATGGTGTCCGGTTCCCGCCTTCCATCCCTTGAATAACCTGCAAATTAAGTACCCAGATAATCTCATCACTGCCATGGATAATCACTATCTCCTAAACCCTGAAATTTCAATTCACTAACTCAACGTAAACTTCACTAACCAGAACTCCCAAAAGCGAAGAATTCCTCCCATTCTTTCTTCAACTTCTCGAAATCCTCAGCAACGGGTAGTGTAACACTAAGCTTATACTTAACCCCTTCGAGATTGAGCTCAATACCATCCAAATTCTCCACCAATCGCTTCCTCCACTCCCCAAATTTCTTCTCCAAACCCTTTACATCTTCCCCTCTATCATCACCACTCGTCGTCCTCTTCTTCTTATTCTTCAGAAACCCTAACTCGCGAATGAACAGCAATCCATGAGCGACGGGTTCCTCACGCTTCCGCTTCTTCAGGTCCTTGTGTCTTCGAACGACAATGTCGTCCTCTGGGACCGTCACGGCGGGGGCGACGGAGGTTTTGAGGAAATCGATCAAGGCTCGTTTGAGCTGCCACTCGTCGATGGGCTTGGAGACGGAGGGAACCACTGGGTGAATAGTGAGAGTGAGCTTAACGCGGGGAACCAAAGCGAGGCCATTTTCAATCTCTAGGGTTTCGGTCGGAGGAAGAGTCTCTAATGGCGGCGGCATTTTGGTCGTCGAGATTATTGGTGAAATATACGTGTTTCGGCTTCAGTGTTCGTGTACATAATATTAACACCTGAGTCGACGATTTTATTTTTAGTGGCAAGGCAGTGTTTGACCTTTTTTGGGTGCAATTCAATACCAAATTCAGAGTTTTTTTTTATATATAATCAAGGAATTCGCATTTATTATCATTCAAATGCAGATACTATCATCTTTTTCGAATAAACATTAATGATAAATATATTTCGAAACTTTTGTACAAGCATTATTTGTATATAAAAACGGTGCAAATTAGATGTATTATATCGATGACTAAATCATTCACATTCTTACATATTTCACCTTCTCAGCTTGTAAAACACGATTCGGCTTGAATCACGGCTCTGTCGTTGTCGCTCTTTCGCACAACCTTAAAGAGACCGTGGGTTTAGGTTCATCACATCGCAGATATTCGACCTCCATTTGTAACACTATTTGGACTCACACTTTGTCCATAACATCTAATCTTAGCAAGTCTTTAAATCGACACTTAACCGAACATGATATTGATTTACACAAGAACAACAAAACAATAAAAAAAAAAGAAAGAAAGAAGATATGTTCATGGAGTTACTTATTTGATGACACGAGTATTGTACGACCCACAATGGCTGCATTTGTGGTATAACCAGTGAAACCTTGACATTCCCTTCTTCTCACAGTCATTGCATAGTATGTCCTTTGTAGAAGCAATGCATCCCAACACCGAAGAACAGAACAGAACAGGAAAATGTCGGAATCCAAATGTCAATAGAATATAACCAAAAGGATGAGACTACGGTCAATTACCTGTTGCCGTTCTCTGTATTCTTCTGGTAGTCCTTCTGAAGCCAAGAGAGCATCAAGCATACCAAAGTAAACCTGATTGCAAATACCATTCGGCATCACAAGGTATCAGGATTCCAAACTTCTGCATCCATTCTTCAGGATAACGAAATTGACGAAAGAGATATGGTTAACTCAGTATAAAGAAACAATGGTTTATCTTACCGCCATATCTCCCATGGATTTGCTACAGATCGGGCATGTGTAATGACTGCATGTGTATGCCTGAAACGCGTACAGAAATGCATTAGGACAGGGAAATGTCAAAGAGAAGACAACGAGACGAGCGATGAGGAAAGGGAAGATAGTAAGCTTGACTGACCTGGAAGCAAGTGGAGTGCATGAAATGGCCACAGGGGAGAGCTCTCACGGATAAGCTTGACGTGAAAAGAAAATCACAGCAGATCGGACAGTTTGTCTCAAGACCTTTCTCCCGGCACTTATGGTCCACCAGCTTTGTTGACAAGCAGCAATTACATTTCATGCAGTGGAAGAAGTCGACCCCTAGTCCCCGTCCAACACGGCATAAATTGCAGAATGGGCAGTGATACACATCCCTAAAGCATTTCAAGTGCATAAAGTATAAAGTTACATAAACCCTAGACATTCTCCTGTTTCTTACAAACAAAAGTATTTACTCGGTTTTACAAACATCTGAAATATCAGCCATACAGCCCCCCCTACCTTTCATCCTCAAATAACTTGCAGATACTGCAATAATATTTAGCCATCGAGAGCCCCCCACACGATGGTGTTGTGCAAACTGGTCCAACAGGCTGAATTTTCAGGCATTGCATGCACATCATCTCAGTTGTAGCTTTCCTACAAGAAATAAAAATGAGTAAAGGTTTTTCGAGAAATACTAATCTAACCCAAGAATACACTCCTCATCAAATTTACCCGTCCATTGAATGATCGCTGACATTATCGTGGCAAAACCTGCATGTGTATAGCTTCCCACAGCAAGCAGCAACAAGTTTGCAATTCCGCTTGTAGTGTTCACATCCAAACACCAGCATATTGGGATCACAGAATGAAGGAGAGCGGTCAAGTGCATCAACATTAGAACTGTCTCTGGTTCCTGCTTGAGGGGCCTTCTGCTGTGCAGCTATCCATCGACTGCAATAACGGGTTGGTTGAGCTTAGAAGTACCATCAAAGGCAGACACTGCAAAATTCATGAGACAGCCCATACCACCAACCTGGTCATAAGATTTTGAATAAGATAATCTTTTCTTCTAGGGTCAAGGGATGGATCCCTCGAAACTTTTCTGATCTCCGCTTCAAGCTCATTTTGGTTCATCCTGAAGATATCTTTCCATCCAGGTTTGAAGGTATCACTATGATCCACTCTTTCTTGAGGTTCTGCTCACAGAAGTAAAACAGAAGTGGTGAATGCTTAGACCGAGCAACACCATAACATTTTTTTAAACTTAATACGATAAGAGACCGACATTAGAAGCGAATAATGACATATAAGCCTGTAAAAAATTGACATGAGTAGACTAACCCAATGATACACAACTCCCAGGGGTCACTGTATCAGGTGTGGTCTCGGCTCCCTCCCACCACTCATTAAGCCACTCTTTAAACATTGTATTTTTAGCAGCTTGTTTCCAGGTCTCCATCATTTCGTTTTGCTCCTCCTGAGTCAGAGCAGAAGTAACCCAAGGTAGCATTGATTGAAGCACTTCTGCACCGGTGGTCCCAATGATTCGACCAACAATTTTCTCCTGCTCCTCCACAGAGAAATGTTTATCAAACAATGGCCACAGTTCACATTCTTCCCTGAAGACATGATGATCAAGAGTAACTCTGATGGACTTGCACATTCCCTGAAGTTGTGTAGCTTTCTCAATTAGCCTCCTCATAATATCACTTTGATTTGAAGAATCCAAAGAATTCGGACTGATCAAGCATTCATGCAATTTCTTTAGATCAGAAAGTGCACACGCAATATCTTCAAATAATTGCTCCTCCTGCTTATGATCAAGAGTGTAGGAATGGCTAACATTGTGGAGTGTCTCCTTAGATTCCAATGCTGGGAACACGATATCATCCTCGGCATTGCTGTGAGCACGGTATAAACCCCATAAAAGACGGAACCTACCAGTGAACTGTCTAAGGAATGCTTCATCTCCATCACTGAGCTTTCCTGATTCAGCATCTAAATATTCCAAGTCCTTGCGTATGGCTTTATGGAACTTAAATATATTATCAATAGGTCGTGATGTATTCTCAGTGCCGGAGGATATTAGATCCATCTCCTTAAAAAGACTAGAGTTGAGAGGAGCAGTGAGACTGAAAGATAAAGAACGCATCGATTTTGTCGTGGAAAGAGAATTAGTTCCCAGATAAGTGCTGCTCATGCCTAACCCTGGCACACAACAAACTTGATTCCTGCAAAATGACTTATTCTCATTTTCTTCACCTACCGCGCCTGAGACGCCAGCACCTTGAGATGATAGTTCTCTATGTCTAGTAGGCTGTGCGTCATCATCAGTTTCATCTGCTTTGGTTGGCAAAGTTGCTTCTCCTATACAAAGTTGACTATCACAAGCACAGGATGTACAACTAACGTCTTTATGACCAGTAACCATTTTTGCATAACAGCCTAATGCACTGGAAGACAAACATGCATTACTGGAACGACCTTTACATGCCCAACCAGAAAAGAGCGTAACCAATGCTGAGTCTGATGCCGGAGCTGTTCCAGAAAACTATAGAAGTTAGATCACACAGAAAACTTAAACAGAAATATGTTTTCAGTACTAACCTCCTTTGCCAAGATGTAAAATGGTAAAAGAAAAAAACAAAAGGACAGGCATGTAAAAGCATATAACCTGCTAAGTGCATGTTCAGAAGAAAAGATTTAGCTTCATCTTCACTAAAGGTCCCTACCAACCATGGTAGCACACATTCAATCAATTTCAGTGGCATCACACATAGGCTTTGATACAGAAGTTCTCGCTGCCTTTTGGGATTAAAATGTTCTCGAGCAAGAGGAAGTACCTGAAAACAACAAAATTGTGGTGTTGGCAAGGATTGGCAATATCCTCTAACAGATCAGATACATTATATTCATGGAGGTAATACAAATTGTTGTTCCAGCAAAGTTAAGGGGTCATATATTCTATAATGCAACACAAAATGTCCATCACAGGATTGGCGGTCACCTGGACTTCCTCTTCATAGAAATGCTTCTGAATGATATTCTTTATCTGATCAGCATGTGAACACAGTTCTGAGTAGAACACATCAGACGAAGAATGGGCTCCATTATTCTGGAAACTTTCAGTTAGGTGTCTGAGCTTGTCAAACCGAAGTTCTTCTTCAGCATGTTCCTGGGCAAAAGAGAGTTCTTCATCCACAGCAGGGAATATAACTTTGTCCTCAGCAATACTGCAAGAAGTAGAAACTCTCTTTTCATTGCCTATTAAGGTATCAAGGACATATTTGCGTGCATCTGAACGTACATGGCTCTTTAAATTTTTGTCATAGACACAAATTTTGCAGTTTAACATCGAATGTAGTGTTCCAACTTTGTACATGTTTGAAGGGGAAAAGTAGTATCATATCGCAATAACAGAAAAGAATAACTATACCTATGAAAGATGCAAATGTCTGCAATGAAATGCAGCCTCTTATTGAACTCAGAAAGGTCCGAAAACTCTCCAGAAATTTGAATCTCTCTTGCAGCCTTCACTATATCATTCAACTCCTTATTTATTGCATTGTGCCAGAGAAGTATTTCATCTATCGGGCAGGACAGAGTAGAATTAGCGGGGTCTGAACCTAACTCGATATGTTTCCTTTTACCAGATCTGGAAGATTCACAAGCACAATTCTCCTTTTCAGGCCTTGGCATATTAGTCACAGAACGAGTATCAGATACTTGAGTCCCATCCATCCAGCTGAAAATAACCTTAAAATGGCAAACCTTGGATTCAGACTTACCCTCGGAAGACAAAGGATTTCACGAAACAAAAATGAAAAAAGAAAAAAAAATTATACCAGCAAGAAAAATAATTACCTGTTGGAGAAGTTTCTCTTCTGGAACTATCTTGCACATGCACTTATACATGTCCTGATATTCATCAGATGACAACGATCTGGCAAGCCACGGCAAAAACTCGGCCATCATGTTGACAGGAATACTACAGAGAAACTGCCATACAAGGGACGCTTGTTCGTCATAAGTAAACTTTTCAATGAGTAATGGAAACACCTGCTCCTCTTCCTTAGACAAATGCTGGCTAATGGATGTATGAAGAGCTCCCATACGAGACGCTAATTCTCTCCTGTAGCTCTCTTCTTTTGCCATATTTGAATTTAGCAATTCAAACAACTGATTGAAAAGAACACTTTCTCCCTCGTGTTCCAAGGAGTATGTTCGTGCCACGTTCTTTACACGCATATCAAGCGCAGGAAATAAAACCTATAATTACCGAAGAACTCCCAGTGAAAACCAATACATGAGAAATATCACATACTCACACATTCTCGGGTAAAATGATTGTATCGATCATTATACCGATTTTCATGGAAAATTTTGGAAGTGAAGGATATCATCATGATTCATATAGTCTCAACCCAGGCCAACGAATGTGAACAACATGATTCAACAAAAACACCAAAAAAAAAATGTTGGAAACAGAATAGATTCATCCCTGTCTAGATTACTGCGGACCATAGAATGGAACACAAGTTTTTTTCTCCTTAAAATGCCCAGAGAAGCAAACTTTATCACAGCCATGGAAGAAATTACGAAAGCTTGACTAATCGATAACGCAATTCTCAAACTAATAACACCAACACTACCTCATCTTCGGCATTGCTATGGTGCTTGTACACACCGCATAGGAAATGATACCTCGCCAACAGAGACTTGATCACATCACCGGTATGTTCATGCTCCTTACTGGTCGCAAAAGCCATGGCGGCTCTGTGAAGCCTATCAAGTTCAGCTCTAATGGCTTTGTGAAAGAAGAGGAATATGAGGATAGGTGAGTCGAGTGCAGCGGAGACGTTAACAGGGGGCATAGAACCCGAAGCGGAAGAAGACGAAGAAGCGGAAAAAGAGTCGACTGGATTCAGTGGAGTCCCCATTAGCGCAACTCCGCCACCTGCGCCGTCGCAGTGCTGCAGCGTAGAGAATGGGGAGGACGCCATTATAAACAGGAGTGAGAAGGTGAGTGGCAATGGTGGAAATTGCTGGTCGATTCAGATTCCAAAAAACCCTAACGAATCGATAAACCTACAATCATTGTCATCTTCGCATTCATGCTATGTTTTCGTTGTGATTGTACGCGCGCCTCTCTGTCTCTCTCTCTCTCTCTCTCTGTGGAGGAAAAGCCATCTAAAGGCTGAGGAGAGGAAAGCGGAAAGATGAAAAAGGAGGGACAGCTTTTAATGGTGCCACGTGTCCACCATCGTCGGAAAGCTTAAACAAACTGCGATTTTTTAAATTATTTTTTAAACAATAATTAAAAATGAGGTTATATCATTAAACACTAAACAAATGATCCGTATGTAATCGAATTGAAAATTTTAATATTTAACAAAATAAATACAAACAATATAAATTAAATATTCGAAAAATACAAATACAAATAATCGCATTACTAGAAATTTGAAATTTCAAACGAATTTTGCGGACTAAACAATCCTTCCGGACGGTTTACAGACGGATTAAAGATAGAAAAATAAATCCGTCCGAAATCCATCCGCAAATTTACGGATCGAGTAGCAGTTTTAAGTCGTCTATGATTACGAACGGATTGGAGACGGAATCGGAAGACGTTGAGGATTAGAGATCGCATCCAAGAATGTTCGCAATTTGCAGACGATAACAGTTTTCGTCCGCATATTTGCGGATGTCCGTCCGTAAATTTTAAGGACGGTGGCAGTTCCCCTCCATAAATTATAAGGACGATTTAGGATTTAGGGACGTATTCAAGACGGTTCGTCGAGAAATATTTTTCTTAGTCCATAATTCGTCCTTAATCTGTCCAAAAATTATTTATTTAACCCTTTCCCCTTTCATCCGTTTTTCGCATATAATTCTCATATATTTTTCTACATATTTTGTTATCGTTTCTAATTATAATGGCATCATCGTCGAGATCGAATATATTCATTTCTAGACAGTGGATGTATAGAAAAAATTGATCCAA
Source organism: Gynandropsis gynandra (assembly GCA_036759665.1). Lineage (NCBI taxonomy): Eukaryota > Viridiplantae > Streptophyta > Magnoliopsida > Brassicales > Cleomaceae > Gynandropsis > Gynandropsis gynandra. The sequence goes on along the minus strand of CM071865.1, from coordinate 46,576,553 downwards.
AAATTGAAGGTGTATTGAAGGAGTTTATATAAGCCGTTACACATTTTATGACAATGGCGATAAATCAACAAGTTTATAAAGAAACCGGTAAGTTGGGTTTTACATGCGTCAAATGCAAAAATGAAAAATTCGTTAATGAGATAACCTTTGGAATTATCTTTATTTAAGAGGGTTTTCTCCGAATTATTTCATTTGGTTATCTCATGGAGAGAATTTTGCACCACGACCTAATAATGTTGTGGAAAATTTTAGTAGGGGTATTGTATATCATGAAGTGTTTGAGACTTCTCAAGATGTAAAAATTGGTAACCCTTATATGGAAATGGTGCAAAATGTATTCGTTGAAAGAAACGAAGGTGAAAATATTGAAGAAGATCCGAATGAAGTAGTGAAAAGTCTTTTTTTGAAATGTTAGAAAGTGCTAGGCATCCACTTTATGATGGTTGTAGAAGTGGTCTTTCAGAGTTGTCGCTATCTGCACGTTTGATGAATTTGAAGACTGAAAATAGTCTTTTTGAGAAAGTTGCAATAGATTCTCTATCGCAATTAGTAAGAGATTATTTGTCTGAAGATAATAATGCAGTTGAGTCATATTATAAAACAAAGAAGATGATGGGATCATTGTGTTTATTGTCATATCAAAAGAATTATGTTTGTCATGACAACTGTATGATTTTTTGGAAAGAAACGTTGGATTTGATCAATTGTCGATTTTGTGGAAACGATCAGTTTTATTTGACAAGGAATGGAAGATGGGTTATGTATCATCGTATATGGTATTTACCAATTACAGCCAGGATAAAAAGATTGTATCAATCTGAGAAGATCACAAGCGACATGAGATTGCATGTTGAGCATTCAAGTTGTGACAGAGAAATGTGTCATCCCTCAGATGGTGAAGCGTGGAAACATTTAACAAGGTATATCATGATTTTGCAGTTGAGAGTCGAAACGTTTATTTAGGCATTTGCGCTGATGGTTTTAATCCATTTGGGATGTCTGTGAGAAATTACTCGTTGTTGCCAATTATTATGACACCATACAATTTACAACCTGATATGTGCATGAAGCGTGAGCTTTTGTTCTTAACAATATTGATTCTCGGATCTAATCATCCAAAAAGAAGTTTGGATGTATTTCTTTAACCACTGATTGAAGAATTGAAAGAATTGTGGAAGGGAGTTCCAACGTACGGCATTTCGAGTCGACAAAGTTTTATATTACAAGGTGCTTTTATGTGGACAATAAGTGATTTTCCAACTTATGGTATGCTATATGGATCGACAACGCATGGTCGATTAGCTTGTCCATATTGCATGGGGGTAATAGATGTTTTTCAGTTGAAATATAGACAAAAGACGAGTTGGTTTGATTGTCATCGTCGTTTTCTTCCTG
>CM071865.1:46539197-46560663 GCA_036759665.1 Gynandropsis gynandra | reverse complement strand
ATCAATATATGCGATCATGCGACCCATGCGACGCATGCGACCCTCATTTGGAATTCATTAGTTTGACGTTGTAAATGTATTGTTTGATTGGTTTTTGTCATTTTATCATCTTAAACCCGTAAATTCGCCGAGTTCGCATCTATTCATCAATACATGCGACCATGCGACCCATGCGACGCATGCGACCCTCATTTGGAATTATTTCATTTTCACCAGAATTCTCGCCGAACTTTTCGCCAAAATTTGAAAAAACTTTTCGGATGGCGGACGGTGATTCGTATTCCAGCCGTTTCCTTTTTTTCTAATAACGACACTCTCTCTCTAACTCTCATCATCATCATCATCATATTTCCGAAAATGCAAACGACTGGTGACGTCGATTCGATGTCAGGGTCATCTTCTTCTGAAGAGAGTATTTTCACGGTACCAGTCACGCGTTCAAATCTGGCCAGAGATGCAGTGGTAAGTGAGGATTTTCACGGTATCATCATCATCATCATATATGCATTAGTTTGACGTTGTTGTAAATTTATTCGGTTATCGCAGACACTTCAGATAGAGTTTGCGAGGTCGAATGGTCTTTGCAGTAGACGAAGTAAGGTTGATCTGATAACCAATTACACAGACGTTTGGGAGGCACATCTAAGGCCCGTGAAACGCAACGGCGCTAGCATCACCAGGGGTTGGACAAAGTTTTGTCATGATAATGGCTTTAACGTCGGTTGTAACCTCAAAGTCGAACTGGACACCGTTGTCGATGATGTACCTTGTCTACTGCTTGCCCCTATAATCTTCATAGATTGAATTCTGTTGTATTTGGTTGGTTTTTGTATTTGGTTGAACTTCATTTGAATAACAAAATTCATGTTTGTTTTTTGTTGGTTTTTTACTATTATTCAATAGAATGTATTATTGTTAGTGTCGATGTTTTTGTGGATTTACTATTATTGTACAAAGGGTCGCATGAGTCGTACAAGGGTCTTATGTGGTCGCATGAGTCGTCCATGGGTCATATGTGGTCATATAGAGTCGCATGAGTCGTAGAAGGGTCTTATGTGTTTGCATTAGACGTCCAAGGGTCATATTTGGTCGCATGAGTCGTCCATGGGTCATATGTGATCATATTGGGTCGCATGAGTCGTACAAGGGTATTATGTTGGGCACATGAGTCCATGGGTCATGTTTGGTCGCATGAGTCGTCCATGGGTCATATGTGGTCATATAGGGTCGCATGAGTCGTACAAGGGTCTTATGTGGTCGCATGAGACGTCCAGGGTAATGTTTGGTCGCATGAGTCGTCCATGGGTCATATGTGGTCGCATTAGTCGTCCATGGGTCATATGTGGTCGCATGAGTCGTCCATGGGTCATATGTGTGGTCGCATGAGTCGTCCATGGGTTACAAAGGTCACAAAAGTTATTCTGATGATATTCTATGAGATATTCTGGATATTTTCTGATATCTTATTTAAGATTGTATATTGATTCGACTTCTTTCATAATCTTACGAACAATAGATGCAAAATAAGATATTTTCAACGTTTAAATATTGATTACATAAGTTCTCAAAGGTTACAAAGGTCACAAGAGTTACATAAGGTTACATAAGGTCTCAAAGGTCACAACGGTTAAAAAAAGGAAAGAAAAAAATTGAAGAAAAAGAAAAAGGAAGTTCGAGAAAGAAGAAGGCAAAGGCAAAAAGAAGTTCGAGATAAAAAAGGAAAGAAAAAAAGGTCAAATTTGCCGAAAATTAATGACTCCTTCCCCGCAAGAAATGCTCCATTGACATTTCGGGCTTTGAGTCATGTATGGTGAGTTCCAAGGTAGCAAATGACCTCCAACCGTGACCTTAGGTAACGCGGATACAGCTTGATGTCTGAGTCCGCCGATCACCAAGACCTTATGTAGTGCAGATACATCACAAAGTACTCCATCCATGTTGTAAGTACTTGTGTGTATCTACATACAGACTGAGTCCGACGATTACCAAGACATTGAGTAACAAATAGACAGCACGATGCCCTGAGTCGACCATGTGACCTTAACGGTCACAAAGGTAACAAGGATTTTTCAAAGAATTTAGGTGCACCCCTTTTCCTCTTTTTGTTTTTGTTTTTGTCGTGACTAGACGATTACTGCAATAATGTGTACAACGAGCTTTGAAATATCATAACTTTGTGTACTAAGCTCTGAATTACATGACAACATATTTTGATTTGAGCTGTATTTTCAAAATTTTATTCATATTATTTGTAAATAATTTGTAAATAATAAATTAGTATCGCAGGGGTCCAAGGGTCGCAGAAGGACAAGGGTCGCAGGAGTCCAAGGGTCGCAGAGGAACAAGGGTCGCAGAAGAACAAGGGTCGAAGAGGGACAAGGGTCGCAGGGATCCAAAGGTCACAAAGGAACAAGGGTCGCAGAGGGACAAGGGTCGCAGGATCAAACTGGATCGCTGGGTCGCACTGGGTCGTAAAGTTATAGGTGTATTTTGGGAATATCAACATTTATAAGGATATTTTTGAAGTTAAAAATTTTTTCTTTTTCGGAAAGGATATTTTTGAAATGTTTTAACCCTACGAAAATATTTTTGAAATTACCCTTTTTATTTTGGTAAGTCAAGGCCGCAAAAGACTTGTTTACGAAAGCTTAGAGTGAATACACATTGCTCAATATATTTTCCATAGGAAAAATGAATAATATATACTAAAATACATATTAACCAAACCAAAAATATATAGAAAATGAATATATGAATATCGATTTTTTTAGTTAGGACATGCAAAATTATATTGTTCTAAGACTGAATTTATTTTTAGAGGATATAATGATGTCAGATAAATAAATTTTTTTTGTTCAATATAATTCCCTAAAATATTAGATAAAAAAGAACAAAAATTTTCTTATATTTTTTCCTTAACAAATATTTTATTTATAGAGATGTAAAAAAAGACTGATATGACTTTGGTGAAATCTAATTTCAGTTTCACCCCTCTTTAATATTTATAATGGTTCATTAACCATCTACAAACTCATTGGGAAACACACAAAACAAATTTATCATATAACTTATTTTATCATTTAATTTCATTTATGGAGAAAAAAACATAATTAATTTTCTTCAATGTTGGTCATTCCAAATTTCAGTTCGATTTTTGGTTTGGATATAAAGGATATGGACTAAATAATAATGGAATTTTAATTGGTTTGATTCGGTTGTATAAAAGTTCAGTTTAATTTTATAAAAAATATCGAAGTAAAATCCGAACTTTGTTTGGTTATTATTCGTTTATTTTGATTTTATCATATAAAATTATAAATAAATAATAATATTCGAAATATTTTAAATAATTAATATATTTTACAAAATAAACTTAAACTAATTATTTAAATTTACAAAATAAACTAAAATATATTATTTAAATTTGATAGTTAATTCTTAACTATTAAAATATATTAGATAAATATTTATTTAATAAATATAATTTTTCTATATCTTTTTATATTTTGTAGATAATCAATTTGTTATCTACGATTATTCGGTTAATAACTGAATCAAATTGAATTCAATCGATTTTTAAACTTTTATGTTCGATCGGGTATTTTATATATATCTTAATTAAACCGAATTAGTATTATTGTTCGGTTTGGTTTTATTATAAAGGGAAAGGCTGGACACTTGATAATATATGTTTCGTAATTTCATGGCTCTTCGTATTCTTTTAATACAAAAAATAATATGTGATGTTTTTATGTGAATATAAAATCTGCCATATATCCGGAGTTCAAGCTAAAAGTTAACATAATTTCGCTATAAACCGTCCAAAACTATTTTTCAAAAATAATTCTAGATCGTGTTATAATAAATACTAACAAAAATACTCTTCAAATAATGTTCTCTTCTCTAAGTGTGTTTTTTTCTTTCTAATCTTTATGGTTGAAGAGATGAAATTGCATGTAAAAATATTCAACTGTTTATACCAAAATGATTATCAATCCAGTAATCATCTGTCCTTAATTTCTTAGGTTCCAAATGGGACAACTACAAAAATACACTTGAACTGTTATAGGGGTATAAAATGAACTGTCTCGACTCAGTTCGGCTCAACTCGCCTTCAGCTCGCCAAAAAACGAGCTGGCTCAACTCGGTTCATTTTTTAAACGAGTTGGAAAATCCCAGCTCAGCTTGGCTCGCCTCTAGTTCGCTAACAAACGAGCTGGCTCGCGAGCCAGACTATTTAGTTATTTTGAATTAGTTGTAATATCATATATGATAAACATATCAAACGAACCATCAAAAATATGAAAACATTAATTCAAATATCATTGTACTAAATAAAAAATGACCTTTTCAAATAAAAAGTATGAAATATCATTGTACTAAATTATACCGCTCGTAACTTTACTAAATTGTTTCTTTATTTTGTTATATCAATTATTAAAAAAAGGAAAAATACATTATAATAGTATACTATGTTTTAACAATATATTATGTTTTATTAAATACAATATTATATATGATCTACAAAAAAGGAAACTATTTTATTTTTATACATAATTTTTTTCAGCTCGCGAGCCAGCTCGTCTAAGCTCGGACTCGTTTTGGGCTCAGCTCGTTTTTCAAACGAGCTAGAAAATAACAGTTCGGATCGCTTAAATATGGTCCGAGCTAGAGCTGGCTCGCGAGCCGGTAGCTCATTTTACACTCCTAAACTGTTATTCAGACTCTAATTCTACCATTTTCTAAAAAAAATCTCAATTTCGAATCTATCCTTTGTCCTTTATTCGATAGTTTTTCTCATAGAAAGCACCTCGATTTCCCTCTCTCCTTTAACGCGAAAATTACTATTCTCTCACACCATATCAGATTCGGCGCGAGTAGCTTGAAATCTTCATCAAATTCACCGTGAGTAGCTTGAAATCAATATCAGATTCACCGCGAATATGTTAAAGTTGTTTTTTTCAATAAAGAAACTTTCAATTAAGCACGTTCCGCAGAAAAACCAGGTATATATAGTGACTTCTTTTTATGTTTCTTTTGTGTTTTTTGTGTTTCTTTTGTGAATAGGATACTCGAGTAAGCAGTGAGGAATATGTATAGATTCGATTCTTCCTTTCTCAAAACGATTCTTATATTGATGTAGTCAAAACGAATCACCAAGTGAAAAGTCACAGTGGCACTAGGTCACATAGTCATATTGAAACACATGGTCGTTGTGGGTCACAGGGTCTCATCGAGTCATACGATTGCACTGGGTGACAAAGTAATATTGAAAAACATGGTCGTAGTAGGTCACAGAGTCGCATCCGGTCACAAAGTCTCATCGAGTGGCATGGTCGCACTGGGTCACAAACTCTCATCGAGTCGTACGGTCGCACTGGGTCACAAAGTCCTATTGAAAATCATGGTCGTTGTGAGTCACAATAGGTCATAAAGTCTCATCGAGTCGCACAGTCGCACTGGGTGACAGAGTAATATTGAAATACATGGTCGCAGCGGGTCATAAAGTCGCATTCGGTCACAAAGTCTCATTGAGTCGCACGGTCGCACTGGATCACATAGTCTTATTGAAATTGAAACACATAGTCATAGTGGGTTATAGAATTTACCCTCTTTCTATATTTTTGTTACGGGTGTAATGAATTCGGTGGATGAAAAAATCACAGTGATTTATTTTTTTATGATGGTAAATTGGAAAAAACGTAAATGGAGAATCTGAATGGGTTGATAGAGTTTAAGAAAATCAGGGGGTATTTTTCTATTGTTCTCTGGTTAGTCTGACATACCTGCAACTTATTTATAAGTTATGCGTAGAGATAATGGTGGAAAAAATACAACGAAATTGAAGTTAAGCTATTTGCTCAATATTTGTGAAAATAGGAAGCCGATATATATAATGAATGACAAACATCTTATTTATTATTTATTCGATCGCATAAGAAAAATTCGACCACGACTGTATGTGGAAATAGAATCGGCAAGTGTGAAGTGTGAAATGGAAATTGAGAGGAAAGTTAAACCTTTAATTCCTGCTATTGGAAGCATTTCTAGAGAAGATGAGAATGAAGGTGTTGTAGATTATGATGACTATGTTATCGTAGGTTCAAATAACAAAAGTAGAGTTAGGATTAATCTGATGGAAACAATAAATATTTTAAATTCGGATAATTCTATTAGTAAATATACCAACGGGTTAAGAGAAGATGGTGGTTATGCTATGAATGTGGTAGTTGATGAAGTTGTTTGTGTCAGTAATAAAGTTGATATTGATGTGCCAATAGAGCATATGGATGGTGATGGTGAGAATAATTTGGAACTGGTAGTTTATGAGAAGGCAAACAATCAAAATTCATTCATCGAGTTCAAAGATGGATTGGAACTTATAAATAGGCAAAATTTTGATAGCAAGAAGGATGTACATGCATTTCTAAGAAAATGTTCACTTGAAACTTCTTTTAGATATAGAACATTGAGTTCTCATTCGAAGTTGTGGGAAGTACGATACGAATTTGCCGAAAATTGTTAAATGGAAATTACGCGTGGCAACAATCCTAAATTCCAAACGGTTTAGTATGAGAACACGCTATCTCATTCATAAGTGTTCACTTGTATCTAAATCGATTGAAGCTACAAAGGGTACATCACAATTGGTTAAGGATTATTTGAATACAGAATATGTCAAAAATATGAAATACCTCTAGTAAAAGAATTGATAGCTCATGTAAAAGAAAAGTATGGTGCTAATGTATCGTATTTGATGGCATTAAGAGGCAAATGCAGTGCTCAAAAGGAGATTCTTGGTGATGACTTTGAACATTATAGGAGGTTTTCGAGGGTGATTGCACATGTTTTTCAGAAAGAAATCCCGGATCTGTCGCAAATCTTCAGCTGGACGGTGATGGGAATAGCTTCAAATACCTTTTATGGCTCCTAGAGCCGCTATAAGAGGATGAAAATACATGCGTAAAGTGGTTGCTATAGATGCACCATTTTTGATAGATTACAAGAGAGCAATGATCATGGCAACCACGCAAGATGGTGAACATCACCAATATCCCCTTGCTTTGGGAATAGTCAATAGAGAGAAGAACGAATCATAGACGTGGTTTATGTTAAGGTTGAAAAAGATCGGATGGATGTGATGTCATAGTGATATCTGATTCCATAAAATCTTAGTAAAATCAGTCAAACAAAGTGTACAGACAAGCTGATAATAGTTTTTATGTGTGTCATATATCGCAAAACATAAAAAGCTACATTAATAAAGATCAAGGTAGAAAGAGTTCAAAAGGTGATACTGTGGCGGAAATGTTCTTCAAATGTGCAGCAACATACAGAATGAACGAATTTGAAATGCTATTTAATGATTTGAAGGCCAGGTACAAGTATGAACTTTGTGACTTTTGTGATTGTTGTGACCTTTGTGACCATTTTGACCTTTGCGACCTTTGCGACCCTTGTGACCTTTGCGATATATACGATCCATGGGATCCATACGACCCATGTGACCCTTCCGACTCATGGGACCCATGTGACCCTTGCGACTCGTCATTTTGATATCGAAATCCTCTTTTCGAATGCCAGCTATGCCTTTTTTCGAATGCCACCTATAATTTTTTTTTAATATGTGTGTCTATGACACTCTCTATACATCCATCTATGTTACCCCTATGTTAAAAGGTTCATCAAGTTCTCTAAGTCTCACCATCTCACCCATTTGAGATGTGATTGAATCGGGAGAATCCCATCTCTTTTCTCTCTTCGTCTAAGTCTCTACTCCCAAATTCTCTGAAAACTCTTTGTGACCTTCATCGCGAAGGTCACATTGTGGACGTAGGGCATCGTGTTGTCTCTGTGCTACTCAACGTCTTTGTAATCGACAGACTCGATCTCTATGCAGTCACATATAAGTCCTTACAATGTGGATGAAGGATATTGTGGTGTATCTGTCTTACTTAAGGTTTTGGTAATTGGCAGACTCAGACATCATGTTGTATCCGTACTATTTAAAGTTAGAGTTGCAGGTGAGTAACCTCGGAGATGGGGCTGAGTGACCTCTATTGTATGCGATGTGTCTCTAAACTCTACAAATGTAACTTTTCGGACCTTTTGTAACCTTCATTTTCTTTTAATTTTCGTAACCTTTGCGAACTTTGTCAATCAATATAAATAAATCCTTATTTAAACGTTGAAAATATCTTATTTTGCATCTATTGTTCGTAATTCTAAAAAATCCATAAATTCGTTTCCGTCCTTTAATCCTTATAAATCCATAAACTCGTCGACCAAAATTTGGCATCAAGATGAATGAATCAAGTTTAAATGAGAACCTATCCAACTCATGCAACCCAATATGGCCCTTGTGTGACCCTCAGTCGGAATAAATTAGAACGATGCATATTTATTCAAACTAGAACCCATCCGACTCATGCCACCTAATATGACCCTTGTGCGACCCTCAATTGGAATAAATTAGAATGATGCATATTTATTTAGACGAGAATCCATCCAACTCATGCAACAAATCCGAATTATGCGCCCCATGGGACTCATGTGACCCTTCTGATCCATGTGACTCTTGTGACTCGTCGTTTCGATGTCAGATTCCTGGCTTTTGACCCACGTGACCTATCTGACCAACTATGCTTTTTTTAATACGTGTGTCTACGACACACTCTCATCTATCCATCCATCTCTCTACTATTAAAAGTTTATCAAGTTCTCTAAGTTTTACCATGCCACCCATTTGGGATTGAATCGGGAGAATTTCATCTGTCTCCTCTCTTAGTCTACATATGTAACCCCAAATTCTATGAAAAATCTTTGTGATTTTTGTGACCTTCGTCACGAAGGTCATATGGTGGACCTATGGCATCGTGTTGTCTTTTGTTACTCAATGTCTTTGTAATCGACAAAGAGAGGAGAGAGTCACTCTTGAAATGTCCTTTCATCTTTATAAATCCATAAATTCATCGAGTCTTCATCTATTGTTCTAGATATGCAACAATTCGAATCATGCGTCCCATGCGTTTCGTTTTTGAAATCCCATAAAAATATTTTAGTTGTAGATGTCTAATTAAGAATCAATGTAGACAATAATATCAGTTATATCTAAATTTGAACGATTTTTAAATGTATTGTTTTGAAATTTTCTCAAACTCATCCGACGAGTTCTTAAAACACTACTATCACTTTTGAAACACATGCATTCGTTCTACACTTATTGGGACACATGAGTCAAAATTCGTTTAGACCATTATTTGACGGTGTAAATGTATTATTTTGATTGGTTTATGTCTTTTCATCTTTATAAATCCATAAATTTTTCGAGTTCACATCTATCGTTCCAAATATGCGACCAAGCGACTCATGCAACCCTCAAATGATATAAATTAGAACACAATTGTAAATATCTTATTTTGCATGGTTTGTTTCTTTATTTTCTTTCATCCTTATAAATCCATAAATTCGTCGAGTTCCCACCAAACATTTCATCAACATTTCAGAGACAATATGTGTAACTTGAAATATGCATCATTATCATGGAATGCAGAAGCAAGGTCATCTTCTTCCGCTCAGACATATTTCACGAAAATTGCCACGCATTCAAATCTGTACGTAGATGCATTGGTAAGTCATCTCAAACCGATTCACCATATATCAATTTTTTTATTCAATTTTTAATGGTGCAAAACCTTGCGGTAGGGTTTGCGAGGTCGAACGGTTTTATCGATAAACGATGTAAGATAATGCTGATGAGCGATCAAGGAAGGGTGTGGTCATTAGATTTTAGGCCCTTGAATCATTGTGGTGGAGAGAGTTTTGTCATGAAAATGGACAAAACGAGGGATGTTCCCTCACATTCGAACTGGTCTCCAATGGAGAAACACCTATGTTTCGGTATGTCCCCCGACAGGGTCTAACAACAATATTATTTGATTTCAGTAATTATTGTTTGAGATTCATTCCTTTGAACTTGAACTTGATGTTTGTATTATTATTGTGGATTTAATATTATTGCTATTTATCAGTATGTATATGTTTCATCTCGATATTCATTCATTTGTGACCCAATGCAACCCATGCGGTCCTTGTGAACCCTGCAACTCTTGCCACCCTTTTGACATATGCGACCCAACATGCACGACCATTGTGATCCATGCAACCCTTGTGACCCCTGCGATCCTTGCCACCCTTTCAACATATGTGACCTAACATAAGCAACCATTGCAACCCTTGCCACCTTTTCGACATATGCAACTATTGCGACCCCTGCGACCATTTCGACATATGCGACCAAACATACCGAACTTTGCGACCCCTGTGATCCAACCAAGTTATTTACAACTAATATAAATCAAGTTCAAGGATGAGATGATGGGAGATGTTGGTCTTGGGGTACATCGATAATTCTTACACTCACAAATACATCATCAGCAATCTTCTCACACATGGAAGCAATTCAGGCATCACAAATTTTGGGGAACTTTTCCTCATATCCCGTTAGAAGGGCTTATAAGTATTTGAAGGTGAAAATACCATCGTCATTCGAGGTTTTGTTTGTGACAGAACTTCAGAATACTTGTAATGTCATTTATCTTCTCCGGAAGTCAAGGAATGAAACCCTTTGACTCTAATCATCTTGGACAAAGCTCTTCTTATAATCTCTATCACCGTATCGATATATGACTTCTTCAACCTTCTTTGGCAGTCGTACACCGTAATGCATCGAGTTTTCCAATCCACTTTCATGACTACCCAATGACAAGGCATATATCAATTTTCGGGTGATGGAATATTTACAATCGAGTGCAAGCCATCTTACTCCTCCACTGTTTTCGATGCATCTCTCAATGGATAGATGCCCACCAAATAATCAGTAAGAACATCTGAAAATTCTTCCATGCCCTCGTACATCCACATCGTGAGCGACTACATGAAATAAATATCACAAACATAATAATTCCCTAACCCATATCGATTTAAGAATCTCTAGATGCTATTATGCAGCTCGAACAATGCCTCATCCAATTGCTGCAAAAAAAAAAAAATTGATACACATGAATTCATATGACCCAAAATGACCTCTGTGACCTTTGTAATTTTCGTGATAGGGTTAAAAAACTTAGATCATCTTCAAACCATACGTCATCCTTTAATATGATCTTCAAAAACTCTGGCTCTCGGGGTAGTTTCTTTCAGATTTCCACCAACGCTCTTGACGAGGTTTCATCATAAATTGATATAGATTAGTTAACTGTGGACCACTAGCTTCAATGAATGAAGGATCTCAAATTATATTGCCTTGTTCCAATCCCTTGGGCTTCCATAAAAATGTTGAATTCCTTCAGGTTCTTGAACCATCTTTTTTGCAAGTTCTCGAACCACCTTTTCTTTGGTTCTTCTATAGCAACAGCTTTCCCCCGCCCTCTCCTTCGTCTTTTCCCTTGCCATCTCCCCCTTCCTCTCAATTCCCTTATTGTTGGTCCACCTTGTGGGTTTTTTTCTCCAAGTGTTTTTGGTCTTTTCGCCAGCGGCTTAGTCAATGGTGATTCAACATATGGCTCTTGTCTTGGCTTTGATGGTTTTAACTTTCGTTTAATTACCGTTGGACCATCACACTTATCCAATGAAGCTCTAGCATCTACATAAAATTTATTTCATTCATTAAACTCATCCTTCATGATATTGATGACCTTTGTGACCGATACGACCCATGCGATAGATGTGACCTATACGACCCTTGCAAAATATACGACCCATGGGACATATGCAACCCTTGCGAAATATGCACCCCTTGTGAAATATGCACCCCTTGCGAAATATGCACCCCTTGCGGTATATGCGACCCATGCGACCTTTGCGAGCTTTGTGACCCATGCGACCTTTCTAACTCAAATGACCTTCGTGACATATGCGACATATGTGACCCATGGGGCATATGCGACCCATGGGATATATGCGACCTTTATGACATATGAGACCCTTGCGACATATGCGACTCATGCGACCTTTTGTGACCCATGCGACCTTTTGAATCAAATGACCTTCGTGACTCAATATTACTTACTTGGTGGAACTTCAACCTCTTTGACTAGAACTTCTGGAGTTCTCTCAGCACCAACATCAGCGGCAACCTATTCGACAGGAAGCACTGAGTATTCTCTGCAGGAACCTCGTCAAGAACACCAACGACAGCATCTGCATAAAAATTACTTCATTCATTATACTTGTCTTTTATGAGATTGATGAAAACCATGCGACATCTGCTACATATGTGACCCATGGGACATATGTGACCCTTGTGACCCATGCGACCCAAGCTACCCATGCGACCTTTGTGACCCATTCAACTCATGCGACCTTTTGTAACCCATGCACCCTTTTGAATCAAATGAACTTCGTAATTCAATATTACTTGGTGGAACTTCGACCTCTTTGACTAGAATTTTTGGAGTTCCCTCAGCACCAATATCAGCGGCAACCTCTTCGACAAAAACCACTAGAGTATCCTTTGCAGTAACCTCATCAGGAACACCAACGAGAACATCTGCATAAAAATTACTATATTCATTAGACTCATCCTTTGTGACATTGATGCGACCGATGCGACATCTGCTACTTATGCGACCCATGGGACATATGCGACCCTTGTTACGTATGTGACCCATGCGACCTTTGTGACCCATGCGACTCATGCCACCTTTTGTGACCCATGTGAGCCATGCGACTTTTTGACTCAAATGAGTTTTGTGACTCAATATTACTTACTTAGTGGAACTTTGACAGAAGCAACCACAAGAGGAACCTCTTTAGAAATGTATTCAATTAGAGGAATGTTGTCGGTAAATGTAATATTTTCAATAATCTTGAAATATTTGCCACATTCTTTTTGAACTATCTCGAGAGTCATTTTCTGCCCCTGACTCCATCGGCTCTTCTCTTGACACTGGATATGGATGTTGAATGAATTCAAAATCATCATCTCTTAGAGTGACGTAAGATTCATGTCCGGTGCTTGCATCTTTCTCGATAGCCTTTGATTTTTATGCCTTTGATTTTCGATTAGGCAAAACTCGACGTCCCTTAGAAGGTCTCTTATGGCGTTGATGATTCTTTTCTCCGGCTTCTTTATTTTATTTATTAATTTCTGCTCCAGTGTCAGAGGGACTACAACTGCTTTTTCTTAAGCTTCAGTTTCATCATCACATTCTCCTTCACCTTCAGCTTTAGCATAACATTCTCCTTCTTCATCAGCTTCAGCATTACCTAAAAATCCTTCCTCTTCATCAGCTTCAGATATGGGTTGAACATCTACAACCTCTATTGATTTTTCACCCTTGCTCTTCTTCTACCTAGTCCCCTTTTCTTCCCCCTTTTGTTTCTCATCAAGAGCTGCTTTTTGCATCAGCAATTCTTGCTTACGGATGTCCTCCCAACAAATGCCCTCTGGATTTCTATGTAGATGTTCCATACATATCTGAACATCTAGGTCATTGCATCCCTCATAAACTTCAAGATCAAAGTTAAGCTTTCTCGTTGTGTTCAACATGAAGAATACTTTGAACGTCCTACAAAAACAACAAATAACAATCTTGACCCTTGTGACCTTTGTCAATCTTGTGACCCTTATCACCCTTGTGACCATTGTAATCCTTGTGTAATTGTTACCTTAGAATTTTCGATCTGCTTCATCACGTCTACATACTTTGAGATAAAATTAGATTCAACTCGTTTCTTGTAAATCCTTGGGCATGATGGATCGACATCCATAACATCAACGTACCATCCGTTTTTGCCTAAACTAAGGATGGTTTTGAATGGAAGTAATTGAAACATTAAAACAAAATGATAAGAATACAAAAAGTACGAAAATATTCATGTTATTCTAATAATATATACAATGTACCATGTGTGGGATCATGTAACCGCCACAATGCCATTTTGGTTTCGATGATTCTCCGCTAATGTGCTTGTGGCAAGTATCCACAAGCTTCTCAAATGTGTACCCCCATGGAATGCCTTCACATAATTCCAAGTCATCAACCATGTCAATCATATCATGGCTGATAGAATTATCTGATGAAGGCTTGTGATCCAGAACTTTCCACAATACCGTCAAAGTTGCCTACCTCTTTCGATGAGTGGAATTCTTCGCCTGTACAAGCTTTTCACTCACTTGTGTGACGATCACCTTTCCACGGCTGAAATTCTTCAGCCTGGATGTATCATCCCTTTTGGACTCCCATTCTCTAGGATAATTCAATCCGGTAATTAGTGCATACTCCACTATAGAGTATCGGATGAGAATACCGTTTAAGAAGAACCATAATTCCTTGTTTTCCCATACAATCACAAAGTGATTTAATAGGAAATACATTTGAACCTACGTCAAGATGGAGTCACATTGGAATGGAATATATGCCTAAATTTTGACTCCTTGTTGAAGGAATGCAACTCATATTCATGTAAGATTCCTCTCAACTTCTTTATTGTCTCGTGAGGATAACACTTAGTGGTTATATTTGGCATTCTGTCCATGTGCATGAATTCATAGAGAAACTTCGGCTTTGGCGGCACCTGCAAAATGACCAATTAAGAATACATTAGACTTCAACCGACTCAAGCGATCCGTGTGACTCAAGCGATCCTAGCGACTCAACCGACCCTTGTGACGACCCTAGCGACTCAAGCGACCCTAGCAACTCAAGCGACCCTTGTGTCTCAAGCAACCCATGCGACTCAAGCGACCTTTGCGTCTGAAGCGACCATGCGACTCAAATGCCCCTTGCGAGCCAATAAGTCTCTTGAGTTGAAGAGGGTCATGAGTATCAAGCGATTCACTAAAACTCATGACCCTCTTCGACTCAAGCAACTCAATGAGACTCATACAACCCTTGCGACTCAAGCGACCCTTGAGACCCAATGAGTCTCTTGAGTCGAAGAGGGTCATTAGTCTCAAACGACTCACTGAGACTCCTTACCATCTTCGACTCAAGCGACTCACTAAGACTCAAACGAATCATTGAGACTCACACCTATTTGAAATCAAATCAATGAACAATTTAACACTCTAATCTCTAATGTATTTCATCTGCAAAGTAAAACCCTAAAAATCGATCCACTCACAGATGCCATTGAAGATTGACTCGTGTTCTCTTCTTCATTACTGATCTTGCCATTTCTTTCTTTCTCTCTCACTTCAAAATTTTCTTTGTCTCAACTTTGAAATTTCTTTCTTGCTTACTTTAAACTCGATCCTTGCTATCAAGTTCGAAATCCCCTTTCCTTCCTTACTCTTAACTTTGAAATAGATTTCGTTTCGAAAAACTAACAACTAGTGTGTTTTCACGTACAAAAAATACGTAAACCAAAAAAGCCCTACAAAGACATCCTTCGTATTCTCCCAAAATCTTTCAAATTTTTTTCATCAACATTTATTTTCCAAATCATGTGTAATCTTTTTAAATCTCCACAAATAAAATCAATACAAAATGTGTTTTGAACAGTATCACTATTACGTGCATTAAGAACTTATTTTTATATATTTCCATATTTAAAACCTAATTTTTAAATCCTATATTAATGTATACCTTTTTAAATATTTCATATTGTAATAAATATAAGATTAAATAGTTACGCAAATTTTAGTTTTCATCCAAATGTCATAATTCTGATACTTTTAAATATTTATATTATATACTAAAATATAGGATGTACAAAATATAATAAATCATAACGTCAAATTAAAATACGAAAATATCAAAATATACATTTATTGAGTATTTTTTTCCTTTTGTTAAATGTTAATTTAACCTTCTTCTTTTTTGTCGTACACATGCCATGTGATTTTTACAAAGCTACGAGAGTCTTTAGTGGCCATTATGCAATAAAAAGCAACGGGTTTACTTTTATTAGTCGAATACTAATTAATGTTAATTGGTAAATCAGAGCATAATATATTATTTTATTTATTTTAGCACTGACCTCAATTTGGTCAAACCAATTCAAAATGATATGATTTGGGTTTAGACCAAAACAGCTTTCTCCATTTTGTTTTCATTCTGTTTGGGTATATATTTAAATTAACTGAATAATTTAAATGATTTGAAATTAATCAAAGATTAGCAATTTGTCAACTATCTCTAAATGAAATATTCATACTTTGAATAGATCATACTATCCTTAATTCATTCCATGTGTAAGGTTTAATTGATATTTTGTGACAAATTGAACTAGTTTTAATACTGTCTTATTAATAAGATACTTAATATTTTAAAATTCAAAATAAATTAGTTAAATTAATGGATTGATGATACAAAAGTGTATCTTTCATCCTCATTTGAATTCTCATATTGATCCTGATATTTAATATTAATTGGAATACGAATAAAGAGTCATCATGAGCTACACCACATAAATTTAATAAGAAAACATTTTTAAAAATTTATGAACCGAATCTTAGATTATTCTACAAACGATGTAACTAATATAAAAATTTGCACGCGTATAACATATAATTATATATATATAACACAGATACATAAGTAGATGCACGTGTGCTCTCCATCTTGTATTTTTTATCAAAGTATAAACTTGGTTTACATTATTTTCAGAAACAATTAAATTCGTTTCATTAGTAAACCCTTTTAATTAATTACATTAACCCATTATAAATTCGAATAAATTGATACAAAGGGGTTATATCATTGCGTAACGTAAGAGGTCAAAGAAAAAAAAAAGAGAAAATAAATGAAGTAGTAGTGGATGAGTGTAACGGCACTAAACATTGTCACACACACACACAAACACTTTACTTATCCTTTGAATAGTATGTGTTAACATGCTTTTTCTGTTTGATATTGTTGGCTCATGAGTTATGGATAACCACTTGAAACTAATTGCTTCTTTTTTTTTCCTCTAACATTAATTATTAGTTCACTTTCAACTAATTATCATTAAGTTCACTTTCAACTAATGATCATTAAGGAAGTGTGTTTTATTTAGTAATCTGTTTTGGATAAGCCAATAAGCCCAACAACATGACATGTATACATATATTTGCACAAAATCAAGATGTATTGTATATATGTAATTTTGCATGGATCTTTACACCATCAGACACAAACAAATTATTCATTTGCGTAAAAACAGTTTCAAATATAAATATTTAGAACCCAAATGCACTTGAATTTGAAATAAATTGAAATAAATATCATTATATGTATAAATCTTTAAATCTCTCACTATGCAATTTTCATAATCTCTCCCTCTTAATCCGTCACATAACTTGTACACGACATATGCACATGAATTCTTCCCTATTTCATTCACCGTATAAACTCAAGAAGCTCAATAACTCTGCTAACTTGAGTTTTGTGTCATTCTTCTCTTAAAAACTCAAACAATTTCCTTCATGTCTTGTCTTGTTGTAATTGTTGCCCACTCCTCTTTTTACAGATACAAATAGACTTAAAATCCAATAATCAAATATTTTATTTAATTCAAATTTATCTTCTATTCTTTCCAAAAACAAGCCGCTCTCCAAGTATTTAGGACTTCGTTACTTCTACAACAACCAAGTTTTTGCATTATCTTTAAAAATCTTTGACTAGTTAACACATTCCCTTTTGGGGTTAATTGGTAGAATTTCAATGCTTGCGATCCGACGGGTGTAAGTGTAACACCCGTAAAAAACTACTAGAAAATTAAGATTTAGGGATTGAAAAATCCGTCCCTAAACCATCTCTAAACGTGTTTAAGGATGGGTTAGGGACGGTCAACAGTAGTTCGCAAACGAGCGTCACGAAATGATATTCGTCGTTAATTCGTCCGCAAATAAAGACAAAAATTTCAGTCCGCAAACCGTCCGTAATTGCAGACCACCACGCCGTCCGCAAATCGACGAGAAAAGTCGAGATTTTTTTTTAAAAATTGCGGACGGCCCCGTCCATAATTTAAAAAAAAATAAAAATTGAAATTTAATTTAATTATATTAAATTTTAAATGTTTGTACATAATAATAATTAATTAGAAATCACATGTGAGTATTCATATGTGATTACGAAATAATCATATGTGAGAAACATTTGTAATTAATTAAAAAAATTTGTTTTAAGATTAATAATTAATTAGAAATCGTCGTTATCGGAACTTGGGATGGCCATCGGAACTCGGGACGGCCGCCATAACTCGGGACGACCGCCGGAACTCGAGACGGCCGCCAGAACTCGGAAGAGAAAGGAGTTGATGAGAGAGAAATATTGGACGGAATGAACAATGGGGTGGGATGGAATTTATAGCCTTTTTTCGGACGATCGAGAAAACCGTCCGTAAACCATCCGCAATTATAGACGAAAAGAAAACGAGACGTCCACAATTGCAGACGAAAAAAACGATCGTCCGTAATTGCGGATGGAAAGAAAACGGTAGTCCACAAATGCAGACGAAAAGAAAACGGTCGTCCGCAATTCAGGACGAAAAAAAGCAATTGCGGACGACCCATGACCGTCCGCAATTACGGACCGCCAGGCCATCTGCAATTGTGGACCGCTTGGCCGTCCGCAAATTTGCGGACTACTCGTCCACCCGTAAATTTGCAGACCGCTCGGCCGTCCACAATTGCGGATTGCTCGGTCGTCCACAACTGACCGCTCGGCCGTCCGCAAATGTGCGGACCGTCTGTCCCCAGCTTTCTTCATATCAAGCCTTCTCCATCCGTGACCCGAGCATCGGGAGAGACAGACGATGTCGGGACAGACAGACGGTGTCGAGTCACGGAATGAGAAGGCTCGGGACGGATGGACGGTCTCGGGTCACGGATGGAGAAGGCTCGGGACGGATAAGGCTATGCATGATTTGTGAATATATGATATTCAAGATCTATGATATGCATGATTTGTGAATCTGTGATATGCATGATTTGTGAATCTATGCGTGAAGAATCGGAAAAGTAAAACACATGGAAAATTTTGTTTTTCGATGATGTTTTTCCATAGAGGGAAAGTGGTGACCTCCCTCTATCGAAAATGTTATATGAGTATCATAGCAATTCTCATAGTTATTATGGTATATGTAATCCTATGACTTGAGATCGCTAGAGATCTTAACAGTAAGCAATTGCATGCTTTGACACTATCAAACGTCACTCGTAATGGATGGACAAACAAGATAGTGATTGGGTATGAAATTTGCTTATGTAGTAAGATGTTGGTTGATCAAGATAACGATTTATCCCTCCTATATAACATGACCGATGTCACGAGCTCACAGATTGAACTATATGAGTATGATACGTTCCATGACTCATGTTCAATCTAGACATCAAGGACAAAGGGATTAATATACATAAATCATGAGATTTGTAATGTCGAGTCATAAACATTCTCATTCCATATCCCATTCATAAACATATAGACATTTTGAGTCTTTCACCTTGCCATCAAGCGTTTTTTAGTAAAATAGATAAGGAAATCGAGCCAAGGACATAAAAAAAATGAAAGGAAGCTATGAATGCACGATGAGCCATCCCGAAGCCATCCCTAAGAGGATATGTGGATGTCTCGGATTAGGGACTACAACCCAGGGGCGTCTGCAAATTGCGGACAACACTCGATCCCCGTCCCTAATCTGGGACGCCTTCGGTGTTTTTTTCCAATCCGTCCGCGAATACGAACCACTTAGGGATTGTTTGTCTGTCCAAAAATTTAAGGACAATTTTTTTCTCGTCCCTATTCCGTCTGTAATCTGTCCGCAAATTTAGGGACAAACTGGTCAATTTGCAAAATTCGTTTGCAATCTTCAAATTTCTAGTAGTGAAAATTATTGAAAGGAATTAAACATTTCATAAAGGCACCTTTAAACATTGAGGAAAATGGTTGGGAAATTAATGGTGATGAGAGTTGCCTCAAAATAAGAATAGAAGGGAGATGCTGACATGGGAATGAGTTGGACGAAAAAAAAAAGAGAAAATGAGTGGAAATTGAGAGGACGACAATTGAGAAGAGAGATAAGAGAAAAAAGAGAGAACTTCGTTGTCATCGAAGGATTGCTAGAAGCAATATCGCCAACGTCAGAATCACCGGAAACAAGGTGAGACTCTCGCCATTATTTTGATTCATATTCATAGTGAAGTTTCGTTAGTGTATATCCCACATATTATGGTTAAATTGGATGCGTGAATGATGTGTCTCATAGGTGTGATTTAAATGTATCTCAAGTTTTAATAATTTGTATCTAAGCTAGATATTACTGTAACAATATGTATCAAGTAATGTCAGGGTCGAACATGAGGACTAAGAGGAATTTAGACTATTAACTTCACTAAAGGTATGGGCATGAACAATCAAAAGTGTGTTTGTATCTACTATCTAGTATATGCATATAAAGTAAACCATAGTTACAAGTATTTACAATGAGATTATGCTTCTAGATTCGAGAATTGTCCTCACGTATATGAATTGATTAAGGATTTTAAAAGTGTCATTTTGTTTATATCAGAGAATTAATTCATATTTTATCTATCTAATTTCTCTCAAAGTCTAGATCCTTGTTCAATCACTTCAATCATTGACAACTAATCTAATGACTTACATGTTGAATTGCAGTAATGATCGATATCATAATTTCTAAAGTGACACGATCCCGCTAGAATGACGCTCGAATAAAGGTCTAATGGATAGGCCTTGCTGCAAAGAGTTGCACAAGGTGGGTGGAGCGATAGGTCACATGAGAGTTTCGGAAAGACTCTCGATTCACCAGCCCATCTTCGAAGGATATTACGCACCAACGAAGAACAAACAAATGTTGGATATGACACACCAACGGGCTGCTGGATATAACGCACCAACAAAGGTTGATTTCACAAAGAAAAATCAAAGATAATTTCAAAATTCAAAGTTGTCTGAAGAACATCACCATGGCCGGTCATAACAAACAAGAAAGGCCATGCAACACATAAATGTAGTATTAAATGCTAGTCACCATGCAAGGCAACAATTTAATAGTCCAGAAAATAACTAAAAACATTAATAGGTCAAGTCGTAAGATGTGCCGTTGTCTTGAAACCCTCGGGTTAATAATTAGGTCGCGGAAAGTGATTCACGGCCTCGTTAAAAACCCGTCGTTGGAAAACCCGTGGGACAAAACTAGTGCTCTAAAAATCCCGCCTAGGAGCTAGACGCTCCCTGACCGCCTGAATAATTTCTAGGGGGTCTTTTTAAAAAAAAAACTGACGTCAAAACGACGCCGTTTTGGTACTTAAAGAAAAAAAACTAACAATGACATATATCCATGCATTTATCTTTTATTGACTTTGCTATCATCATTTCATTTATCTTTTTCTAACTATTGTATCGTTTATTGTCTTCATATTTGTTTCATCTCCACCCTTGGCTTCATCTCTTCGCATTCACCCTTGCCTTTACCCTTGTCTTGGTCAAACATCATCTTCACTCGACAACCATTT
>CM071865.1:46518668-46531484 GCA_036759665.1 Gynandropsis gynandra | reverse complement strand
AATCTTTCCATTTTTGTGTAGGAGGTTGGAAGTTTACATTTTGTTCCAGCAACTTGCTTCTATTTTATATAAAACATGTTTCCTTTTCATATTCCAACCGTGCTCTTCTTACTTTTGTTCTAGGAATCGAAATTTTCCATTTTTGTTCCAACCACCGAAAGTTTCCATTTTTTTTGTAAGTGGCCATTGCTTCCATTTCTCTTCTCTTGTTTATGATTCTTTGGATGTTGACCGTGCATAGCTGATAGGAGAGTGGTATTGCTTATTTTTGCTTCATTTACTTGTGTTTGTATCCCGATATTTCATTTTCTGCAATAACACGAGAGAACGCTAAAAGAGGACTAGATGATGCTTTAATGCTTGGTAAAGTTCAAATGAATGATGAAACTAACTATAAAATGAGACTAAAATACTATAACAAAATAGAGGTTATCAAACTCCCCCAGACTTGAACCTTTGCTCGTCCTCGAGCAAGACTAGAACTAAGCACGAGAAGAGTTAGACAACAAACGGAAACTAGCACAATCATGTCGAAAAGTCAGCCACCCTATGCAACAACGCGTCACACGAACATAGATCTAAGCGCACCGAATTTAGACCCCTATCTACCGAAAGCCATCACTAACCCCTAGACAACATCCAAGCAATCTCCATACCTATTCTAATGCGCAAACAGTTCGAAACCATTCTTAAGACAATTATTTTTCTTCTTTTTCGGTTCTCTTTTTCTTCTTCTCCTTTTTTTTCGGTTTCCACACATTTTTTTTAAATTTGCACTCAGTTTCTAGGACGTCGGAGTTGAAGAGGACAGCCTTCTACTTAGACCCAGGTTGCCAATTGGCACACTCATAAGGTCTCGTAACCTTAGCGGAGTGAAGAGGTTGCGTTTTTGCTGATTTTTTTTCTTTTTCTTTTTTTTCTTTTCTTTTTTCTTTTTGATTAACTTGTGTGAATACGCATCGACTCTAACCCTTAGGACATATAAAAACAGCCTCGACCCACCACTTAGACCCGAACCATCAATATTGATGCACTCATGTCAATGTAGTGCTGAAAAAGTTAAAGAACTTAGTCTATTGACAGCGGAGTGTAAGTGCGTGGGAATATAATGATCGAAAAAAACAAGGAATGAAAGGTACGCTCGGAGATATAAGAGCTTGGGATTGAAGCCTAAGGGAAGGAATACAATTGTAGGCTATGGATTCATGCACGACCACTAACTAATCGATATCTAAAGGTTTGTTTCAGCAAACCTAGGCTTTTGTTCCCGATTCGACAAAGTTGCACAAGGTGACTACAGTTCAAAATTTTTCGTACTAGATATCCGTCCGTCTAATCATAAAAAACAAAACAAAGAACTGAACATCTAAATCCTAATCACAATCATGACGTTCAGAGAATACCCCCCAGACTTGAACGAAATACTGTCCCGGTGTTCAATACCTAAGAGAAGGACTAACATGCAAAAACTCGGGGAAAAATATTATAAATAGGAACGTGTGCACCTGATGCGTGCTTTCTGTCCCGAGTTGATGCAGCTGGGCGTACGCGTCTTTCATTATGTTGTGGATGATTTCGAAGTGGAAAACCTGTAACAAAAGTAACACAATCCAGAGGAGACAGTACGATACATCGGGGTTGTTGGTAAGGAGCATGCTTGTGAAAAGAATAAGAGTCGAATTCTAAAAAACTAAAACAAAATAACTAAAGGATATGGGGCTCGGGTTGCCTCCCGCGAAGCGCTTGTTTAAGGTCACGAGCCTGATCACGATGTTACTCATCAGGTGGACGTCCTCGACGTCATCGTGTGCGTAGCGTCTCGCGTGCATAGTGTGCGCGATAGGGTGTAGCACGCGGATTAGTTGAGTTCCTTGCACGATCAGTCATGTCTTCCCTATGATTGGTCATGATATTCTCTAAGTCGGGGGCTAGATCGTGCTGTCCAAAAATTCTGGTCGAGCTGTCCATAAGTCCGATTGTGTACTCCATGAAACCGGTTAAGCGTTCATCGCTTGTTTCCTTCAGCGTCTCCAGAATTTTTTGGTGCGTGAGCCTTTGTGGTGAAGGTTTCATCTTCACCTTGGGTGCCTTGTCAATGCTCCAATTGTGTGCTGGACGTTTGGTGTAGCTTCTTGGCATCTCGGGGTCATTTATGTACTGATATGACCGCATTTAAGCTCGGGTTGTGCGGAAGTCTTGGTCGGGGGATTCCTTCTTCTCTTTGTTGTAAAGCAGCTCGTTTGGTACCTTGTAAAATCCTTCTCCAGCTGCTATGAGATTCATATCTAAGGAATCTGTGTTCTGAGATGCTTCACAAACTTCCTCGGCTAAATTCTCAAAGATGTCGTTGGTCAAGTGTGTCCACTAAGCTGAACTCTACTTCCATCTCGGGTTTCTTCATATGCTTATCAATGTCTGTAGCCTTATCCACTGCCGTGTTAGATTCATCTCCTTTGTCAATTATTGAGGGATTTGGCTGATCTATCGTCTTCATGCGTTGATGTTGCGGGAATGGCAATGGAGGTGGCCTAGGATATGGTTTTACGTACTTTGGCTCCTCTTCCTCCTCAGGCTTCTCCTTAAGCTCATTGACAGCCGTTTCCGCTACTGTGATAGATGCTTTATCCCTTTCAGACATTGGAATAGGCTGATCCACCATCATACAATCCTTTAGGCAAATTTCGTTGACATCTTCACGAGGATCTGTTTCTAAACTTCCCGATAGAACCTCTTGTGGTCGTGATGCCTCTTGTGTAGGTTGTGCAACTTGTGTCTCCAATTGTCTAAGATGAGTTTGAAAGCTCTCTAGCTACTTCTTGTTGTTCTCTTGAATCTTCACTCGATTATCCTGACTTTGTTGGAGGAGACGAGTGAGCCTGGCGTTTAAATCGGAGGTTACTTCGGATTGGTTTGGCTGTGACTGAGATGCACTTGGCTGATAGTCTTGAGTTTTGGGCTGCTTCCATGCACATGTAATCGTATTAGCTTGAGTCTCTTGGATTTGGAGGATACGAGTTAACAAGGCGTTAAAATTGGGGGTTGCATCGGATTGGTTTGGGTGTGATTGTGATGCACGTGGTTGGAAATTCCCCAATGAACGTTGTGCATTCGGCATACCATCGGTGTTCATATACAGGAAATTTGCATGATCACTCCATCCGTGATTGTATGTATTCCCGAAAGGCTGATTGTAACTCTCGTATATCTCTTCTTCATACCCCCAAACTTCTTATTCCCATGATTGCTCCGGGTAATGCGGATGGTATGAGTTAGAAAGCATACGGCGAATTTCGGAAAGTTGATAATTCATTTCAGCTAAATCAGCACACAAAGAGTTGATGTTGTTCATATTACCTCGCAAAATAAAGAACACAAAATTCGATTAAGCTCCGAGAGATAAAAAATTTGACCCAATAAGAAAGAAACAAACAAAAGCAAAAATACGAAAAACAAACAAAGACTCCTGAAAGGAATATATCCTAGTTCAAAAGTATCCTAACTCTAGAGCCGTAATCAATTCCCCGGCAATGGCGCCAAAAACTTAATGTGGTTAATCTCAAGTAATAATTACCTAGACTAACGCTTCCGCAAGAATACGGATCGTATAGTACCAGGTCAAACACGAGGAATCGATTCAACTCTAAAGCTAGTAAACTAAAGAATAGGACATGTAAAATCAATAAGTGGTGGGGATGCGAATAAAGATAAACTAACTAACTAGCTATCGGATTAAGACTCAATGAACTAGACCCCACAGGTTTCGAGAGATGCACGATGATGCAACGAAGTTCTAACAAGATCATGGTTATAGATATCGTTACGTATTCGGGGAATTCAAGCTCTTTTCTAGGGAATGACTCTCCCGATGCCTAAACCCACTATCTAGCATGCGTATACTAATCTCCCAATTGTGTATCTCACCTACTAGACACATTAAGATCACTATCCTAATTCCTAAGTTCAATCAACCGACCGGCCAAGGTTCTAAATCAATTGAGACTTCATATCATGGCTACGTTCCAAAATCCAACTCATCTCCCAATGCAATTAGATTTTTATAATCATTCATTCAAGCTATCAACAAGAATAAAAGAATTACGAACAACCAATCAATCCAAAACGAACGAATATTATAACCAAGCATTAAGAACAAAACTTCACTACATATCGACAAAGCTCTCTAACCCATGGCTATGGACCTACTCGGACATGAACTCAGAAAATGAAACACAAAAGATAACTATATTCAACATGGATAAAGAATGAGATCCCTTCCTTTTCCATTACCGATGTCTTCAATAGCTCATCCGCGCTCCGGCTTCGTCGCTCCGTCTTTCGCCCTTGTGTGTGCGTGCTGCTTGATAACACGTAATCCGTCGTAGTATTTACATGATTCTTATGTTTAGTTTTGATTATATTTCTTATATTTCACCAATTTATGGAGCTTATTCGAGGACTTCATCTAATTTTCGTGTTTTGTATAGGAAACGAAGACATGAAGCGAAACACGAGAGATTACGGCAAATCAACCCCAAAAACGTGATTGAATGACAAGGTACAACTTGTGCATGGCCATGGAAGCAAATCAAACGCTCAAGCATCGAGCGAAAGGAGTGGAAACAGCATTTGATAGTGTACATGCTCGGGCATGAAGTGTGCCCGCTTGGGCTGTGTTTGTGCACCCGATCGGGCTGCTCTTGTGCCCGCTCGGGTCCACCTTTTTCTCAACAAACTCCTTGATTTTAGAACGGCCAATTTAGGAGAAAAGAGACCTTTTAAAGCTAGGATTCGTACTAGACTTGAAGAGAGACAGGAGGAGACATTAGAGGACACACTTGGAGAGACATAGAGAAAGAGGGAGACGGATGGAACGAGAAATCCGGAGCATGGAGGAGCTATTAAAGACGTCGGTATATGAATAGGGAGGAATCTCATTCTTTATCAATGTTGAATATAGTCATCTTTTTTGTTTCACTTTCTAAGTTCATGTCCGAGTAGATCTACAGCCATGGGTTAGAGAGTATTGCCAATATGTAACGAAGTCTTGTTCTTAATGCTTGGTGGTTCTTAACGCTTTTGTTCTTGTACGCCACTTGAATGAATGAATTCGGTATTTGTTCATTTTCAGATTGATTTGTTGTGTTTAATGCTTTCATTCTTGTACGCCACTCGAATGGATGATTATAGAAGTCTAATGAATCGACGCCAGGGGATTAGACTTTGGAATCTAGCCATGATTTAGGATTTAATCGGTTTAGAATCTACGCCAGGTCGATCGATTGAATCTAGGGATTAGGATAGCGCTCTTAATGTGTCAATGTAGGTGAAATACGCAATAGACATATTGGTATACGCATGCTAGATAGTGGACAAGTATACACCAGTCAGTTCTTATATAATAGCTTGAATTCCCTAAACTCGTGATAGCATCTAAGACCAATGATCTTGTTAGAACTTCGTTGCATCGTTGTGCGACTCTCGATACCCATGGTGATTAGTCGTTGAGTCTTTCCGTTCATTAGTTTAGTTTAGTCTAGTTCGCATTAGTTTAGTTTGGCTCCGTGTGAATTTATCTTCAAAATGCGTGGTTTTACTCAGGAATCCGTCTATTTACGCTCGATTAGGCCTTGTCGCCTAAAAACCAGAAAACCAACAAAACGGGCGTACGTAACGAAGTTTCGTATCGGAAATGTAAATCTAACTATGAAATATATGCGAAAATGATACTAAAACCTAGCCTAAAATCGATACACTTTCAGTGTTATCAGTTGCATTACCATTGAACTGTATATAGGAATTTCTCTGAAAGGATTAGAATATTATGATTTCCTTAGACCTGAGATCAACATGGTAACTGACAAGTTATCTACCATTCTTTGATTCTGGACACCTTATGTCTTGGGATGTAAGTTGAAAGGATATTGGGAATGATTAGATGCTTGTGCAGTTAGTGATTGATCAAGATGGAATCCGTCAACTCTAGGTAAAGAGTTTGAGCTCTATGTTGTCAGCAACATAATGACTGAAAAGACCTTGGCCAGGGCATTTGAATGAGAGAAGAAAGGAGTTTCTTGCGATCATTCACCAGTCAGTTATGTTAGGCATGAAACATGGTTGATAATCTATTCGAACTTGACAGTTAGACCATGTGCTAGGATTATCCGGAGATGTAAAGACGCAAGGAAATAATAATATTGTCCTTTTATCATGGTTCTACAGAGTAAGGATGTTACTTCACACTATCTGGTCGTTGATGAGTGTTACTAGACGCCAACCTCGATTAGTTAATTAGTAACACTAATTGACTACCAGTTTAATGCTGAACCTACGAGGTCACACGCATACGAGTGTCTCGGTATCTACTTGTGACTGTTAGACAATCAGTGTGGAATGCAGATATATTAATACGCTAGCACCGAAGAATATAATTGTATTTGTTTTCCTTTTGGGGATAGTACATAAGATGTACGGGCAAGTATGTGTATGGAGATACATGTACTTCGACTGTATGAGATATTACGTAAAGGCAAGTGGGAGATTGAAATTATTATGCCATTTATGTAATATTTTCAATAGTTTGGATTTAAATCGTAATTATTAAAAGGTTAATAATTATAAATAAATGAAAACGAGTTTCGTTAGAACAGTATTCTAAAAACTAAAAACCCTAGCCGTCAGAAAGAAAGCCAAAGAACGAAAACAGTTTTCGTTCTTCCCGAATTCCGCATCAAAGTAGATCTGATCTTGGCGTGGATACGAGTAGAGGACTTGCACTATCAAGCCTTGCATCCGACTATCACATGTTCAACACGAAAGGTACTACGAAATCGTTTCTAGTTTTGTTCGATGTTGAAACCCCGAAAACTAATCGTTAAACATGACTAGATCTATAATCGGGTTGATAAGAACACGTTTCCTCACCTAAATCAACCCTTCAATCAATACACAGAAAAATTCATCAGACAAATGGTTCGACGTGTTAGGATATTTAGAAACTTTATTAAGATTGTATTACAACATATGTCAGGATAATGTTTGCTCATTTTTTTATTCATCACGTGTATCTAGTTTTGTATAATTGGTCGACATATAGTTTTCTACCAAATTTTACCAAATTTTTATTTTAGTTTTAAATGTTAAGAATTAATAAAAATTTTAAAAATAACAACATAAATTTATTTTTAAAACAATATATAGTAAAAAGGAGTTTTTTACATCTTTCTCCTTCCACCACGTCAGCAATATAATTAATTTTTAATTTAACTAGGTCCAAAATCCGCACTATGCATATGCTCATATATATATAATTTTAATTTTAAAGTTAACAATTTTTTATTATATAAATTATTTGAAATACAATGGAATGGAGCCACTGTAAAGAATGTTTGGGATGTTCGAATGAAAACTCGATTTTATATTGTTTATGGTTGTTTTATTATAATTGGATCTCATTATTATTAATATTCATTGTTGATATTATGTTTCTTCCATTTATGTATTTAAAAATCGAAATTTATTTGTAATGATAATATATTATAAAATATTTTATCAACATTTTGTTTAGTGTTTAAAGTAGACTTATATTTACATTTTTATTTCTTTATTATGTTTTTCATCAACACAAATCTTTGTAGAGGATCATCAATACAAATCTTTTATGGACAAAACGATGAGCTCTGGCCAACAAAGGGAATTATGGGATGTTGTAGAAAGTGGAGTTGCATCGCAAACCATCGACGACTGAAACTCCAGCAACTACTCAAACAACACAACTCACAAAGTGGAAAACACTCAAGGTAAAGGACCTTGAGGCACTTCAACTGTTGCAGAATACCGCCATGGACCTAGTCTTTAGGAAGATAATAAAAGCAACCACCACTAAGGATGCGTGGGATAGATTGCAAGAATCCCATCAAGGCAATGAACGAACCAAACTCGTGAAACTGCAAATTTTGCATTGAGAATTTGAAGGTCTAATGATGATAAATGAAGAAAGAATAAGATTGTACACAGATAGAGTTCTTGACATAATCAACCAGATGGAACAACTTGGAGAATGAAAGACGGGTTACAAAGTTATAAGAAAAATATTAACTTCGTTACCTAAAGCTTACGCAAGCCTAGCTGTAGTAATGGAAGAAAACAAAGATGTGAGGAGTTTAAGCATATCGGATCTAGTAGGATCTTTGATCGCACACGACTCAAAGTTCTTACTAAATGATGGTGGAAATGCAGAAAGTGCTTTCCAGGCTCGTTTCAAATCTTTAAAATTTGGCAGAAAAGGAGAAATTAGTAGAGGAACTACCAAAAAATTCAATTAGAAAGGAAAAAAGAAAAGATGGTGCAGATATTGCAAAAAAGACAATCATAACGAAGCTGCGTGTTGTATCAAAAATAGAAAAAGCAAAGGAGAAACCGACAAAGGAAATAGAAGTAGAGTGGAGTCTTAAAACTGCCACAAATTTGATCATATTTCAAGACACTACATAAGGAATAAGACTGAACAAGCTCATTTCAGTCATGAAAATGAAGGTGAGGAAAATCTTTTATTCACCGCAAGGGCTGAAGATAAGTCAACTCTTGGAGATGATGTGTGGCTTATTGACAGTGGTTGTACCAACCAAATGACACCGGATGAGAAATTGTTTACAAGAATCTACACCAACTTCCAAGGTCAAATTCAAATTGGAAATGGAGCAGTGTTGATGAGAAGAGGTAAAGACGATATCTCTATCACAACTAAGAAAGGAAGAGGAGTTATTCAAGATGTATTCCTTGTCCCGAAAATCAGCAAAACTTTATTGGGCGTTCCTCAAATGATCGCAAATGGATACCAAGTCATTTTCGAAGAAACTACTGTATCATTTATGACCCAAGTTGCAAGAAGATTTCAGTTATTCCTATGGTCAAGAAGAGTTTTCCTATCAAATGGTGCACAACCAGTGAAAAAGCCTTGTTAGTAAAAAATGAAGGAGTACCTGATTTATGGTATCAAAGGTATGGACATGCAAGTTACACAAATTTAAAGATATTGCGAACAAAAGATATGGTTATTAGTCTCCCAAAATTCCAAATGGAAAAGGAGATATGTGAAGGATATATCTTTGGGAATCACAACAGAGATACCTTCCCAAAGCATTAAAAAACTCGAGCTATGGAGAAACTGGAGCTAATGCACAGTGATATTTGTGGTCCTATGCAAAATTTTTCATTTGATTGAAGTCGATATTTCTTGACCTTCATTGACGACACAACTCATATGATTTGGATTTATTTCATCAAAGCCAAATAAGAAGCATTTCAATCATTCAAGAGTTCAAAAATCTTGTTGAAAATCAAAGTGGATGTAAAATCAAGAAGCTGAGAACAAACAGAGGAACGAAATATCTACCCACAGAATTTTCAACATTCCTGGAAGATAATGGTATTGAGAGGCAACTAACAGTTGCCTACATGCCACAATAAAACGGGGTCATTGAGCGCAGAAATAGAACCCTTTTGGAGATGACAAGATCTATGATCAAGTCGAAAAATATACCTTTGAAGTTTTGGGTAGAAGCTGTGTATACCGCTGCATATTTGCAAAATCGTCTACCAACCAAAATGTTGGAGAACAAAACACTATTAAAAGCGTGGAATGGAACCAAACATTCTGTCAATCATCTGAAAGTATTTGGATACATATGTTACATCCATATTCCAAATAAAAAACGAATAAAATGGGAAGACAAGTCAAAAAGATCTATATTCATCATTCATAGTTCACAATCGAAAGGCTATCGAGTCTACCTGCCTGATGAAGACAAAGTTGAGGTTTCACGTGATATTATCTTCGATAAAGGAAGATAACGGGATTGGAGTAAAACGGAAGAGGTTGGGTCAAGCCAAATCTGTCTACCGCTACAACCACAATACATACCAGGAAATGCTGCACCAAAATCTCAAAATCCTGGAGATGTAAGAGAAAGAGGGAGAAAAAGGCATCCAAATCTGATTCCTTCCATTTTGAATCAAGAAGCATCGGATAAGAGTTCCAGCCGACTAATAAGAAGAACAAGTTTAATCAGTGACATAATGCGTGAAGCACCACATGTTGAGCTAGAAGATGTTGAATCATGTTACATAGGAATGGAAGAACCTACACTTTTTGAAGAGGCAATCGACAGTAAGGAAGCGATGGAAGAACAGATACACATGATCGAGAAAAACAAGACATGGTAGTTGACCGAAAGACCAAAAGACAAGAATGTGATATCTTGCCTGAAAACAAATGCAGAAGGAAAAGTTGTGAAGCACAAAGAACATTTAGTTGTTAAAGGATCCACACAATAATATGGTGGTGATTATTCAGATACATTTGCCCATGTGTCTCGACATGAAACAATCAAGTTATTACTTGTTGTTGCTGCTAAAAAATGATGGAGATTATATCAAATAGATGTTAAATCTGTGTTCCTTAATGGAAATCTTGAAGAAGAGATCTGCGTTGAACAAACTCATGGTTTTGTGATAAAAGAGAAGGAAGATCATGTCTTTCGACTTCATAAGACTCTTTATGGATTAAAAGAAGCACCGAGAGTATGGTATAGTCAGATAAATGACTATTTTCATCGCAAAAATTTCAAGAGGAGTGAGAATGTTCATACCTTATATCTGAAAGGCCCATGGAACAACGTCCTGGTGGTCTATATCTATGTAGATGACCTCATAGTTACTGGAAGCAATGAAGATTTAATCAAAAAGTTCAAGAAGATGATGAAAGACGAATTCGAGATGTCTGATTTGGATTACTGAACTTCTTTCTTGAGATGCAGATTATTCAAGACTCTGAATGAATATTCTTATCTCAAGAATATTATGCTCAAAAGCTGCTGAAGAAGTTTAATATGAAGGAATGTAAAGTTATGGCAAAACCATTAACTCCACATAAGAAGAATCACGAGGTTAGAAGAGGATGAAGAGTTGTCTGATCCAAAACTCTATGGAAGCCTTGTCGGAGGACTATTGTACCGAACAACCTCAAGACCTGACCTCATGTTTGTTGCATCATATTTGTCCAGCTATCTTAAACAACCACAAACACAACATCTTAAGGAAGCTAAAAGAGTTATCATGAATGTAAAAGGAACAAACAATCTCCGCCTGCAATACTCTCAAGTTGAGAAGCCAACTTTGATCGGATATGCTGATAGCGATTTTGGAGGATGCAAAGAGGATTTCAAATCGACAACAGGTTACAGCTTTACAATTGGATTGGCAATTTTCTCTTGGCAAACTAGGAAACAAGACACCATTGTTCAATCAACTGCTGAAGCTGAATATATGGCATTGTTGATGTAACAAATCAAGCCATATGGCTTCGCAGACTGAAAAAAGATTTCCCGTTTGAAACTGAAGAAGGTGCGCCAATTTTCTATGAGAATCAATCAGTGATTGCGATTGGAAAAACTCCTGTGCAACATCGGAGGACCAAAGAAATACAAATCAAGTACCATTTTGTTAGAAATTAGGTGAACACTGGTGATATAATTTTGAAGTACTGTAAAAGTGAAGACCAACTCGCTGATGGATTCCCCAAGGCACTCGGAACTCAAAGGTTGAGATATTTCGAGATCAAATTGGTTTGAGGACCAAAATGGCAAGAGGGAGTGTTTGAGTTGTCATTTTTACCTTAATATGAAATGAACATATTTTGATCAATGTTTTAAGGTTGAAATTGTTTTCAATTTGTTTACGTATTTGAGTTGCTATTTTTGATTTTTTTCCTTCTTATTCACTATATATATATATATATGTGTGTGTGTTTGCAATGAAGGATATCATCCGAGGAAATAAAAACCGTTTCTTCTCTTCTCTCCATCAATTCATTCACTCTTTTTTATTTTCTCTCTAGTCATAAAACTGGACAAAGTTTTGTTCGTTTTAATTTTAAAGTTTGTTTTTATTTTTTGTTCCACAAGAAATGTGGATGAAATCACAAGAGTTGTTTGCATAAATTAAAACAACTCTAATGATAACACGTAATCCGTTGTAGTTTTTACATCATTCTTAGGTCTAGTTTTGAGTAGATTATTAAGATTTCATTCATTTATCGAATTTATTCGAGGATTTCATCTACATTTCGTGTTTTGAATAGGAAACGAAGACATGAGGAGAAACACGAGAGATTATGGCAATTTAACCCCGAAAAAGTAGTTGAGTGACAAGGTTCAACTTGTGCAAGGCCATGGACTCAAGTGAACACTCAAACACCGAGCGAAAGGAGCGGAAACAACATCTTAGGACATGCACGCTCGGGCATTGGAAGTGTGCCCGCTCGGGTAATTGATGCCAAGATAATCTCGTAGCTTTTCACGACTCAGATGCTTAAGGAACATGTTCGGGCATGTGTGCCTGAACGGGTGGAATTGGAGTGCCCGCTCGGGTTAATTGTCATCAAGATGCACCGTAGCTTTGCACGACTCGGGCTGAAGAGGAACACACTCGGGCATGAGTGCCCGTTCGGGTTAATATGGGTGTACACGATCGGGCACAAGGCCTGCACGAGCGGGTAAAGGTTGTGCCCGATCGGGTCCTTGTTATTCTCAACTAACTCCTAAGTTTTAGGTCCGCCAAACTAGGAGAGATCTGATCTATAAAAAGGAGTTTTCGAACCAGATTGAAAGGGGGACGACTCAAGGACAATTCAGAGCCATAGAAGACACACTTGGAAGGATCGAGACGGACGGAACGAAGGATCCGAAGCATGGAGGATCTATTGAAGACATCAGTTGATGAATAGGGAGAATTCTTATTCTCTTTCTATGTTGAATTTAG
>CM071865.1:46476048-46507102 GCA_036759665.1 Gynandropsis gynandra | reverse complement strand
CTAGGGATTTTCGTCTTAGAATAGTATGTATTACGAAACCTCGTAAAGCGTTTATTTATAATTATTAACTCTTTAATAATTACAACTTAAACCCATAACTATTCAAATATTACATAATTGGCATAGGACTTTCATCTACTTGGGCACGGGTCGTGTACTGGAAGTTTTTAAAGTACACGAGTCCGAATCTGAATGGGTAGATAGTTTTCTATCCGAATTCAAACCTGTAAGATGCGGGTATCCGAGTTTCGGATATCCGACAAATAAATCGGATATCCGCGAGTACCCGAACCCAAATACTGGATTATTTCATTTTCTCGGCAACCAAACACAAAGCTTGAAAGAAAAAATTATCACAAAAAACTGATTTTCATATGAAAGAGGAAACTAATGTTATCAACTCCTGTTTAGAATTCGAAACCATGGTTAACCGGATCTCCAAATACAAGACTCTATCAGTAAAATTCGCAACCAATCTAACCATGACGAGGGACACGAAACAAACAACCATTGAAGACAACAACGACGAACAGAGGTCCAAAGAATCGAAGCCTAATCAACTGAAGACATGTGCCATCGAAGACAACATCGATGAGTAAGGAACCAAAGAAATGAACTGTCAAGCGATGGAAGCGAGAGAAGACAAGAGGAAGCGAAAGAAGATGATGGAGGTGAGTTTTTATTTTATTTTATATTTGGATTTATCTTACTTGTATGAAACTCTTTGTTGACTTTTTTTTTCTTCTTACTTTTAGGTGTTTGAATGTTCTTGTCTTGTAATTAAAATTTAAAAGAAGAGCATAATTTATCTTCTTATTAACATCCTTCTTTTATTCACCATATTTTGTTATTGGTGTTTGGTGTCCTTGAAACAATAACATGGCATAATGGATCAGAAAACAATTTTGATAGCTAACATAATTTATTAATAAATATCATAATTGTGATTGTTTGATAGGGAAATGATGAAGTACCAACATATATTTTTTTGTGAAACAATTCCAAGAGATAATTTGAAAAAATAAAACTAATTGATGAGTGTGGTTAATTTGTTATTGTTTGTCGCATATTTTGATGCCCATGAGATTTATTTGTGAAACAAAGAGCAATATGCTCAAAATCTAAGCTTATTCGTTGCTTTTTTTTCTATTTATATTGAAATAAAATACAGAATGGGACCCTAATTAAAAAATCATTATTTGTGTCAATACTCAAGACTTCCTAAGGCTCGTTCAAACAAAAGCAAAGAAAAACAAACATTTATTTTCAACACAACTCCACCTAAGGTTTTGTTGCATTTTTCTGAACGTTGATCGCACCAATATGGTCTCTCAACTCCTGATATCTCACATGTGCCAATGATTTTGAGTAATCTCTTCAACAAGATTTCTTGATAGGTTACGATTATTGCTGCAACATACTCAGATTCACACGACGAGAGCGCCACCACCTTCGGCTTCTATGACTGTCAAGTGACAGGGCTGCGATCAAGAAAAAAACAACACACCTAATGTGCTTTTGCGGTGGTCGATGTCACAGACCATGTCACTATCACTGTACCCCAACAACCAAGGCTCTGAAGTCTTCCCTTTTGAGTATAGTAGACCATAGTTTCGTGTACCTGTGATGTATCAGAGGATGTGTTTCACAACCACAATATGATCTTCTATCGGCTCAACCATGAACTAACTCACATAGATGTCAGCGAACTCCAGATTTGGTCTGGTATGTACAAGGTACTGAAGGTCGCCATTGATTCTCCTGTACTCAGTGGAATCGACCACTTCACAGGTTCTAGCCTTGTTTCACTTTAGTCGAGCTTCCATTGATACTAGTGGGACTCGAGATACGAGAGGTGTTCTGACGTACTTCGATACAAAAATTGTATGTGAGCAAGCCTAAATCACTCATCTGGAATCGATCCTGCATCTCCTTCTTAAACTTATTGATGTCGTTCGGACCAATGATTATTAGGTCATCGACATAGACTTCGACCACCAAGGATTCGTGATATGCTCGGCATGTGTACACAACATGCTCGTGGTTGATCCGAGTGAAACCAAGAGAATTCAAATAGCCATCTAACTTTGCGTACCATGCCCTCGAAGCCTGTCAGAACCTTTACAACGCCTTTCTAAGTAACCGCACTTGTCCTACACTAATTCTATCCTAGCCTTCGGAACATAAACTTCTTCGAAATCAATTCCACACTATTGTACACACCCTTTCGTGACAAGTCGAGCTTTGTATTTGACGATGTGACCGTTCTCCTCGTGTTTTGCTTTGTACACCCACTTTTACTCAATGGCTTTGTGACCTCCAGAGAGGTTGATAGGATCCCAAGTACCCTTTTTTTTCAATTGAGCGTATCTCCTCGATCATTTTTTCCTGCCAACATTGTTCCCATTTTTCTTCAGCAAGCGTAATTGGCTCGTCTACAATCACTGTGTTGAGCTCGCCATGGAATTCCCGTTGTGCCAAACCGGGAACCACCATATCACCCAAGATGCTGCCAACTCAACAAAATTGGAGAGGTGCACCGTCATGGTTTTCATCCAGATCGGGCGTTGTGCAAGGTGGTGAGGCATACTCTACTGACGTTGGTATTCCCAAGCTTGACGACGAAGATGTAGGGGACATGCTCTCGCCTACATTAGTGTGAACATTCCTGACCTCAGTCATAGTTGTGTATTCAACGGTAACAAGTCAAGATAGTAGGATTCTCTGCCTCCTTCGTCGTTGCTCCAGTCCCATTGAGCGAGCTCATCAAAGACCACATCCCGAGTTATGTGAACCCATTTTCTGATTGGATTGTATGTGCGATACGCCTTTGAGCCAGGTTCATAACCAATGAAAATCATCTTCATACTCTGATCATCAAGCTTTTTTATGATTGGGCGCAGTGTTATTGACATAGGGTATGGAACCAAACGTGCGGAAATGATGCACTCCCATACCATGCTTCAAAAGGTGTCATTCCCTCCAGCCTCTTTCTTGGCGACCTGTTAAGCTAGTAGATTGCTCTTGTAATAGTTTCTCCCAAAAAATAACCCGGCAATCCCTTTGCCTTAATTAAGCTTCGTGCGACTGCCAACATTGTCTGATTTCGACGCTCCACCTCACCATTCTGTTGTGGTGAGTAAGATGCGGTGAGGTGTCTGCGACCTCCAGTGTCGATGTATTGTTCGGTGAAGTCAATTGACATGAATTCTCCCCTTGATCTGTAAAGAGAGAACTCATTCTTCGACCACTTTGTGCCTTCGTTGCAGTTTGGATGCACTTGATTGCGGTTGGTGATCTATCCTTGGATGGTACTAGCTGAAGCCACATATATCTATTGTAATCATCAACAAGAAACAAGAACATGTTTTTACAACCGGGAGTCGCTGGCATGATCGGTCTACAAAGAACACCGTGTACCAGCTCAAGGATGCTCCTAGCTCGCCGTTCCACCTAATCTCGGAAAGGAGTGCAACAAAGCTTACCGACAAGACATCGATCACAAACAAGGTCCATTTGATTCTCCTGAGGCAGCCCTCGAACAAGCTCATCTTGTGCCAATTTTCGCAGCGCTGTGAAATTGAGATGATCAGAACATGCATGGCATCTCCTGGAGTCCTTTGCTCATCTTAATGAGAGACAGATTGGTCATGCGATGTCGAGATCAAGAACGTAAAGTCGATACGAGAAACGAGTGACCTTGATGAGGAGACGTTGCTCTGGGTTTCGGTTCCTCATGATGTCGTTTTCGGTGAGAATTTAGTAGTCGATCTCATCAAGTGGCCCGACACTAAGGATGTTGGTCGTCAACTTGGGTATGTAACAGACACTGGTTAAGGACCACTATTCTCAGTTCTTGCATTGGAAAAACACAGTCCCGCAACCTTCAATCTGCACCAATGACCCATCATGTGGTTGGTGGCGCTGGTGTCGATGACTCATCATCAACTCTCTTCTTTTTTTATATATATGTTCGAAGAGCTCTTGTGGAAATAGAGAGAACAAAGTTCTCGATGGAGAAGATAAGGTTGCATTTGGAATCATGCTTGTCTCCACTAAAACAAGAGAAGGTTCATCCTCTTAGGTTAAATGGGCTTGTGCATTTTTCTTGGGCTTAGACTTGCATTCTGTGACCCAATTTCCAGATTTATCATAATTGTGGTGGACCTCATCATGTTGTGTGGTGTTTTCGGTGATACGGTTGGACCTGCCACTCGAGTTGTCTTGCTCACGAATCTTCAAACGCGAGGAACATTCTTCTTCAGTGAGAAGAAGATGCCGATGTTGTTCTTTTGTGAGGCTGATTTCTTCCCTTGCTCGACAGCCCACAAACAACTTATAGCCTCCTCAATTGAGATTATGTTTAGATCGAGGAGAGTCTCGATGGAGATGGCGATCTGTTCAAGATACTCCGGCACAAAGTGCAACATCTTCTTCATAATATCCTTACCGGAGATGTCGTCTCCAAGCACACACAGTTCGTTTGCAAGGATGGTGATACGGAGAGAGAAATCCTCGCCACTCTCACCATCCTTGAATGAGATCTCAGCGAAATCTTATCGAAGCTTCTCTGTGTTTCCCTCCTTGACGCATTCGAGGCCAACTCTGATGGTCTCAATCACATCCCACGCTTCTCTTGCAGAAGCCTTTATGACTAACCTCGCCTGCATCTCCTACGGCACCGAGTGAAGGAGTGTAGTGAGTGCGTTCAGATAGTCGCGATAGTCGACTTGACCGGATCTGATGGCCTCCCATAGTCCCTAAGCTTGCAGTTCATGCACATGACGAGGGACCACTCGGTGTAGATGGTGCATGTGAGCATGGGATAGAGGATCGAGACCATCATTTTCTCAATGATCCATCCGTACCACGTGTTCACGGACATCATCGTCACGACGCCGAGAGCGACACTGAGGATGGGACAGAGACGACGATAAACTCTGTCATATAGGGCTGATATTGCTCTCTGAATCGTTAAATCTCTCTAATACCAAATGTG
Source organism: Gynandropsis gynandra (assembly GCA_036759665.1). NCBI lineage: Eukaryota > Viridiplantae > Streptophyta > Magnoliopsida > Brassicales > Cleomaceae > Gynandropsis > Gynandropsis gynandra. The sequence goes on along the minus strand of CM071865.1, from coordinate 46,502,103 downwards.
AGATTTACTAGTAAAACAGAGAGATATATGCTCAAAGTCTGAGCTTATTCGTTGCTTTAGTCTTTGTATTTATAAGGAAATGAAATACAGGACATGACCTTAACTTAAGAGACCATTATTTCTGCCAATACTCATGAGTTCCTAAGGGCTCGGTGAAGAGCTTGACTAGTTCAGACAAAAGCAAAGAAAAAACAAAGACAATACCATGGACTAGAAGAAAGTTTGTGGTTATTTACCCCGATAACTTCATTTGCATGTAAGTTAAATTTAGTCAATGAATCTAATTGTTACAAATTGTTGAATGAATATGATTGTTGTGATACATTTTTGTATTCTTTACCAATACATACCTTTTGATGGTTATATATTTTGATAGTTTTATATGCAGGTACATCCCGACCAAAGATATCCTTTTCTAGTATAGTGGAGTCACAAGAGATGGTGATCTAAAATTCCCCGCAGAAAGCACTGTTCCCACTATTTCTAAAGTCTTTGTGAAGCTCGGATCAACTCAAACCATTGAGATACTTACTCCTGGGGTAGTCAAACTATAAAATCATATTTTCTTTGGTCATAAGGTAGGGTTGTTGAAAATTTAGTAAGCAAGAAACTGATTCAACATTACTTGGATAACAATAATGCGCATAAGCATCAATAATACATATATCGACTTGATATTGATGTAATAAACTTTTTAACTTAATTGGTTTAAAAGAGGTTTTGATAAAAGTCACAAAAGTACGATATAAGAATAAACCATAAAATAGTTTTGATATTTGATATGAAAAAAAAGTACTAACAATTTTTTTTAAATAATTAACACTCATCGAATAATCCTCCATGGAAATTGAGAATGATCATCACTATCCCTATAGTAAAAATATATATCAATATTAAAACAATAATATTGTTTTGGATCCTCGACGTCATCCGAGATTATATCATGCCCCCTATTTGAAAAGGATTTGCCCTCAAATCCGCTTGATCGTGAGGTTGAACCTTAGACTTAGATTGTTTGCATCCGACGCATCGCTCACAAATTCACTCAACGTCCCTCTTCATGTGCGGCCAGTAGAAGTGGTTCTGTAATACCTTCAGACTTTTCACAACTCCAAAATGGCCCATAAGTCCACCTCCATGGGTTTCTCTAACAAACAGTTCTCTCATTGAATAATTAGGCACACATAACTGATTATCATAAAATAGAAAATCATATTGCCTATAGTAATGCCTTGAAGCAAACTTTTCATTGTTCTTGTATACTTCTCTAAATTCCAAGTCAGATACATATAATTCTTTGATTTGTTCAAAAACCTAGAAGCTTAGCATCCAAAGTGGTCAACAATGCGTACCTTCGGGGTAGGGCATCAGTCACAACGTTTTCCTTATCTTGCTTGTACTTGATGACATAAGGAAATGTTCCAATGAATTCAACTCACCTCGCATATCGCTTACTGAGTTTGTTTTGTCCCTTTAGGTACTTGATCTAAACCATGGTCGGTGTATATCACAAACTCCTTTAGGCATATGTAATGTTTTCAAGTTTGCAACGCCCTCACGAGTGCATATAGCTATTTGTCGTAGGTGGCATAACTGAGAGTTACACCTCCGAGTTTTTCGCTATAGTAGGCAATCGGCTTCCGTTCCAGCATCAATACTGCACCAATTCCTACACCGGATGCATCACACTCGATTTCAAAAATCTTAAGAAAATCCGGAAATATCAGCAAAGGAGCGTTAGTAAGTTTTTCTTTCAACATTTGAAACGCTGCTTCTTGCGCTTCTCCCCACTTGAATCCCACATTTTTCTTAATGAATTTGCTAATAGGGGTGGCCAAGGTGCTGAAGTCCTTTACAAATCGACGGTAGAATCCCGCGAGTCCATGGAAGCTTCGGACTTCCCCAACGGTCTTTGGGCTCTGCCATTCCCGAATGGCTTTGACCTTTTCTTCGTCCACCTTTACGCCATCTGCACTTACAACAAAATCTAGGAATACGATGTTATTTGTACAAAAGGTACATTTCTAAAAGTTGGCGTGCAGTTCTTCCTTCCTATGTACCTTTAAGACTAACTCTAGGTGGCCTAATTGTTCCTCTAAGTTTTTACTATAAATCAATATATCATCGAAGTAGACTACTACGAATCTACCTATATATTCTCGAAGAACATGTTTCATTAAGCAAATGAAGGTACTAAGTGTGTTTGACAATCCAAAAGTCATAATTAACCAATCCGACAATCCATGTTTACTTTTAAATGTCGTTTTCTATTCGTCACCTTCCTTCATCCTAATTTGATGGTATCCACTTTTAAGGTCAATTTTAGAAAAGATCATACTTCCATGCAATTCATCTAGCATATCATCTAGCCTAGAAATAGGATGTCGATACTTCACCGTAATGTTGTTGATTGCACAACAATCAACACACATGCGCCCGCTGCCATCTTTCTTTGGCATGAGTAAAACGGGCACGACGGATGGACTCATGCTTTCTCGGATGTGTCCCTTGGCCATGAGTTCCTCTACTTGCCTTTGCAGCTCCTTGGTTTCAACCAGATTGGTTCGGTAGGCTGGTCGATTTGGTAGCTGGGCTCTGGGAACAAAATCGATTTGATGTTCAATACCGCATATCGGTGGTAATCTGGTGAGATTCTCTTCGGAAAAAACGTCTCCATAATCCTGAAATAAGGTAGAATATTTCACTTGGCAGCACCGGTGCAAGGTTAGCTAAGCTCGAGAGAGCTTCCTTAAACACAAATAATAATACAGACTGATTCGAGTGAAGAGATTTCTTGATCTCACCCGATCTAGCGTAAAAATTCGATGACTTAAGCACACAAGTGCCTTGTTGTTTCAAGTGCATTTGATCTTGCAGCACTTCCTTTGGCGTCAACAAAACAAGGATGGTATTCCTACCATTAAACTCGAAATAATGTTTGTTAGTGAAACCATCATGTTTTACCTTGCGATCCGATTGCCACGGTCTACCGAGTAGAATATGGCTCGCCTCCATGGATAGCACATCACACAAAATTTCATCCTTGTATTTGCCTATGGCGATAGGCACGGTCACTTAGTTGTTCACCTTCATCTCGCCATTTTCATTCAGCCATTGAAGTTTATATGGCCATGGATGTTTTTGGACCTTCAATCCAATCTTTCGGACCATAGTAGAGCTTGTAACGTTCGTGCACCTTCCTCCTACGATGATTACGCTACAAACTCTTCCATGAACAAGGCAGCGGGTGTGAAATAAATTTTTCTCAATGTTCTTGTTCATCGGCCTTAGGCTGCACGTTCAAGGAACGTCGTACCACCAGCAACTCTCCTTTGGTCGGTTTCTCCTCATGCGTCTCGTCCGAATTTTCAGCCGCTTCGTCCTCGGATTCGAACTCGCCGTCGTTTCGAATGATCATGACTCTCTTGTAAGTGCACTCACTCGCATAATGTCATCTTTCGTAACACTTGAAACACTTCATGTCCCGAGTCCTTGAAGTCGTGGCCTTGGCCTTTTCTTTGTCCAACGGCGCCGATGAACCTATCTTGGTCGCGTCTCGATTCACTGGAAGGGTTTTGCGCGTGTCTCGGCTTGCTGGAACCATGTTGTCCTTCCTTGGATAGCTCGGTTTTTCATCTCGTTGATGGTCGTATTTTCCAGCCCCATAGCCAGAACGTGAAATCCTTCGCCGCTGGAGTTGTTGCTCGATTAGAATCACCTTATGGAGCATCTACTCAACCTCTACGTATTGTTACATCTCTAGGTGGTCTTGGACTTCCAGATTTAGACCTCCGAAGAAACGAGACATCAATGCCTCTCTATCCTCCGAGATATCAGCCCTCAACATCAGCAACTCCATCTCTTGATAATATTCCTCCACGGATCGGTTTCCCTTGGTAAGCTTCCTTAGCCGCCGATGCACTTCTAGGTGGTGATGACTTGGCACGAACCTCTTGTGCATAATGGCCTTCATCTCCAGCCACGTCGCTACTAGTTCATCACCATTTCGTTGCCTAGAAATCACGAGTTGATCCCACCAACTCAAGGCATAGTCGTAGAACTCCGTGGCCGCAACCCTAACCTTCTTGGCCTCGGTGTAGTGTTGACTATCGAACACGAGTTCAACCTTCTTCTCCCACTCTAGGTAGGCGTCCGGGTTGGCCTTACCATGTAACGAAAGAATTTTCAGTTTGAGACCAGCGAGGTCGTCCCTCGGTTCATCTCGTCGTTCCCTCGTCACACGCCACCTTCGGTGACTACTTCGAGACGAGGATGAACTGCCTCGTTTATAATAGTTGTTTTCCTCTTCATGCTGATTCCTTTCCCGTTGCTGGAACGCATGAATGTCTCTCGGTCGGGTCGGATGTTCAGGTCGAAACTCTTGCCGAAACTCCTCCATTTCGTTGGCGAGACTTTGCTCCAAACAAGTCGCGAGAATCTCGATTAATCTCTCGTTCACCCGGATGGTTTCGGCTCCTTTATCTCCCATGGCGCTTGGTGGTTTGAGATTACCTACTCTCGGTCTCCTGCACAATAGCACACGGAGCAGCCACAAGCGGAAAACAATGAACAGAAATAGAGACGTACGAGTAACAAGACTCGTAACACCAAATACACGTACTAAAAATAGATATTGCTCGCGTTCAACATTAGCTACGGAGAACGAGCTCTGATACCACTTGACACAATCCCACTGGAACGATGCTCTAGACTAAGGTTGGATGGATAGGCCTTGCTGCAGCCGAGTTGCACGACTCTTCGCACAAGGTGGGTGGAGCGAATGGTCACACGAGAGTTGCAGAAAGACTCTCGACTCACCGGCCCGTCTTTGAAGGATATTACGCACCAACGAAGAACGAACGAACGAACGTTGGATATGACACACTAACGGTTTTGCTGGATATAACGCACCAACAAGGTTGATTTCACAAAGGAAAATCAAAGATTCAATTCAAAATTCAAAGTTCAAAAAATTTTCTTCAACCCATGTGCATGGCCGGCCATATGTAATAAGAAATGGCCATGCAAAACATAAATGCAACATTAAATGCTAAGCCACCATGCACGACATAAAATTTAATGTTCTAGAAGATAGCCAAAACATAAATAAGAAGAGTCGTAAGATGTGTCGTTGGGATGCGAACTTTTCTTGAAACCTCAGGCCAATAATTAGGTCACGAAAAGTGAATCGCGATCTCGTTAAAAACCCATCGTTGGAAAACCCCGTGGGATAAAACCAACGAAGGGAAAAGAGTACACGCGAGTCACTTACCCTAATTATTGACCGTTGCTAGTTGTGCTTCGGCTGGAAGAATGATACGGATGTTGGTGACTTCACGTGAACTTGAATACTCATCTTGAACGTGGACGTCCGTGACGATCCTGATGATCGCCTCCTTGAGCTTTGTAGCTTTAGCTCGGGTCACGGGACCAGCTGGTAATCTCAAGGCCTACTCCTCTTTACCCCTAGCTCGAGTCATAGGACAACGTCCTTCCTTTGGGTCGTGTCCGTCTTTTGTTTGACTCGGTTCGTCTCCTCCATGGCGTGGGGAGCCTCTTCTGCGGTGCGGGTTGCATCTCGGGTCGCGCAGGTCACATCCTCCCCAGCCATGTGGGTTGCGTCCTACTCAGCATTACAAGTCGCGTCCTCAACGTCGTTCGGGATCATATCAACCACTATCAAAAGACCCCATTGAATCTTGTTCATCTTGAGTTGAGGTGAGTGCAACATTACTGTATAGATCATATTGCTTAACATAAAATTGCTTGAAATTAGAAAATTGTTAAGAAGAATATTTACCGAAAAAAATTGTGGAGATGTACAATTGTAATTTTTTTCCCAATTACTTCTTGTTGATCAATACCTATACTCACTATGGATTCTTCGTGGTATCGATGGACAATACATTTTTCATGTTCATCATCTCTTGAGGTAGTAGCATTTGGACTGCATACATCCACAACTTCGAAAATAATAAGAACTTCTTTATCTTATTTACGGATTATTTTTTTCATGTCGACCTTCGTTTGATGTGTACTCGGTGGAACTTGAGGTATTCCTTTGTTACTGAACGATCCTCCGAAGAAGAATTTGCTATGTGGGCTTGATTCTCCAGCTTCATAACTAAGACCAAAATCATTTTGTTAATTCTTTCCTATTGTGAGGAGATAGTCCAACTTTTCTATTTTGCTAGTTAACATCTTCAAATGTTTTATTGTTTTTCCAAGTTTTCTTTTAACTATCATCACTTTATCTTCCTTCTATTTGAGATTTTCACAAGTATGTTGTAATTGTGAACTTATTTTCTCAATTTCTTTGATAATTTCAATATTGAGTTCGTTCATCTTTATGTAGTTTCCATATATCTATTTTATCGTGAGATCATCATCACCATTTTCTTCATTTCCTCCTTTTTCCTTGAAGGTCAATGATTCCAATGAATGTTACATAGCTCGTAATCTCCTCGTCCTCTCTTTCTTTTTTATAATCTGAATTGATTTCTTCTTGAGCGAGGAATGATTTATTGGATCTTCTTTGATTGTATTCACATTCATTTTTCCTGTGCCCAAATCCTTGACAGTTGGAATTTTTTGTTGCTTTCAAAGATTATCAACAAGGATTCTCCTTTCTGAAAACTAAGACAGTTTTTTTTCATATGTTCATACTCTTTGCATACATGGAATTGTATTCCTGATTTTCGTTCTTTCTTCGTATACACCTTAGAAGACTTGAGATACATATGTTTTCCTACTTCTTCAATGAAAGATCCTTTTCCAACGGCTTGTAAGCTATTAATTGATTGGATTCTGTTATGGTAAACGATTGTTCCAATTGTATTTCCATCTCATATGCCGGAAAAAATCCTATAATCTCCTTGAAGCTTGTTGTACAAGTGGAGAGTATTCATGGCAGTTTTTTGAAAAAAAAAATATTTCAGAAAGGCAACGAAAACATTTCTTCATGACCTTCTTATCTTTGTATGATTGGCAAAGCACACATGCCTCATGTGCCTCATTTAAAAATCATATACTCCAATGTCATTCCCAAAATTCATGAAAAAAGTTCCGAACCTCCGGAACAATTATATCAGGAAATTGTGTCACGTAGGTCTACTCGAGAGAGCCGAAGTACTATATCTAATGACTATATATTATTTCTTCAAGAACATGAGGATGACAATGGGTTAATGTAAGATTATCTAGTTAATGTTCGTCAAGCCATTTAAAGTATTAACTCTTAAAAGTGGAATGATGCAATGAAAGAAGAGATTATGTCTATGGAGGACAATGACATTTGGGATCGTGTCCCTTTTCCTAAAGTTGCAAAATTTCGTTGGATACAAATGGATATTTAAAACCAAATAGAATTCACAAGGCAATGTGGAAGCATGCCTAATCGTCAAAGGATTTACTCTAAAGGAAGGCATAGACAACAAAAAGTATTGTCTCTTCGGTTTCATCGAAAGTCTTTTAAGAATATTAATGGCACTCAGGACTCATGATGAGTAACAGCTGCATCAGATGGCTATTAAGATAGTATTTATCAATGGTGACATTGAAGAAACTATTTATATGGTGCAACTAGAACACTTTGTGGTCAAAATTTATAGAGAAATGATTTCTAAATTAAGGAAGTCTATCATGCTTTGAACTAAGCATCTTGTCAATGGAATCACAAGTTTCATCGTGTAATTATCTCATATGGTTTTGAGGTGAATTAGGTAAATGATTATGTATACCATAAGATCAGTAGGAGAAAATGTTTTTTGATAACATTAACATGGATAACATTCTTATTGTTGCTAACGATGTGAGATTTATGCGTAAATTTAAGAAGATTCTGTCAGAGCAATTCGAGATGAAATATCTTGGTGATGATTTTTTTTATTAGGTGACCGAGACCACTCATGGGGTACATTGGGATTATCGCAACAGATATACATCGATAAAATTTTTAAAGTAATTTGACATGAAAGACTGTAAAGGTATAAATACCCCTAATTGAAATAGCGATTCATCTAGCCTTATTCAATGCCCAAATTCTCAACTGCAGATTCAAAATTCCTTATGCTTTAGCTATAAGGAGTCTAATGTATGCACAAGTCTACACACGACAAGACTTGACATACATTGATGGAATTTTAGGAAGATACTTAAGTAACTCGAGGATTGATCATTAAAAAGCAATGAAATAAGTGATACAATATCTTCAGAAAAAAAAATAGCCTTTGATTCACTTTAGGCTATGTATTGTTTCTCGTTAGTGGAGCTATTTCTTAGCACAATGCCTAGTAAAAGTTTGTGCCATCATCCATAATGATGGCGGAGTATGTAGCATGTTATATGGCTCCCAATCAAGCTTTATGGTTGCATAATCTTATCACACGGCTGCATATTATGGCGGGTGTAGATACATCGCTAAAACTTTATTGTGACTATCATTTTGCGGTATTATACTCTAATAAAAATAAGATTACTACAAAGCCAAAGCATATTAATATTAGTATCTTGTTGTTTGTGAATAGATACATAGTGGGATCATTTCGATAGAGGACATATGTATAAATTTCATGGTTGCAGATCCACTGACTAAGGTTCATCGAGATTATTTTTTCTCATATCTATTTCAGTTTTTCCTTCTATTGGATCAATGTTCGCTTATTCAATTTCAATATTTTGTTCAAAATTTATTTAATTTTAGTTTAAGTTAATAACTCTATGTGATTATATTAAGTTGATCTCGATAAGTTATGGTCAGTTGAAGATATGCATGTAGCTATCATTTTACGAGAAATCTTCATGTTATGCATTCATATGATATATGTATCATTCTCCAAAATTAGTGGTAGTAATTATATGTGGTCTATTTATGTTCAAGTGTGGATAAATTTATTTGGTTCTACGTTGATATGATCCATGGATGAGATCGATGTCAATATCGATTTAATAAAAACAATTTAATAAGTTGTCTTAAGATTATTATATAGTTTTATGGTCACATAACGGTCCAAGTGAGATATTATGAGATATTTGGGTAATTTTATATGTGTAAACCGATATATGAATAATTGTGGAATAAAAATTGTCATTCGATTTAGTCCAAATTAAATATGATCGATTAGAATTTAATTAATTGGAATTCAGTGTCAAAATGAATAGAGAAAATTATATGCATAGAAACCTTTGGTATTGTTGTTTATATTTCATGATCGACGAAATTAAATTACACAATTAAGAATTAGATAATTAACCGGTTATCTATCGGTTATTGTCCATGGTTCATGTGTATATATATGAAACTTTTTTATGATTGGAAAATTCATTTTGTTATTACCATTTAAAAATGTTATACATAAATCTCAAAATTTTCTTATACATCTTATCGGTCCGATGATTAAACGTAAAATCAAAATATCAATTTCACTGTATTTCGATGGTACATATATTTATATAGATCTTTTATTTAATTTTGGATGTAATTCACAATAAAATATAGATTAAATTTATAAAAAAAATATTTATCAGTAAAAGCTCATTAAAACAATATTTCTAAGGGTAAAAGTATATTGTACCTATTTCTTCTTTGTTTGTTAAATCTGAACTACGTCTACACGTAAATAATTAATAAAACAAATGCAAAATCCCAAAGCAACATTTTTAGCACAAATCATGGAAAAAAAAATATTAGCCTTTTCACCCTTCAAAATTTCCAAAATCCTTTTTACAGTGATTACCATTTGATGCTTTTAACGAATTGAAATAAGTAAAAGAAATAAAAGACTAACACGAACACTATAAAGTGAAAGGTTACAAGAAAGAGAGTGTGGAATGATTGCCTAATATCCCCGCCCCACTCACGCTATCTTATGACTTTTATTCTTTTATTTCTTGTTTTGTTCACTATGTATTTTCTTTATAAAAATACATTTTTATACATCTAGGAGGAATTCATGAATTTGACGATTAATATATCCAATTTTTTAATTGAATATTCTATTAAAAAAATTGGGATGAAAAAACATTTTGTCTTCCATTTACCAATTAACCAAACTTAAAATATATTTCAGGTCACCGAGTTTGAAATCCTAAAATAGTTAGTCTATTAAAAATTCGTTTGATGGAAGTCTATTCTACTATAATATGTTCTGTTCTAAACTTCTTTAGTGACAAAATATATAGAGAATTAATAATATATTTGAAATTATTTGTGTTTTGATAAGCAAACCACAAACCAAGATGTACGGCTTTGTGTATTTTCTCCTTTGTTTTTTTTTTTATCATCGAATAACGTTGAATTTATCAAACTTGTAGAAAAAGTAATAATGCCCAATTGTTTTCCTGTCTAAAGACAAAGTTAACTCATCTTGTAAATCTTCCGAGTTAAATACTTTGGTTTCTAAAAACAATCTCAATAACGAAGCCACCTTAGTTGATTACTCTTGGGTGCTTATCTAAAATCTTACATGAGCTTTTTCGAGTAAATCATTTCGTTTCTATTCACTATATTTCAAAATATTTAATCCAATATAAATGTTTGGATAAAAAATATTGTACTGTATTATTCTACATCATATAAAATATTAATTATTGATATATATGCGTATATATATATATATATATTCTTTGACAATCTTAAAATCTTGAATTAATTTGGATTAAATTTAATCTAAAATTTATTTGAAATGGTAACAAATATTGGTTAATGTGAATGCTTACAAAATCCATTTGGCAAAAAATCATATGAAAATTCTCTTTTCCTACTCTTGATCCTAAAACTATACAAAAAAGATTCAGATGTTTATATATACTCTTTTATATCAAATTTACCATTTATAGCTTAAATGCCTAAATACATGAAGTTTTTTTTATTCCTTAATATGCTAATATCACTTTCTATCCATAGCCACTATTATTTAGGCAATATAATATCGACAAACATCAAGTTGTTTCCTTGTGTAATTCCTAAAATTATCAAACAAACATCAAGTTGTTTCCTTGTGTAATTCCTAAAATTATCAAACAAAATCAAGAACGAGGAAGTAAGTGGGTATAAAACTCCACCTAATCGATTATCAGAATACAAACCACGTTACATTTCTTGTTGTAATCTCTTCTTACCACTGAGTGACACACCGAACAGCTTCACGTTGCAACTCGGATCATCGACGTAGGAGTTCATGTCCGGACTAATCTTAGTCATTCTTACACGAGGATCAATATTTTGGTCATCATGAACCTGCAAAGAATCGAGTTCAAAGATCTTTGGGACCATGTGTAAGTTGTGATGATGATCAGCAGGTTTGAAGCGGGTTTGGTCAGATGATGACACAGGCTTAACATGATTTTGAATGAAATAGACAATGTCATTGTATAGATTCTTCATATGGGTGAGTTCTGACAACAGCATGTAGTTTTTATGACGAAGGCGTTGATTGTCTTCGGACAAAGCTGTTAAGATATCATCCGTGGGTGGTTTACAAGGGTTTAAGAGCGTAGGAGGAGAAGCGCTGTCGTTGAGCCAATATGAAGGTTGTGGTTCATGATGATGATGATGATTATGGTGATAATGATTGTGATGATCTTGTTGAAAGAATGGGGATGGTAATGGTGGTGGAATCAAGTGATTATGATGATGATGGTACTGATTGTCATGGAGATTGAAAGTTTGGTTATGGTTTTGTGGATTTTTTCGTCTCTGGATCTCACACAACAGATGCTTTGATCCTTTCCTGAAGTGTTCGTTCGCAAACTCCCATCTATCGGCTACGATCTTCTTGAATCCCTGCAACGTTTTTTCTTATATGCATAAATCAGCAGAGAAGAGAGGAGTTCAATATACATGCATACGTGTACTTATATATATATATACAAAAAAATGTGAACTTATATATATATATATACAAAAACAATGAAAATGAACACTTCTAATGAAGTTAGCGTATGTGAACATTAGAGATACAAGATTTCTACTCACACACACTCACATAAGACACAAAATATCGCCACAACATTCACATCCATGTGAGCATTAGATCTCCAATATATAACACACTCGGACAAGACAAGATATTCGCGAGTCTACTGTTTCAGTGGAGTATTCAAGTATATCTACTCATTCGTCACAACATTTGGCTTCAAAAGAACATGGAATAGCTAAGATTTCAAATTATTCATAAAAGAATCCGTATGTATATTAGTTTATCTAAAAAAAGAAAGGTGGACATGATATATAGTCCTTGCAACATGAATAAGAGGATATTCGAATGTGTTTATATGTATATATGTATATATGTATGGAGGTGTATGTGCGATATACATACATAGGTGTTGAGCTGTCGAACAAAGCTGGAGAAGTTGTTGTGTTTGAAGTAGTTTGGAAGAAGATCTCTGGCGAATTCAGGAGTTCTCCAAACGACAAAAGTGGTATCATCTTCACCCCAAGACACGATGTGGTCAGTGATTGGATCATCCACCAATTGGTATGTCTTTGTCAAGAAGGGTGCAGGAATTCCCTTTTCTCGATTACCTTCTCCCACCATCATCATCATTGTCATCATCTCTGCCGATGATGATGACGATGATGATGATGAATACATAACCCCATTGTTGTTCATATGATCATTGTCTTGATCATTATCATCTTTCCTTCTTCTTGATCTTCCTGGAATATGCCTTTGCTTTAGAATGTCCTCTTGATGATCTAATATCATTCTTAATATTTTGAACTTTGTACACTCAAACTTGTTATACCACTAATCCTTGTTAACCCTACCAAATAAATTTATATGCTCTAGTGGGTACATACCTGTACATATATATATATAAAGAAATATTTGTTCCATCATAGAATAATATGGAATATGAGACTCTCTCTCTTTTATTTGTTGGCATCGAGGAAAAGAATCACATGAATTTTTCTTTCAAATTCAGTGTATATATCATAAGTGTTAAAGGTAAAAGAGAGTACCATAAAACATGCCAAACTTAATATTTACCCAAAGTATATGCATTGTTCATGCCTGTTTAAACTTTTATCATCAAATATTTTAATATTATTTCAATGTTCAGACTATGAGAAACTTGTAATGTTTTGTTTAATAAAGAATTATCTCGAGTTCCCGATAATTGTACTTTTAATTTTTTTTATCACAAAACTACTATTTTGTTGTCTCCTGGATTTTTAAAGTTTGATTTTTTTTATATTAGACCTGTATTAAATATGGAACTTGTGATCTAGTTTGAAACTCTGATGTTTTTTATATTAATATAAAATTATATTTTATCAATAAAAATTTATTATATAATGTCTGATCGTGAGATATAATTTTAAACATTTATTTTATTGCAATATTGAATATGTTATGTATTCATATTCATATATATATATATGTGTGTGTGTGACCGAGTGATTGTACGTAGAAAAAGCTACTTTCTTTGAATAGGGAAACCACTAAAACGAAATATGAAAAAAGCTACTTTATTTTTACACCTCTCTTTCAGTCTCACTCAGTCATTCACAGGTTTTAGTAAGAAGCATATGACCGTGTCAGACTTTTTATTATATTGGAATATATTTCTATAAGTTTAGGTATCAAAACTCCTAATTAATGTCACTATATAGTTATAATTGTTTACTTCTTTTTTATTTTTATTTTTATTTGCCATTTTGTTTGATTAATTAGCTGATATCCGGAGCTTTTAGGACATCTTTGATTGGATCCTCTCTATTCAATTTATAGATTTGCAATAAAATAAATTTATCAAATTTTATCTCACGATCAGACAGTGTATAATGTTGAAGAGTAATAAAAAATTAGGTCGCATAGCAAATGTATATGATTATGCAGTAAAAAACAATAACAAGGGAAATTTTCAAATTTACTTGAAAAAAGATAAAATAATATAATAAAATTTAATTCATAATTCATGTTATATATATATATAGATAATATGAAACAAAGTGGATATTCACATCTCTGCGAATTGAATATGATCCGATTTGTTTTCCGGATATATATCTATATTCTCTCAATAATGGATCATGTTAGGAATTGGAACTGATATCTCATGTATTTTATCCACTACAACTATTCAAATTATTTTCAGTTACCATTTTTGTCCATGAGTGTATCTTATTATTTTCATTAAAAAGTGCTCAGGAACATATAAACCATAAGTCTCGCAAAGAATTTAATATATATATATATATATGTGCATTTAATTAACATTGTTTTGTTAGGATGTATGGTTACTAATTCTATTATATTTAGGTTGATATGCGATTATACATACTATAACATATAAAATATGTAACATGTTAGATATAATCTACATCTCCTTGAAACGATAATATTCGAACTTGAATAATAAATATTCTTTCTCGGTAACGGGCTACTGAAATATATTGCACAAATATTAATGATTATCAAGAAGCATCCACATATATATTAATTCTGCTTATACATATATTATATAGTAAAAGAGGCGGGTGCCTGATCATATTATGATCAAATTTTCCATAAAAGCAAGAATATTATACTAGAACTGCAGAAATTGAGATTTGTGCATCTTTGTAACAATTTCATTTTGAAAAAATAAAAATAATATAATAATAGAAAAGTAATGAGAAAAGATAAAAATTAACTGGAATGCAGATTTGTTCTTTAGCTGCAGGTGAAGTGGGAAAAAAAGACTCAAAAGACTTCAGATTTCTAGATGACTCATGTGGGTTTCCCTTCAGCTTTTCTCTTATCTTTTTCTCTTTTATATTTTGTAAGGTTTCTAATTAATTGCGATGATTATGATATATTTTCATATATTTATCGAATTGTTATAAACTTGATTTCAAATTGAAACTTTCTGTTAAATTATTAAAATATTTCAATATCTGATAAAATTAGAAACGATAAATTAAATACGCACAATTAACGTTGAAGATGACTGATCCTAATTCTCGAACAACTCGGATTAGCAACGAATAAATATCAAATGATATCATAAATATTATATGGAACAAATATTTGAAAAATTGAAAACAAACTTCGTAATCCATCCAAAAATCTCAATAACTAATTCTTACAAAAACTGAAAGCAAAAAATAATTAATTCCAAATAAATCAATATTGTTTCTAAAAATAAATAGAAAATAAAGAATTTAAATAGGAAAATAAATCTATAACTAAATAAAAATACTTAACTAAATTACAAACATTGTTGTTTAGTATTAGAGTTGATCTGAAGAGTTTCCAAAGGGAATTTTTGACTTTTTAGCAAAGCACTCGGTTGAGGACCATAACGTTCGATTCGAACGTTTTTTGTGAGTCACTCGGTTTCATTTGGCTCTCGTATTCGACTTGTACATCTTCTGATACGATGAACACGCTCAACCCGAGTGTTTTAGGTGCTCGACTCGAGCGTTCCTACCGTAAACATATGCTTGGAGACAATTAAACATATTTTTTGTCTAGCAAAATTTCTCGTCATCTTGAATTTGAATTAAATGCACTAATTTGAGCTCTCAGCTTTCTTCTATCCCTTCTTGACTCTCTTGCGCCAAACATTGAATATTATCGACCAACGAAGCTTGGCGTTTTTTCCCTGAACTCCCTTGGTTGGTTTCCATCAATGCTGTGTCATTCGATTGAATATTGATAAAATTAGTGCCATTAATTAATGCTCGTCTTAATGCCCTACAACAAAATCAAACAATTAAAAAATGTTATAAGTTTTACTAATATTCACTAAGGAAGTCAATCACTTTCAACATAAGCTTAGATTTCGACTGAGTTGGGAACTATTCCTTTCACAAGTGAATCTAAACCAAGTCATCGACCTCAAACAAAACCTGTTTTTTTATGAGGCCCAATAGGCGCAAGATTTTATTATTATATTAACCTAAGTTTAGGTTAATCTAATTATATAGAATAAGAAATTGTGCCACCTGAAAATTTAGCCAAAGAACAAGAAAAAAAAGAAAGAAAGAGAAGAAAGATTCACCAAATTTTCGTCGTGTTCTATTCGTATGTGAATTCTAATTGAAATTTCAAATATGACTCTACATTTGCCCTTATCATTATTTCCTCAAGTTCAAGATTTATATAATAGATATTGATTATTTGATCGAATCTATATTAGTGGAAAATCGATTCGTGTCAAAGTTAGCAATATCATCATGGATAGTGAAGTCATTGGAAAAGTTAAGGTGATGATCTCTTCCTATTCTAATTTTGGATTTGTTGTTTATTTGTGGATAATTTTCTACATTTTAAATGAGGCATGATCACAATAGTATTTCTAGGATTAGAATAGAAAAATTGAGACGTTACAAGTAATTAGAGAATCACCGCTTAACCAAGTTTTGGGGTTGGAAAAAATTGATATTTTGGGTTTGGTGTTAAAGCCGAGTGTTCATCTTGTCTAGTGTGTTCAATCAAGTGATTTCAACTTGAACCTTTGGAAGAAGACGTATGAGAGCGTATCGATGGGAGTTGTCACGTGAGGATCATCAGGTCGACGATATTATTATTGTAAAATTTTTTATCATGGTCGGCGTCGTACCGTGTTGAGATTATGGTAACCTTTCCAAAGGGAATTTTTGACTTTTTAGCAAAGCACTCGGTTGAGGACCATAACGTTCGATTCGAACGTTTTTTGTGAGTCACTCGGTTTCATTTGGCTCTCGTATTCGACTTGTACATCTTCTGATACGATGAACACGCTCAACCCGAGTGTTTTAGGTGCTCGACTCGAGCGTTCCTACCGTAAACATATGCTTGGAGACAATTAAACATATTTTTTGTCTAGCAAAATTTCTCGTCATCTTGAATTTGAATTAAATGCACTAATTTGAGCTCTCAGCTTTCTTCTATCCCTTCTTGACTCTCTTGCGCCAAACATTGAATATTATCGACCAACGAAGCTTGGCGTTTTTTCCCTGAACTCCCTTGGTTGGTTTCCATCAATGCTGTGTCATTCGATTGAATATTGATAAAATTAGTGCCATTAATTAATGCTCGTCTTAATGCCCTACAACAAAATCAAACAATTAAAAAATGTTATAAGTTTTACTAATATTCACTAAGGAAGTCAATCACTTTCAACATAAGCTTAGATTTCGACTGAGTTGGGAACTATTCCTTTCACAAGTGAATCTAAACCAAGTCATCGACCTCAAACAAAACCTGTTTTTTTATGAGGCCCAATAGGCGCAAGATTTTATTATTATATTAACCTAAGTTTAGGTTAATCTAATTATATAGAATAAGAAATTGTGCCACCTGAAAATTTAGCCAAAGAACAAGAAAAAAAAGAAAGAAAGAGAAGAAAGATTCACCAAATTTTCGTCGTGTTCTATTCGTATGTGAATTCTAATTGAAATTTCAAATATGACTCTACATTTGCCCTTATCATTATTTCCTCAAGTTCAAGATTTATATAATAGATATTGATTATTCGATCGAATCTATATTAGTGGAAAATCGATTCGTGTCAAAGTTAGCAATATCATCATGGATAGTCAAGTCATTGGAAAAGTTAAGGTGATGATCTGTTCCTATTCTAATTTTGGATTTGTTGTTTATTTGTGGATAATTTTCTACATTTTAAATGAGGCATGATCACAATAGTATTTCTTGGATTAGAATAGAAAAATTGAGACGTTACAAGTAATTAGAGAATCACCGCTTAACCAAGTTTTGGGGTTGGAAAAAATTGATATTTTGGGTTTGGTGTTAAAGCCGAGTGTTCATCTTGTCTAGTGTGTTCAATCAAGTGATTTCAACTTGAACCTTTGGAAGAAGACGTATGAGAGCGTATCGATGGGAGTTGTCACGTGAGGATCATCAGGTCGACGATATTATTATTGTAAAATTTTTTATCATGATCGGCGTCGTACCGTGTTGAGATTATGGTAACCTTTCGAGTGGCAGAGTATTGGAGTTAGTCAAATAGTGGATCTACCAGCGTCGAACCGTGTTGGGGTTATGGTAACCTTTTGAACAGCGGAGCATTATATTGTAATGTTGGCTTTGGTACATTGTGGCCTTGTGAAGTTCCGAGTGTACTAGGATCCTTTGGACTTTACGAGCGTATGCCCGAACTAGAGTCATGTGGACTCTATGAGTTGTGATCTAGTGTGGTACTATTCTTATACTTAGGATACTCAGATGTATTGGTTAGACTTGTATGTATGGCTTTAATGTTACTATAGATCATTACTTTTTGTAATTTAGTTAAGAGTGGGAGAATATGTGACATAGAGTACGTACACGTAATGGTTTCACTAAGTGCGTATTTTGTAATCACCATATTTGTAGAATTTCGGGGATGAACATGATATGGAGACACTACAAAAAAAAACAGACCGTTTCCAACTCACCGTGCAACGGATCCGTCCATTGATGACAAATGGCAACGGATTGCAACAGATATACGAGAACTTCCAACGAGCATACATCCCTTGCAATTCGTTACAAACTTCAACGGACGTTTAATAGACATCGTTCGTTGCTCCTTCCGTTACAATCTGTTGCAACTTTTAACGGAATGTTAACGGATACCTTCCGTTAGCGTTGTCCATTGAAACCCCGTTCGAACACCGAAAAACATATTCCAACAGAAGTCCGTTGAAAATTGTAACGGATGCCCATTGGAAATTGTAACGGATAGCCGTTGAAATTGTTAATTTCGAGTTTTGCCAGTGGAAATAAATTCACGTGAACTTGCAACGGTCATCCGTTGAGGTTTCCAGCGGATGTCCGTTACAAATTAAACTATTTAATGATAACAAGGTTTTAGCATCAAACAATCAACAACAAATATATTTTCAAAAAAATATCATCTTCTTCAAATCGAGATATATATATAGATCGCAAGAGTGGATGTATAGAAGAAAAGATCCTATAACCGAAAAGATTACGGAAGAATTCTTACACAGATTGGAGCAATTCATGAGTTTTGCATCGATGCAGCCTTTGTGTCAAGAACGCGGGACAATGTTATGTCCATGCAAAAAATGCAAAAACATGAAGTATCGAAGTCAAGAAATTGTTTGCAAACATCTTTACAAGGTGGGTTTCGTTAAGAATTACGAAATTTGGTTTTTTCACGGTAAAATTGCAACGTTAGAAATATTGTGCAAGAATCACAAGTAGAAAGAAATGAAGAAGTTATTTATAAAACATCAACGACCAATCCATATGTGGAAATGGTGTCAGATACTTTTCTTGGAATTGTTAATGAACAAACGCGTGAAGATGCCGAACATTGATGCACGTTGATTCTTCAACCTATTGGATTCGGCGAAACAGCCTTTATATAAAGGTTGTCGTGAAGGTCACTCTCGCTTATCTTTATCTTCAATATTGATGAGTATAAAAATATACTACAATCTTTCTGAAAATTGCATGGATTCATTTTACAAAACCATGCGTGAATATTTACCGAAAGATAATCAAGCTCCTGAGACATACTACGTAACAAAGAATGTGTTAAAAGATTTATGAATGTCACATGAGAAAATTGATGTTTGTATAAACTGTTGCATGTTGTTTTGGGGAAATGATAAAGACTTGTCGGAATGCAAGTTTTGTGGTGCAAGGAGATTTCGGCCAAAAAAACCATATTTACATAAATATGAACCATACAAGAAAATGTTTTATATGCATGTAGCAAATAGGTTGAGAAGGTTATTTGAATCGAAAAAAACCGCTGCGGCAATGAGATGGCACGCAGAACACTCGACGGTCGAAGGTATATGCAACATCCATCGGATGACAAGGCTTGAAAAGATTTCAATGAAATATTTCCTGAGTTCGCGTATGAAACGAGAAATGTTTATCTTTGCTTGTGCACCGATTCTTTTAATCCATATGGACAATCTGGAAGTCAATATTCTCTATGGCCGGTGATTTTGTTTCCGTATAATTTGCCTCCCGATATGTGTTTGAAGGTAATGTTTCTGACGTTGTTGATTCCAGGACCATAACATCCGAAGAGAAGCTTCGATTTATTTTTGCAGCCTTTAATTCATGAATTAAGACATTTGTGGAATAAATGAATTCTTTCTTATGATGTCAGTATGAAGCAAAATTTCACATTGAAAGCGGTCTTGTTGTGGACAATTAGCGAGTTTCCTGCCTATGGAATGTCATCTGGATGGAGCACGCATGGAAGATTGGCATGTCCATATTGTATGGAGGATAAGATTCATTTCCACTAGTACATGGTAAGAAACCATGTTGGTTTAATTGTCATAGAAGATTTCTTCCTCGTGGACATGCTTCCCGGAAAGATAAAATACATTTTTGAAAGAACGTGGTACAAAAAGAAGAGGCGCCATGCATGCAAACCGGAACATAAATCCTTTGCGAAAGATTAAACACAATGGGCGATTTACAAGAATCGGTAGAATGCGGTGGAGATCGTGGGCATCGTAACCCAAAAGGCCAATGTGAATTACATATCTGGTATAAACGTAATATATTTTGGGAACTACCATATTGAAGATCATTGATATTACGTCATAATTTAGATGTTATGTATATTGAAAGAAACATTTTCGATAACATCATCAATATTATTTTGAATGTGGTGGGTAATACTAAGGATAATATACAAAAAAGAAAAGGATTGAAGACAATATGCCAATGACCTGAGTTGGAATTAAGAGATGGAAGATCACTTGTCCTAGTATTTAGATTGTCTGGTCCGGCGAAAACGTCATTGTTAAAATGGTTAAAAGAAGACGTTAAGTTTCCAGATAGATATGCATCAGAAATTGCTTGGTGTGTGGATATTGCTGGTTCGAGGCTGATCGGGTTGAAAAGTCATGATTATCACGTTTTCATGCAGCGACTCATTCCAATTGCATTTGTTGAACTTTTACCACAGAATGTTCACGATGTGCTATGCAGAATCATTATATTTTTCCGAGATATATGTTTAAGGAATTTAAAAAGGGATGGCTTGGAATTAATGAAAAACAATATCTCTGATGTATTATGTGCATTGGAAAAAATTTTCCCGCCTTCATTCTTCGATGTCATGAAGCAGTTGCCAATACATTTACCAGATGAGGCAATACTCGATGGGCCTGTTTAATTCAGATGGATGTATCCTTTCGAAAGGTTTTTCTTTCATTTAAAGAAAAATGTAAACAAAGCAGCGGTCGAGGGATCTGTTTTCAAACAATACCTACTGGAAGAAATAACATATTTCAACATATTTTATTTCGAGTCGCATATTCAAACGACAGAACGACGTGTAGCGGATGATCATATAAACTATCTGTATCAATATGATCCGCAGTATGGCATAATTCCTGAGATGTTTACACCGATTAGACGTACAGGAGGTAAATCTGAGGAATATTGGTTAACACTAGAGGAGTATAATCACGTCCACACATATAAATTACTAAATTTTCGAGTGTTATTACCGTTCGAAAGGTACAAAACAA
This sequence comes from Gynandropsis gynandra, assembly GCA_036759665.1. Lineage (NCBI taxonomy): Eukaryota > Viridiplantae > Streptophyta > Magnoliopsida > Brassicales > Cleomaceae > Gynandropsis > Gynandropsis gynandra. Next base: position 46,480,646 of record CM071865.1, on the reverse strand, counting down.
TATTATTCAATCTTTTAAATATATATTTATATATATACAATATTAACGTAGTTTCATTATACAGGATATCTGAGAAAGAAGTACTTGGTACATACCTCATTTAAACGCGAATGAACTCAGAGACATGAAGTTCAACATTATGGCTTGTGATTGAGAGATTACGTAAGTACTCGTGTAATCATCTATTAAAATTAATTGCATTTATTATAAATTATTCATTTGTTTTTATGTTATACGTACAAGTGAAAATATTCGGATGAAAGACTTCCAACGTGATTAAAAGATTTGGCAAATTGTCCTACACGAAATGTTATGTGTTGGCCAATCTTGTTTACTCGCGGCTACACGTTCTACATGTACGAACATGGAAAACATAGAAGCACATACAATTATGATGTTTGTGTTAATAGTGAAATAGAGGATGATAACTTCTACGACATTTGCACCAAATCCTACAAGTGGAATATCTCGGTCTCGTTGTGTTGAAGGTAATGCTTTTTAAATATCAGTTGTTCGACCCAACTGTAGGACGTGGAATACGAAAAACCGATGGGGAGGAATTGACATCAATCCGGCACGACAATATGGTAAGTATGATCCATTCATCATAATAGATCAAGCAGATCAAATATGTTGTGTACAATATCCAAGAACATTGAAACGTCGAAGAGAGAAGTGGTGGGCCATAGTAAAGATCAAGCCACGAGGAATCATAAGCTCAGATGATAAAGAAGATCCGTTGCAATCCGATCATCCGCAACCAATTCATTTAATTGATACAGACAATCGAGAGGAGATTCTCACAAGAACTAACATAGACGGAGAATTCATACGCGATTATGAAGACGTTGAATCGGAAGATCCTGAAGATGAAAACGGAGATGAATTCAATGAACAATCGAAGGAAGACTCGTCAATCGATAAATCTACTGAAGAAGAAATGTAAATACAATAATGTGTAATGTAAATGATGTTCAATGTTTTTAGATGAGTAATGTAATGTAGATGATGTGTAATAGAACAATCGAAATGTAAATACAATCGAATAATATATAAATGATGTTTAATGTTTTAGAACTTCACATGATCTAATACCAACGAACATCCATTCGAATTATTAATCGATGTCCGTTGGAACAAGAAATGGCCTCCGGCACTTAGAAAAGTTTACTAAGTTTTCCAAAATTGTAACGGGTATCCTTCGGAAAATTGTAATGAATGGCCGTTACAATTATTCTAACGGTTATTCTAACGGACATCCGTTAAGAAAGGTTAATGGATGACCGTTACATTTTTTAACGGGAATCCGTTACCAATGCTAACGGGTATCGGTTACACTTTTCCAACAGATGCCCGTCAAAATCATTGTAACGGGAATCTGTTACAATTTTTCAATGGATGCCCATTGCAAGTTGTAGCGGATACCCGTTGCAACAGGAGACGAACTGTCGTCTTGCCGTCCGTTGCCTCGGGAACACACATTTCCTACTGATGCCCGTTGGAATAACAAAACATTGTGTCAATTAATTGCGTCCGTTGAGTTGACGTTTTTCCAACGGGCATCTGTTGGGATTTCTAACGGATGCATGTTGAAATATTCTACATATAAACCGTTGAACAGTTTTATTTTCAACACAATTCAAAACTTAAAAATTCTCTCAAACACTTCCTCTCACACACAAAATCACACTTACAAATCTAAACACGAAAATGAGGGCTAGAAGATTCATAGGTTCGGGAGGAATGTTGGCTGGTTCCGCAGGAGCCCCTGCCCCGCCTCCACCGCCACCATATCACCCTATTTCACCAATATCGGCACATCCAATATTTGATGAAGAGGATGATATGGTGCATATCGACTCCTTAATCAATAATTTGACGGGCGTCCCACCCTTCCAATTATCGATCTTGATCGTCTTCTCGGGATGCTATGGTAAATTTAATGTTATATACTTTTATATTGTTTTACTTTATAAATGTTATCTAATTATTTAATTTTCATGTGCAGGTCTGGCGTGGATGATGTTCTAAAACATAGGAATAACAACATCATCCAAGGGTCCTTACAGGACCAACTCTATTATTCTTGGCATGTTACGCCAGAAGTCATACGCTGCCGATTGTGGTTCACCTTTATCGTAAGTTTATTTCAAATTACATTTTTATTTAAAATGATTATTTATATATGTTATAAACTAACTCATTATATAATTTATTTTGCAGCTCACATACAGATGGTGGAAGAAAGGATGAGCTGCGCATCTACATGGCTTGGATGCGCAATATGCAGGCTCGTATGCGCTTGATGATGAACAACGCCAAGCGCAACTACTACACCAAGAATCGCAAACCGAATTGGGCAACAGATGAGGTTTTCAATAAACGTATTCAACATTGGGCGTCCGAAGACTTCAAGGCCAAAAGCGAGAAGGCCAAAAAATGTCGATACGGCGAGAAGGTTCCCGGAGATGGTCCGAATCGACATACTTTGGGATAAAAAACATTCTCGAAGAGGAGGCAAGAATTGGTAAATTTATTATTATTTAAATTTTTTGTTTTTTACAATATTTATCTAATTAAATTTATTTTATATCACAAATGCAACGTATAGGAAGAGATCCGACTCTTCTAGAGCTGGTAATGGAAACCCACGCCAAGAAGAAGCCGATCTTTGGGGAAGAGAGCTACGAATCCGAACTCGTCGACCCTTGAGTGGAACGAACTGTGAAAGCTGTGGGAGAAGATCACACAACAATCACAAACTTGCGGTTCAACACCCGACGAGCTCAGTCCTTTACAAAAGGACAAAATTTATTTGGAGGTAAAAATTTATTATGTTATCTTTTGATTATTAATAAAATATTTTGTAAAAAATTTATAACTCTATTTTTTTTGTTTTGTAGTCAGTTAGACCGTATAAGGGGCGTCTATACGGTCTCGGGGCACTTCAAAAAGATATCGTCGAGGATGCCACGATGGTACCTCCCATGGTCCAAGAGAGCTACACGCAAGAATGGTGTATCGAGGATCTCAAAGCACAACTTCGAGACACTCAAACCCTACTACAGGCAACACGATCAGAAATACAACACATGGCGAGCGTCATAGAGTTGCTATCCGGCTAGGCGATGGGATCAACACCGTGGCAAGAATAGGGTATCGATTCGGATGCAACGCCTTCCAGAGGTGCTGGTGACCACAGAGATGATATCGACCCAACCGACTTGAATGAAATGTAATAGAATTAGGTTTAAGTTTTTTGTAAAAACTTTTATTATCTTAATTAAAAACTTTTATTTTTTGTAAAATCTTTTTATTTTTTTTTATTTTGTAAACAATTTTCCCGCCAAATGGTAACGATTACCCGTTGTATACTCGCCATTTTGTAACGGATGCCCGTTGTCATTTCCCCCGAGTTTGCAACGGATACATATTGAAAATTTTGAATTCCCATTCTTTTTTTTGCAATGCGGTGGCAACGGAATATTTTAACGGGTGTCCGTTGTAATTTTTTAACGGGCATCTGTCACACTTATTTCAACAGGCATCCGTTACAAATTGCCAACGACGTCATCTATTGGACATCCGCCACAAATTTTCAACGGATATTATCCATTAGAACACCTTTGGGAATCACAACGGATCCCGATTTGTAACGCACGTTTCCCAACGGGTTCAGATCTGTTGCCATCCATTGGGAATTGGTTTTTGCAACGGATTTTGGGCGATTTCCAACGGATAAGTCCGTTGGAAATCGCTTGTTTTTTGTAGTGAGAGGAATAAGAGCAATGAGGTTGAAAATCAACATCAAAGCTCACAACGAATTGATGAGAGAGGCGTGCAAGAGGTCTCGATAAACTTTATTTTTCATATCGTACTTATTTTTTATGTATTATGATTTTATGCATCTTATTTTGTTATATGGTCTGAACCACTTTTATTTCAAAATAAAACATTTATTTTGTTTTATAAATGTGTTTGAGCGATGATATATGTAGCATCCTCTTGTAGGTGATGGTGGACACTCCTAGTCCCGATGTTATTTAGGGATGGGAGTATTACAAATTGGTATCAGATCTTGTTTTTCATTTTCGTATTTTATCGTTACGACTTTAAAATGTTTTACGAAATCTCTTAATAATGCCATGAAAATGTAGCATACTGATAACACGTAATCCGTAGTAGTTTTTATATCATTCTTAGGTCTAGTTTTTAGTAGATTTATTAGATTTCATTCATTTATCGAGTTTATTCGAGGATTTCATCTACATTTCGTGTTTTGTGTAGGAAACGAAGACATGTCAAGAAACACGAGAGAAATTGGCAATTTAACCCCAAAATGACAAGGTTCAGCTTGTGCAAGACCGTGGATTGAAGAGAACGTGCAAACACCGAGCGAAAGGAGCGAAAACATCATTTTAGGTCGTGCACGCTCGGGCATTAGAAGAGTGCCCGCTCGGGTAATTGATGCCATGACAACCCCGTAGCTCTACACGACTCGGGTGCTCAAGGAACATAGCCGGCATGTGTGCCCGATCGGGTGGCTAAGGAGTGCCCGCTCGGGTTAATGGTCATCAAGATGTGCCGAAGGTTTGCAC
>CM071865.1:46440154-46462097 GCA_036759665.1 Gynandropsis gynandra | reverse complement strand
GAGCATTGTAGGAGCCCTACAATACCTCACCTTCACACGCCCGGAGATTCAATACGTAGTCCAACAATTGTGCCTTTTTCTTCATGATCCGCGTGAACCTCACTTACACGCCATGAAACGGGTGCTACGCTACGTCAAAGGAACTACGACCTATGGTCTACAGGTTCGTCCGTCTCACACTCATCGCCTTACGGCTTATTCCGATGCAGATTGGGCGGGCTGCTCTGATGGACGACGCTCAACGTCCGGGTACTGCGTGTTTCTCGGAGATAACCTAATCTCCTGGTCCTCCAAACGACAACCGACGGTTTCCCGATCAAGTGCAGAAGCCGAGTACAGGGCCGTGGCAAATGCCGTGGCCGAGACTTGCTGGATACGCAACCTTCTAACGGAGCTACACTGTCCCCTTGCTACGGCCACAGTGGTCTATTGTGACAATATTTCCGCTGTCTACCTCTCCAATAATCCCGTGCAACACCAACGCACGAAACATATTGAGATCGACATCCACTTCGTCCGCGAGAAAGTGGCCCTAGGATCTCTTCGAGTGTTCCATGTCCCGTCCTCACGACAATTCGCGGATATCTTCACCAAAGGACTCCCTGCTGTGCTATTCCACGAGTTCACATCCAGTCTTTGCGTCACGCCAGCCTCCGCTTCGACTGCGGGGAAGTGTTAGTTAGTATACAAGATCATAGATATTTTTGAATATTATTGTCTTGTTATTAGTTTCCTTATTTGTCTCATCTATTGTAGTTTAAATATGTAACCTTAACAATAATCAATCAATCAAGAATCATTCCTAATTACAATCATAGGATTGAACACATAACTTTGCTTGAATTCATTTGATACACCTTGTGTAAATACGGTCAACGTCTCATGTGATACACCATATGTAAATACAATCAATGTTTGTAAATTTAATAAATACTTGGCCACCCAATATATCCCAATAGTTCGCCCGAACCGAAAAATCGTGTAATGCATAGTTTAACATACATAGATTATTCTTATCTGAATAAAAAACCCTCATAACTTTACTATTCTCACATACCTTATACGTATTTCCAAAATCTAGCTCAATGGTATACAAATATTTTATATACTTGGATTGATTGTTTTCCTATGATTGGCACTCGACCTTTGGCTTTAACGTTCAACGCATGCATTTCAATTGTAATTGAAGCTCGAGTCGAACGCTTCTACTATTAAACATGTATTTAGTCAATCGTTAAACATGCTTTGTCGAGTATAATTTTTCCTCATCCTGAATTTAAATTCATTTTTAATTTATTATTTTAAATTACATACAATTTCTGTTTTATTTTGGGAAACTATATTAATTTTAACTTCAATAATTTCAAGATTGAAGTATCACTCTTTTAATTGAAAAAGGGTCACTAACAATGTATTCCGATTATCTCACATCAAATAAAAATTATATATATATGTATATATTATATACGTTCCAAATAATAAATTAATCTATAAAAAATAATATAACATCACAATATAATTAATTCGATACTATCAATTAAACTTGACAACGGCATTTCAAAAGCAACTATATCTCCAAACATGTTCCGACAAATCTCCTTAACCCATGTCTATTTCAAAGATGGATTTAGTCCTGAATTATATTTTACTCTGCCAAATCTTTGGACATTTACCTTGTAACGAGAAGCATCCTTTTGCCTCGTGTATTAGAATAGATATAGGTTTCAACTTCCCTTCTATGTTTCATGCTTTCGTATAAAAATAAATAAAGGAAAGCACCATATGTTACGATACTACATTTTGTATAGCTGTCTATTTGAAATAATTACCTTTGATAAAGAAATAAATACTTTATTTAAATGTAATTTGTGTTAAATGAAGATTTGTAGGAAAATGTCTATTCCCTTTAAACTATCGCACTTTAATCCTATTCACCTTTGAATTTTTTCATCCTATTCCCTTTGATTTTAAAAATTTATCTTATTTTCCTCTATTAAATATCCATTAATTTTTCTGTTAAATTTTTTTAAAACGGTCTATTTCCCCTTAAATTATATGATTTCTAGCCAATTTCTCCAAATTTAATGAATTCTAGCTTATTCCCTCCGAATTATATAATTTCAAACCTATTTCCTTCCAAACTATAAAACGTGTGAATCTAAATATTGAATATTATTTCAAATGTGATATAATTTGAGAGAAAATAGATTGTTTTTTTAAAAAATTAACAGAAAAATGAACGGATATTTAACGGAGAGGAAATAAGATGAATTTTTAAAATTTAGGAAGAATATGATGAGTAATTATAGGATGAAGAGAAAGTTCATGGAAAAATATGATTAAAATACCATAATTTAGAGGAAATAGATATTTTTTTTCAAATTTGAATTTAATGATATAAATGAAGTCATTAAAGATGAAAAATATCTGTTATAAATTGTTGAACTGTATTAATGTTTGTCATTGGATTGCAGTCGAAATATTTCATCACATTATTTATTGATGTATTTTTAAAAACATGTGAAAATTACCATCAATTATTTGTTGATATGTTGTTGAAAAATTTGCATCGATATTTTAACAAACTGTGGACGAGAATTCTAGAATTTTTAATGGATAAGTACTTATATTTTAAAAAAGATAGATTTTTATCAACAGATAATATTGATAGCCACGAAAATATTTGAAAATGATATATTAATATTTAGAGATTTTAGAAAGTATTTATATAATAAAGTGTCAGAATGAGGGTAGAGAATCTTCTACAAGATTGTGGTCAAAAGGGGAGTGATTCTGAGTTAAGAGCTTAAAATATAAGAAATGTGACTTTCACGGAAACCATAAAGACAACATAGGGATACTGATACCGATGTGGAACAGACAAACCTTTGTGTATTTGTTTTCACTCCTCTCAAGCATTTTATGAGTTCCATCAATTATTTTTTCTCGTATTCCTATGTCTTGGTACACATTAAATTTTTGTCCCTTTTATATGTTCTACATACATTGTCTACATTTTTTTAGTTTTTTCTTTAAATTTGGAACCGTATTATTATACTTCGGGTATTCATAATTAATTATCAAATTATGGTATTGTTGTGATTCTATTAATTATAAATAAAAATTTGAATGGAGAGAATATCAAAGGTGTCTTGCTTCACATAAATCCTCGTAAATTTAACAATAAAAAATAAAAAAGATAAATTTGCCCTTAATTTTGTACGTGAAAACACACACGTTTTGACAGTTTTTTCGAAACAAAACTTATTTCAAAATTGAGACCAAAACATTTTTGACGTAAAACCCTAGAAAGCGACTCACTGAGACTTCTAACCCTCTTCGACTCAAGAGGCTCATAGGGTCTCAAGGATCCCTTGAGTTGCAAGGTTTGCTTGAGTCTCATTGAGTCGTTTGAGTTGAAGAGGGTTAGGAGTCTCAGTGAGTCGCTTGTGACTCATGACCCTCTTCAACTCAAAAGACTCTAGGTCGCAAGGATCGCTTGAGTCGCTTAAGATGAAGGGTTGCTTGAGTCGCAAGGGTCGCTTGAGTCGTAAGGATCACTTGAGTCACAATGGTCGCTTGAGTCGCAATGGTCGCTTGAGTCGCTAGGGTCGCTTGAGTCGCTAGGGTCGCACGGATCATTTGAGTCGGTAGAAGTCGAATGTATTCTTATATGGTCATTTTACAGGTGCCGCCCCAGTCGAATTTTGTCTATAAATTCAAGCACAAGGACAGAATACCAAAGATCACCACCAAGTGTTATCCTCACGAGAAAATAAAGAAGTTGAGAGGAATCTTAGATTAATATGAGTTGCATTATTTCAACGAGGAGCCACAATTTAGGCATATATTCCATTTCCAATGTGATTCCATCTTGACGAAAGGTCAAATGTCTGTCTTATTAAATTACTCCGTGGTTGTATAAAACAACAAGGAATTGTGGTTCTTCGTAAACGGTGTTCCCATCTGGTACTCTATAATGAATCATACACTAATTACCGGATTGAATTGCAAACTCTATCCTAGAGGATGCGAGTCTAAAAGGGATGATACATCCATGTTGAATAATTTCAACCGGTGAAAAGGTGATCGTCACACAAGTGAGTGAAAGCTTGTGAAGGTGAAGAATTCCGCCGACCGGAAGAGGTTCACAACTTTGATGGTATTGTGGCAAGTTCTGGATTACAAGTCTTCATCAGACAATTCTATAAACCATGATCTAATTGACATGGTTGATGACTGAATTTGGTGAACGCTTTCTATGGAGGCTTTAATCATTCGAGAAACTTGTAGATACTTGTCACAAGCACGTTAGCAGAGAATCACTGAAACCAAAATGGTATTGTGGTGGTTTCATGATCCCACTCATGGGTCGCAATGGGTCATAAATGAAACAATACCGAGATGAAACACATACATACCGATAATAAAAATAACAGTAAATCACAATAATAATACAAAAATCAAGTTTAAGTTCAAGAGAATGAACCCGAACAATAATTACTGAAATAAAATAATGTTGTTGTTAGACCCTGTTGGAGGGACATACCGAAACACAAGTGTTGTTCCATTGGAGACCAGTTCGAATCGGAGGGAACATCCCTTGTTTTGTCCATGTTCATGACAAAATATTCTCCAACCCCGTGATACAAGCAACACCATGACTCAAGGGTCTCAAATCTAACGATAACGCCTTTCCTCGATTGTTCATCATCATTATTCTACATCGTCTACCGATAAGGCCATTTGACCTCGCAAACCCTATCGAAAGGTTTTGCACCATCACCCAAGTTCATTAATAAAACGATTAAAAATCGAATAAAGAACCAAAGTGATATAGATGAATCGGTTTGAGGTCATTAACCAATGCATCTACGACTAGATTTGAATGCGTGGCAGTTGCCATGAAATATGTCTGAGTGGAAGAAGATGACCCTACTTCCGCGTTTGATGATGATGATGATTATGCATATTGCAGATTATACATATCGTCTTCGAAACCAGTGACGTGAAAACTATATCACCTTCGTGACGAAAAACTATGAAATCTCCAATACGAAAATCATAGTCCTTGGAGAAATCTTTCCATCCATCAGTGAATGCAGAGCTATCCAACTTGACAAACGTGAAAAAGTCACAAACACTACAAAAAGTAAAAAAAGGTTTCAAAAATTCACAAAGGTCACAAAATTAAAAACGTCACATTTCAAGATTGACTCAACGCCATCACCTAGTTCACTTGCAACTCGTGAGTGACTGCATAGAGATCGAATATGCCGATTACCAAGACCTTGAGTAATATAGAGACAACACGATGCCCGAGATCCACCATACGACCTTCGTGATGAAGGTCACAAAGGTCATAAAGATTTTTCATAGAATTTAGGGTTAGAGACGTAGACTAATAGAGGAGAGAGATGGGATTCTCCCGATTCAATTTCAAATGGGTGTGATGGTAAGGCTTACAAAACTTGATGAAACATTTCATAGTAGAGAGATGGATGGACAGATGAGAGTGTGTCGTAGACATACGTATTAAAAAAAGTATAGCTGGTCACATGGGTCACATGGGTCGGAAGACAGGATTCGAACATCGAAATGACGAGTCACAAGGGTAATATGGGTCGGAAGGGTCACATGGGTAACAAGGGTCCCATGGGTCGCATGAGTCGAATGGGTTCCTATCTAAAAAAATATGCATCGTTCTAATTTATTCATTTTAAGGGTCGCACAAGGGTCATATTAGGTGGCATGAGTCCGATGGATTTCTGTTTAAATAAATATGTATCATTCTAATTTATTCCTACTAAGGGTCATACAAGGGTCGCAAGGGTAGCATAAGTTAGATGGGGTTCCGTTTAAATAAATATACATCTTTCTAATTTATTCCTATTGAGGGTCATATAAGGGTTGCAAGGGTTGCATGAGTCGAATGGGTTCCCGTTTAAATAAATATGTATCGTTCTAATTTATTCCAACTGAGGGTCACACAAGGCTCATATTCGATGGCATGAGTAGGATGGGGTCGCATTTATGCATGTTCTAATTTAGATTCCTCATTTACATTTTTTTCCATTTACCATCATACAGAAATAAATCTCTATGATTTTGTCATCCACCAAATCCATTACACCTGTAACAAAAACATAAAAAAGGTAAATTTTGTGACCCACTGCGACCATATGTTTCAATTTCAATATGACTCTGTGACCTAGTGCGACCGTGCAACTTGATGAGACTTTGTGACAGAATGCCACTATATGACCCACTCCGACAGTGTATTTCAATATTAATTTATCACCTAGTGCGAATGTGCGACTCAACGAGACTTTGTGATCTAGTGCGTCTCTGTGACCCACATCGATCATGTGATTCAATATGACTATGTGACCCAGTGTGAATGTGCGACTCGATGAGACTCTATGACCCAGTGCAACCATGTGTTTCAATATCACTTTGTATCCAGTGCAACCGTGCAACTCGTTCAGACTCTATGACCCACTGCAACCATGTGTTTCAATATGAATCTGTGACCTAGTGCGACCGTGCGACTCGATGAGACTCTGTGACCCACTAAAACCATGTGTTTCAATATGACTTTGTGACCCAGTGTGACCGTGCAACTCGATGAGACTCTGTGACCCAGTGCGACCGTATGACTCGATGAGACTCTATGACCCACTACGATCGTACAACTCGATGAGACTCTGTGATCCACTGTGATCATGTGTTTCAATATGACTCTGTGTCCTAGTCCGACCGTGAGACTCGACGAGACTCTGTGCCCCACTGCAACAATGTATTTCAATATAAATCTATGATCCAGTGCGATCGTGAGACTTGATGAGACTCTGTGACCCACTGCGACCATGTGTTTCAATATGAGTGTGTGACCCAGTGCGACAGTCCGACTCGAAGAGACTATCACTCATTGCGATCATTTGACATTTCACTTGGTGACTTATTTTGACTACATCTCGTTTTGAAAAAAGGAGAATCAAATCTATTCATATTACTCACTACTCAATCGAGTTATCCAATTCACAAAAGAAGCACGAAAAGTATAAAAGAAACACGAAAAACTCACTATATACACCCTTTTTTGTCTGTGGAACGTGTTTAATTGCAAACTTCTTTGTCGACAAAAAAAAAAGATTTCAATCTATTCGTGGCAAATCTGATGATGATTTCAAGCTACTCGCGCTGAATCTGATGTGGTGTGGAAGAATAGTAATTTTCGCTCTACAAGAGAGAGGGAAATCGAGGTGGTTTGGATGAGAGAGAAAAATTTTCAATTAAAGAACAAGAGCGATATGGGTTATCAATATTTTAAGGATAGATTTAAAGATAGATTTTTATTTGCGGAAAAAGTAGGATTGAAATCCTAATAAAAATTCAAGTGTATTTTTGAAGTTGCTCTGTTAAAATATGATAATAAGTAAATTCTAACAATAAATTTACTTATCACATCCTCCAATCTTTGTTTAATCTATTTTGATAGTCTAACAAATGAGTGTTTAGCATTGTTTAGCATCATTTTGTGTCTATAGTTTCATCTAATATTTTTAATATGCGAATTTTAATATATCATTCAAATAACTACGATGAAATATTTCACATTGTATAATAAACACGACAAAGTAGTTTTTTGTGTGCCAACCATGAAAGTATTTGAAGTATCTCAATCATATATCAGACCTACACAACTTTAAAAAATTGATTTTGTCCAAAACAATATTGTTGTTTTTTAGACGGTGAAAAAGTTTTATAATCGATAATTTAATGTAATTGGATGACAAAATACATATAAATTCATAGAAGTGGAGATATTGATTTTGTCAATACGTTTTTTCAAAAACTTTCGAACATATGACAAAAGAAGAGACGTTAAACAACTAAAGTTGAGTAAATTGTATATGAGTAATAATAACAAGACTATAAAGAATCCCACGTCTAAGAAATATTCCGAGTATTTTTATGACCTCCGTTTAAATGTTAGAAATTATAAAAACATGTAGTTTAAAGCTGAATCCATGCAAGTATTGGTGGTAGAAACATACATATTTATGAGTCCAAATTAAACCAGAACCATTCAGTTTCCAGCTTCTCATAGAAACGGAATCTAGAAGGGCTATTTGTCATTTTCTTTGGCCGTTTCTCTGTCATATTATTGCATATATGAAACACAAAGCATATTGTTATATTTATATAGTTAGATGTATACATATATACGTGTATGTATATATTATTTATTTAAGTTACATGGCATTGCTCTAAAACATACTTTCGATTGAGAGCATCTAGGCTTGTAGCTCACGGGGATGCCTCGGAATCTTCGAAGAAAGTAAAACGAAGTAAAACAACAAGAATGTTCGTCGTTGGAAACCATTTTGTATCACCAATTTTTTATTACGAAAAAAGGTTTTATCTAATAAACAATTAGTTTTTATTAGAATACATAATCAGTTTTATTGATCTATTGAACTCTAAATTGCTTTAGATATAGTATTACGACTTATCATAAACTCCACTTTTTCTTATTTTATTATTTTATAAAAGCTTAATAAAATCTTCCAGTTTATTACGTTTCTTTGGTCCAGATCTTAACGTTAATAAAGATTCGCCAAAATAACAATAACCTTGTGTTATGTTATTCATATCAGCCAGTGCACAAATCTTCATGCAGTCCATGTGAATTTGATCCATCGTAACCATTTTTCAAATAATTTAAAAAATTTGTGTTATAAAAGAGCTTTTTTCCTTAATAATAGTAAAATAAGGATCAATGGCTGGCGTAAACTATCATTCACATTCTTCTTAAATCTTATTTTTGTTAGGCGGAATATCAGAAATACCCTCAAAGGGCTAAATCACTTCAAAAATACCCTTCCCCAAAATAATTATTAAATCCGAAAAATAAAAACTGAGGAAAAGACAAATTTGCCCTTAACGTTCGAACGTGGAAAAATGTAAGTTCGACAGTTTTTCGACGTGAAAAACTGTCGAAAACGAGAAAGCCGAACAGTTTTTCGCCGTGAAACCTGTTTAAAAGTTGATAGCAAGAAAGAAATAAGTATTTCGAACTTGAGAGGGAACGATTTGAAGTTGGCGAACAATTTGAAGTTGGCGAGAAGGAAACTGGCGAAGAGAGCACGAAGAGAGCACGAGTCAATCTTCAATGGCGTCAATAAGTGTAGGTAGTTCGATTTCTAGGGTTTTGCAAGCTTTCGAGTCACAAAATGGTTTATTGATTTGAAATGGGTGTCAGTGTCAGTGAGTCGGTTAGGTCGCAAGGGTCGCAAGGGTCGCAGGAGTTGCATGAACATCTTCGACTCCGTGAGTCGGTTGAGTAGCAAGGGTCGCAGTAGTTTCATGACCATCTTAGACTCAGTTTATTGATTTGAAACGGGTGAGTGTCAGTGTCAGTGAGTCGGTTAGGTCGCAAGGGTCGCAGGAGTTGCATGAACATCTTCGACTCCGTGAGTCGGTTGAGTAGCAAGGGTCGCAGTAGTTTCATGACCATCTTAGACTCAGTTTATTGATTTGAAACGGGTGAGTGTCAGTGTCAGTGAGTCGGTTAGGTCGCAATGGTCGTTTGAGTGTCGCGGAGTGTCTGAGGGTCGTTTGAGTCGCATGGGTCGCACACGTCGGTTGAGGGTCGCACGGGTCGGTTGAGTCGCATGGGTCGGTTGAGTCGCATGAGTCGCTTAGGTCGGTAGAAGTATAATGTATTCGTAATTGGTCATTTTGCAGGAAAAAGGGACTAAGAGGAAGGAGTGCGTGAGTGATGCTGATGCTGATGCTGCAGTCCCTCTGACACTGGAGAAGAAATTAATAGGGGAAATAAGGAAGTCGGAGAAGAGAATCATCAACGCCGTAAGAGACCTTCTAAGGGATGTCGAGATTCATGTGCCTAATCCAAAATCAAAGGCTGCCGAGAAAGTTGCGATCACCGAAACCCAATCTTCCGACACTGTTGGTGATTTTGCTTTTGAATTCCTTCGACGTCCAAATCCAGTGTCAAGAAACCTTGCTCCTGATGGAGTTCCACCAAGTAAGTAATATTTAGTGAAAAGGTCATTGGAGTGTCAATTTCCATCGAGACATATAAGTCGTAGGGTCGCATAAGCCGTAGGGTCGTTAGAGTCGTAGGGTCGCATAAGCCGCAGGGTCGTTAGAGTCGCATGGGTTTCATATGTCGCATGTGTCACTGGGTCGCTAAAGTCAAATGGTCGCATGGGTCGCATAGGTCGCATTGGTCCCATTGGTCGCATTGGGATAATAGGTCGCATGGGTCGCATGGGTCGCATAGGTCGCATTGGTCCCATTGGTCGCCATATGTTTAATGAGGTAAATTTTATGCAGGTGCTGGACCTTTATCGAAGGAGTCTGCGCCATATGTTGAACCTCCGCCGGCGAAAAGAGCAAGAACAATTCAAGAACCCGAAAAAACGGTGGTTCAAGAACCTGAGGAGTTTGTGTGGAATCCCAGAGGATTAGTAAAGGGCTTGATAACCCGATTTCCTTCGTTCACTGATGCTAGCGGTGAAAAGTTGACTAAGCTATATTGGTTCCTGAAGGCACCTCGACATGAGCGGTGGTGGATATCTGAGCTAGATATTCCCCGGGGGCCAAAGTTTTGGGAGATTATATTAAAGGCCAACGCATGGCTTGAAGATGAAGTAAGTTTTTTTAAACCCTTAGTCTCACGGAGTTTTGTGTCATATGCATTCCTGTGTGTTAATTTTTTTTTGCAGCAATTGGATGAGGCGTTGATGGAGCTGTCTTCTCGCTTGGCATCGGATCCCAGCGCGTATCAGAATTATTACGTTTGTCCTGTTGCTTTCATGCAGACGCTCTCGATGTGGACGTACGAGGATATGGAAACTTTGCCGGAAAAGCTTAGTCAGTTTTTGAACGCCAACCCACCAATTAGTGATTATGAAGGTTTTGTCTCGGTTCTAAACATTCCATCGATAAATAATCGATGGGTAGGATGTCATTGGGTAGCCATCAAAGCGGATTTCAAAACCCGATGCATCACGGTATACGACTGCAGGATGAGCCTTAAGGAAACACATATCGATCCGGTGATTGAGAGGATAAGAAAAGCTGTCCCCAAGATGCTCATTCTCGGAGGGTTTCCTTCTTTGGCTTCTGGAGAAGATGAATGGAGGTATGTGTATTATGATGGTCTGCCACAGAACCAAAGCGGGAATGACTGTGGTGTTTTCTCCTATAAATTCGTAGAAGCCTCGTTATCAAAGGATATGGATATGTTTCTTCGTATTTGCGACGACAAGGTTACTTCCATGCGTGAGAAGATGGCGGCTGATATATATAGTAATGGAGAACGTATCTATGAACCCGAAGATGACTAAATTGATATATGGTACATTGTTTTTTTTGGACTGGTAGATGTGAACATTTGGTACATTTTTTTTAATATTTGGTACATTCTTTTTTCTATTATTTGGTACATTGTTTTTTTTATAATATTTGGTACATTGTTTTTTTTCTAATATTTGGTACAAGGGTCACAGAGCCTCATACGACCCTTGCGACCCATGCGACCCATTTGACCCTTGCGATCCATGCGACCCTTGCGACCCATGCGACCCATTTGACCCTTGCGATCCATGCGACCCTTGCGATCAATACATTCATTCATTCAAGACCTATATTAAAAGGTTCTTTAATGTGGTCAATGCATGCACCTTGGTTAAAACGGAGTTCATTTATTTTTCGTTGAATATGAGTTTATAAATAGAGGAGGAAAAACCGAAAAGCTACAACAATTTGTAGCACCAAATCATCTCTTGTGTTGTCATTAAGGTCCAATACACTGGTAGGTAGGGGACGTAAGGTGAATAGAGTTGAACATTGGAATAAACTTTTCAATAAACCTTCGATCGATTCCACATAATAGACGAAAGTTGTATGAAGCCAACACGACGAATTTTAACTCATGCTCAGGTAAATCACTTGAATTTGTTCGAAAGATTAAATTTTTATTATCTTAAGACGAGTTTTTTTTACTTAGTTTCTCTTGTTCAGGTTTATCATCTATTACGTAGAATCGATCGAAGGTTTATTGAAAAGTTTATTCCAATGTTCAACTCTCTTCACCTTACGTCTTTCCCCGTTACACCAAATGGTTACCGAGTGACGGAACTTGTTCAAGCATTCACGGGGAGTCGATTAGTATTCGTAAGAAAGTTTTACTCTTGATCATTTACATGAAAGATGCTTCATTTACTTTGATTTTACTTTGATTTTTCTCATCTCTTGTGTTGTAGCATTAAGGTCACATACAGTGGGATGGTAGGAGACGCAAGAAGGTCCAATACACTGGACCTTCTTGCGACTCCAACTATCCCAGTGTATTGGACCTTCATACGACCCTTGCGATATCGTCTCTCGTATGTTATCATCGTCTTCATCTTTTGTCATCGCCTTCATTTCTCATCTTCATATTTGTTTTATCTCCACCCTTAGCTTCATCTCTCGCATTCGCCGTCACCTTTGCCCTTGTCTTGGTCAAACATCATCCTCACTCGACAACCATTTTCTATATTTTGTTTGTTTTATATTGTTTGTCATTGTAAGTTTGGTATTGTGAATTTAATACTTATAGATATCTTTTATAAATACTATACTTTATTTATTTATATGTTTTTTATAAAATTAAGTACTTATAAATATTTGGAATTAAGTATTTATATTATAATTACATTAAATAAAAATAAAATATATATATCCGCCTAGCCAGTCTAGACACCGCCTAGGCCCCGCCTAGGCGTTCTGGACGCTAGGCGCTGGGTGTCCGCCCGCCTAACGCCTAGCGCTTTCTTGGACCTTGGACAAAATTAACAAAGAGAAAAGAGTACACGCGAGTCATTTACCTAATTATTAACCGTTGCGAGGTTGGCTTCGGCTTGAAGGACGATACATATATTAGTGACTTCACGTGGACTTGAATACTCGTCTTGAACATGAACGGCCACGAGGATCCCGATGATTGCTTCCTTACGCTTCGTAGCTTTGGCTCGGGTCACGAGACCAGCTGGTAGGGTCAAGGCCTCTTCTTCCCTAGCCCTAGCTCGGGTCACAGGACCAACGTCCTTCCGTCGGGTCGCGTCCGCCTTTCGTTGAACTCGTGACGTTTCTTCCGTGGTGTGGATCGCCTCTTCCTTCATGGAGGTCGCGTCTCGGGTCGCACCGGCCGCGTCTTGTGTCGCGCAGGTTACGTCTTCTTTAGCGCTGTTGGTCGTGTCCTCCTCTGCATTATAGGTCGCATCCTCGACGTCATCCAGGATCATATCATGCTCCCCTACTTGAAGAGGATTTTCCCTCAAATCCGCTTGATCTGCGAAAAAAAGGAACCAAGTCAGTAACATTAAAGCTATAACTCACGTTATACTTACCTTGTAAGTCGAGTTGGTAGAAGTTGTTGCTGATTCTCTTGGTCACTGAGAATGAGCCGTCGATCTGAGGCATTAATTTGGACTTCCGCTCGTTCGGGAATCGTTCTTTTCGTAGATGAACCCAAACTTGGTCACCGGGCTCAAAAGTCATTTGTTTTCGTCCTTTGTTGGCCTGTTTCACATAGAGCTTTGTCTTCTCCTCTATGTTTTTCCTCGCCTTTTCATGAATCTGTTTGACCATCTTGGCTTTTCTCTCTCCGTCCATACTAACTCGATCACTTGATGGCAAAGGCATCAGATCCAATGGTGAAGCAGGATTGAACCCATACACAATTTCAAAAGGAGAAAATTTGGAAGCAGAATGTACAGTATGATTATAAGCAAATTCAGCATGTAGTAAACATTCTTCCCAAGTTTTCAAGTTCTTCCTAACAATTGCACGTAATAAAGTTCCTAGGGTTCGATTTACTACTTCGGTTTGACCATCGGTTTGTGGATGAAAAGTCGTAGAGAAAAATAATTTAGTTCCTAACTTGAACCACAAAGTCTTCCAGAAATAGCTAAGAAACTTAGTATCCCTTTAGAAAACTATCGTACTAGGCATGTCATGCAAACAAACTACCTCTTTAAAGAAAAGCTCACCTACATGCAATGCATCATCAGTCTTTTGACATGCTATAAAATATGTCATTTTAGAGAACCTATCTACCACCACGAAAATTGAATCTTCAACATTCTTAGTCCATAGGCAACCCAATCATAAAATCCATAGATATATCAGTCCAAGGGTGAGTTGGCTCGGGTCACGAGACCAGCTGGTAGGGTCAAGGCCTCTTCCTGCCTAGCCCTAGCTCGGGTCACAGGACCAACGTCCTTCCATCGGGTCACGTCCGCCTTTCGTTTAACTCGTGACGTTTCTTCCGCGGTGCGGGTCACCTCTTTCTTCATGCAGGTCGCGTCTCGGGTCGCACAGGTCGCGTCTCGGGTCGTGCAGGTCGTGTCTTCTTCAGCGCTGTTGGTCGCGTCCTCCTCTACATTATAGATCACATCCTTGATGTCGTCCGGATCATATCAAAATGACTAACCTACCTCTCGATATGATCACTCATGTTTATTCTTTATAATCAATGAAAGAATAAATCATTGATTAAACTGTAAGATAACAAAGAACAACAAATTCAATATGAAGTACAATGAATTCAAGTACACAATACTCTAGCCCAAATTATGGATTCTATCTATGTATGTGTATCTCAAGAACAAGCTACAACAAGAAATAAGTTAAAAAAGAAAGGTTAGGGATGGTTGAGTCAATGTCTCGATCAATTTTTGCCATGATCTTGCAATCATTTCGTCTTCGTCAATAATTCAAATCATCATTTTAATCCCATAGTTTTTTCTCTCTTTAGCACTCTCCAAAAGTATGTTTCTTAATTTTTATCTCCTCTCTCTCCTCCAAAACTTTGTTTGGTCAAGTTGGTGTAATCTCGAGCCGGTTAGTTACTATTTTCCCACGTTCTCCTTGTAATTCAGATCAAACTTTGAAAACCTATAGCTTGATGCTTGACCAAGTTTGTAGGAGCTTGATTCGAGCGAATTTATAGGGGTAAAAGGTTCCTTTATTTTGGCTCATTGCTCTATCGAGTTATGAGGTGCTCGGGTTGAGCAAAGTTACGGGGGTGAAAATCTCTCCTTGATTCTAGTCGATTTCATTTACATTCTACCTATGTAATTTTTCGGGGATTTTTGTGCATCTCCTAGTCAAATTTTTTACTGTGTGATAATGAAATCGAACTGAATGGTTTTGTTATTTCATGCCTTGATGCTCGTGTAGTGATGAATTCTTGCTTTACTTCTTTAAAATATTCTCCTTAGTCCATATTGCTTGTAAAATTATAAAATAAAGCAAACAAGGCATAAAAAAAAGAACTCAAGAGACTAAAACCATTCAAAACTAAATAGAATATGCAAGATATAATATAGTGAAATTGACGTGATCAATGAGAACCATAGAAGCTTTGAGAGATGATAACCAAAAATTTAGAAAGTAGAATAGTAGATGATAAAAATTCCGAGAGATCGGTGATGGAATTCGTACAATGAATAACATGGTGAAATGAGTGCGTATTTAGGGTTTTAATAATTTGGAGGAAAAAAAATATGGATAGAGAGACGTGTCTTGCTGGAAACTATGTTTTCGATGGAGTGCATTAGTTTGCATACAGGGCTAAATCGAGCACCCAAATTTCTCAAACTAATAAAAAATAGGCAAGATAATGAAATTTCACGAATGAGTGCTCGAGTTTTATAGTCAAGTTGAGCGTTTTCCCTGTGAAATTTTGAGGTATTAGACAAAAAGGTTCGACATATTAAGAGGTTGCTTTGGCCGAGTGTTTTCTCGGCAGTGAAATTTTGGGTCACATTTTGTGATTTTTGTACATCTAATGTAAGGACAAATTATGGTGTGTGCACACTATTTCTTTCAAGATCTCATCGAGTCCAAAAGAGGCCATGAATGCTTTGATAATAATGTGAGACTTCAAGAGTCGAGTTCGAGGTTTTGGTGTTCGTGTGTGGATGGAGCCTCAGAGAGAGACATTAGGGATTGTGAGGTGTCTATTTCGCGTTAGGATTACCAGGTCAAAGACAATATTGCTACGTGGCCTTAAGATTATGATGGGAGGGGTAACCCGTGCTAGGATGTGGCGAGATCTTATGCGCATTGGAGCCAAGTGGATGGGTTCAATGGACCTTGCGAGCACAACGGGTGTACTGGGATCCAGTTGGATTTTGTGTACGTTGGATCCGAATGATTGGGGTCGGTGGACCTTACGAGTGCTATGGTTGTGCAGGGATTCAGTGGGATCTTACTAGCATTGGAGCTGGGTGGCTGGGGTCGGTGGGCCTCACGAGCGTTACCGATGTGCTAGAGTTCAACAAGACTATGCAAGGACCTATTGTGTTGGCTAGGATGTAGTGCGATCTTTTGAGCATTGTGTCAGGAGGTTATGTCATCTGTACCTCGCCATATACTAGTCTTTGATTATGGGTATTTGTTCGAGTGCATGTTGGATGTACGAGTGTTAATATTTTACATGTGTATACTATAATGTGTATTGAGCGAGCGGTTAGATGTGAAGAGAACGTACATGCATCGGTCTCACTAGGTGTGATTAATCATACTCACCCCTTTATAGACTGTCGTGGATGGATAGAAAATGAAGACACGAATGACAACTAGAAAGAAAGTGTGGAGAGTTATGTTAGATTCTTCCCGCGTATCATTTATTTATGTTTTTAATGTAATTTAATCAATGTCTAGAGACACTATATTTATGTATTTAATTATTTTTAAGCATATTGGTATTAGAGTTTTAATAAAAAATCTTAATTATTATTATTTTGAATATTGATACACGGGCTACCATGGAGAGAATGATAGTAGATACTCCCAGTACCGATGGAAGATTTTAAAGAGCGGGTGTTACAAAGTTGTATCATAGTTGAGATTTTGAAAGTGAATTTCAATGAAGTTATGGAAAAGCATGTATGAAAACTCGTTGTGAGTCTGCACACTACTTGTCAAGTATAAAGGAATACATAAATTTTAGGTAGAATAATAATGGTAGTGTGTATTACATCTTGAACCCTCTTCGACCATGAGATCACCAATGTTATTAGGTTAGATTTTCTCCAAGTAACGATTCATTCTATTGGCTTTAAACCTATTGCCCTTGGCGTATACAAAACTTTTTTTTATGAAGACTTTTGTTAAATACATCCGCTATGTTTTTCTTAATTTATATATAGTTGATGGAAATCATTCCAGTTCTGAGCAAGTGGCGTATTGTATTATGATGCCACTTTACATGCGTTGTTTTCTCATTGTGGATTTGGTTTTTCGTTCTTGTAAGAGCAACCATACTATTACAATATATTCAAGTGCTAATAACAGGTTTTTGCCATTACGCTATTATTTCTAATAAGTTTTTGAGCCACTCCACTTCTCCAGGGATTTATCTAAAACTAAAAATGTCTACTTCCATTTTTGATTCAGCCGTTACGATTTTTTTTGATGATTTTCAAAACACTGTCGCACCACCTAGTGTAAATATATACCCACTTATGGACTTACTATTTGTGTTGTTAGAAATCTAATTTGCATCACAATATCATTCAAACACACGAGAATATCGCGTGTAGTGCTACCCAGTGCCCCTTTCCTAGGTTAAGAGAATATCTACTAAACTGACTTATCGAATATACCAAATCTTGTATTGTACAACTCATGATGTTCGTTAAACTTCCTAGAACATGTGCGATATGAATCTAGATCGACATTCTTTTGTTAGATGGATGGAAACAGACTCAAATCCTTTACCGATCCGATAACAGAACTTAGAACATGTCTCTCCTAAGAAAGGAAATCCCAAAACCAACTCAATTGGACTAGAAAACCTCAGACTCAGCGAACGACGCCACAACACTTGTGATCTAGTGTTAATAAGTCGGTAAAAACTCAGAATATCTCTAAGCGTTCTGTAGCTAAATCTCAAGAAATAATAAAGAAAATAATTTTTCAAATCATCATATCTTAGTTTAAATATCATACAATGAGTTTCCTATTTATAAAGACCAAAAATAATAAAAAACTAAATAAAATGAGCTAATTTAACAAAACTCGGTAAAATCGCTCGTGTTGAACAGTCAAATCGCTTGGTTGAGCACCATATAAGTTTTAACCCTAAAGTCTACAAAACTAAAGTTTGTTGTTCGAGATAAAATGCTCAGGTCGAGCATTTTCTTGCTCTAGCCGACCACAATGATGCTCTTGTCGGACATTGTTTGATTCCTCCTCTTTCTTGCTTCTCTCGGTCTTTTCTCCTTGTAAGGCTTGATAACATCAAAATTTTCTAGTATTTTCATCTATTTCATAGTTAGTTTTATCATTTATTTGGACTTTACCGAGTATTAAGTACAATTTAGTCTTCTTCTAGCGTTTTCTCGTATTTTGCAGGAAATGAGATATCGGACTACAAATACGAGCAAATGTCGAGAAATTTTGGCAAAACTACTTCAAGCTCAGCTGTACACACTTTACACCCAAGACTCCTTCGGTCACAAAATGGAAACAATTACCGCCTCTCACGAAAATGGAAATAGCGGATGCTGCCTAAAAGAAATGGAAATCGATTGTTGCCTCCAAAAAATGGAAAGATGACATAGTTTGTTGTACAAGAAGAAAAGGAAAATATTGCTGCACAAGAAGAAATGGAAACACAAGCCGCTGGAACAAATTGGAAACACAAAACTGCTGTACAAGAATGGAAATCGGTTGGAGCAACAAAATGGAAATCGGCTGGAGAAAGAAAAGGCAATTCGGCTGGAGCAAGAAAAAAATAAACTAAAGGCTGCACAACTGAAGAGAATAAAGGAAACAGCCGATGCACAAGAAGAAAAGGAAATTTCCGCTGCAAAAGAAGAAAAGGAAACCAAAGAAAAATGAAAACATTCGCTCTATTGCCATTCCCACAACGTCAATGCAAGAAAACGGTGGATCAACCAACTTCTTCGATATTTGAAAAGAGGAAGCATCTAACACAGAAGCGGATATAGCTATGGAAATTGATGAGCATAAGAAGAAAACCGAGGAGGAAGTGGAGTTCAACTTGAACGACACACTTAAGCAATTGTGCATGATCGATTCGGTGTTCCACATTGACGTCTTGGAGAAATTAACCGAGGAAGTACTTGAAGAATTTGGAAGTATGGACCCAAGGTGAAGATGGAGCCTTCACCACAAGGGCTAAAACACCAACAAATTCTGAAAAATTTGAAAGAAACGATATATGAACGCCTAACCGGTTTCATGGAGTGCACAACTGGACTTATGGACAACACGACAAAGCTATTTGGACTGTACGACCGGGTCCCCAAGTTAGAGAACAACACGACCAAGCTTAGGGACAATATGAATAATTGTGCAAGGAGCCCAACCGATCTGTGTGCTATACTTGAACGAGCATCCTATGCACGCGAGACACTACACACGACGACGACGAGGACGTCCACCTGATGAGTAGCGCATCTTGGTCACACTAGTGACCTAAAACAAGCATTTCTCGGGAGGCAACCCGAACCCATATCCTTTTATTTATTTCGTTTTATTTTTCAAAACTCAACTCTTCCTCTTTTCACACGCATGCACTATACTAGCAGCCTCGATGTATCATACTCTCTATTTCGGATTATGTGACTTTTGTTACAGGTTTCCCACTTCGACATCATTCGCAACAAAGGAGAGACACATATATCCAGCTGCATCAACTCGGGCCAGCAAGAATACACCAGGTGCACATGTTCCTACCCTCTTTATCGGCCCTCGAGTTTTGGCATGCGAGTTCCTCTCATAAATTTTGAACACTAGGACGGTGTTCCGTTCAAGTCTGGGGGGGAGGTACTCTTTGAATGATATGTTTGTGATTAGAATTAAATGATGAGTTTTTCGTTTTATTTTAGCGTTTACGTTATTTCCGTTAGGAATAGACATATGAATATCTGGTACGAAATTTTGAACTTTAGCCATCTTTGTGCAACTTTATCGAATAACAACAAAAGTCTAGGCTTGACTAAAAATACCTTTAGATATCGATTAGTCTAGTAGTTGTGCATGAATACATAGCCTATAGTTGTATTCCGCACCCTAGGTTTCAATCCCACGTACTTATTTCTCCAAGTATACCATTCATTCTTAGATTTTCTTCTTATCGTTATAATTCCACGTGCTTACACTCCGTTGTCAGTAGAATAAGTTCTTTAACTATTTCAGCCCTACATTGACATGAGTGCATCGATCTTGATAGTTCGGGTCTAAGTGGTAGGTCGAGCCTATTTTCTACGTCCTAAGGGTTAGAGTTGATGCGTAATTACAATAGTTTAATCAAAAGAAAAAAATTCTGCAATGACAAAACCTCTTCACTCTACTAAGGTTATAAGACCTTATGAGTGTGCCAATCGGAAACTTGGGTCTAAGTAGAAAGCTATCCTCTTCAACTTCGATGTCCTAGAAATCGAGCGCGAATTCTCAAAGAAAAAAATGTGTAGAAACCGAAAAAGAGAAGAAATAGAAAAGAACAAAAAATTTATCACGTGAGCATACGAGAATAGGTATGGAGAACGCTTGGATGTCGTCTAGGGGTTAGTGAAATGAACTTAGTTTATGTGTAGGATTACACGGCTCATGACTTTTGGTGGATAGAGATATGAACTAAGTATGCCTAGATCTATGTTCGTGTGATGCGTTGTTGTGCATGATGTCTGATTCTTCAAAATGATTGTGCTAATCCGATTGTTATCTAACTATCATTGTGCATAATTTTAGTTTTGCTCGAGGACGAGCAAAGATTCAAGTCTGGAGAAGTTTGATAACGTCTAAATTGTTCTAGTATTTTCATATATTTCATAGTTAGTTTTATCATTTATTTGGACTTTACCGAGTATTAAGTACGATTTAGTCTTCTTCTAGCATTTTCTCATATTTTGCAGGGAACGAGATATCAGATTACAAACATGAGAAAATATCGAGAAATTTTGGCAAAACTACTTCAAGTTCGGCTGTACACACTCAACACCCAAGACTCATTCGATTAAAAAATAGAAACAATGGTTGCCGCTCACGAAAATGGAAATAGCAGATGCTGCCTAAAAGAATGGAAACCAGCCGTTGGCCTAAAATAAATGGAAAGAGGACACGGTTTGCTGCACAATAAGAAAAGGAAAATGTTGCTGCACAAGAAGACATGGAAACACAAACCGCTGGAGCAAATTGGAAACACAAAGCTAATGCACAAGAATGGAAATTGGTTGGAGCAATAAAATGGAAATCGGATGGAGCAAGATAAGGCAATTCAGCTAGAGCAAGAAAAAGGAAACCAAAGGTTGCATAGCTGAAGAGAAGAAAGGAAATAGCTGCTGCATAAGAAGAAAAGCAAACAACAACTGCACAAGAAGAAAGGAAATGAGTAGAGAAAAGGAAATCAACACGAAAAGAAAAGGGGGAGATCTTAGATTCGGACGAGAAAAGTTTAGAGAGGGGGATGGAGGCTAGAGGAGAACAATTTGGAGCTGAAGAAGAGAAGGAAAGATATGTTTTCGTTTCGTTTTATGTTTAGCGAGTAGTTTCATAGCCACGGGTTAGAGAGTTTTGCCAATATGTAATGAAGTCTTGAGCTTAATGCTTGGTGGTTCTATTTTTGTTGTGATCTACCTCAATATTTGCTTCTCCGAATCGTGTAATTCCAAGCATTTTTGCACTACATGTGATTCGTCATTCACTGCCTCATGTTCCTCACAACTTATAAGAGTTATCAAACACATGGTCATTATCTTGTACCATATCTTCTTCTGGTTCTATCACATGTTTGACATTCAATCATACCAATATTATCTGTTGGTTTGGATAGTCTTTGGTGTAGTTATCTCGTCCTTGAGATTCAAGACATATAATATTGCGGTTA